>WOXC01011654.1:0-279788 GCA_011680675.1 Gymnobelideus leadbeateri | reverse complement strand
ACTAGCCATGTGACTGGGCAAGTCACTTAACCCTGACTACCTTCCCCCACTCCCAAAAAAAAAAAAAAATAGAAAAACTTTGCAACTGGAATAAGAATCAGACTATAGGGGGCGGCTAGGTGGCGCAGTGAGTAGAGTGTTAGCCCTGAAGTCCAGAAGGACCTGAGTTCGGATCCAACCTCAGATACTTAATGCACACACAAACAAAAACCTAGCCCTGTGACCTTGGGCAAGTTACTTAACCCCAATTGCCCTCCAAAAAAAAAGAATCAGACTATACCTGTCATTATGGTCAAAGACTCATCCAATGACTGAGGGTTCCTACTATCCTGGAACTTCAAGTAGTGGTTGTGGCCAAGTGGTCCAGTTGAAATACATAGCTATCTTCCCATGCAGAATAAAATCTTGCTGGCTACCACATAGTGTTCCTATTCTTCCAAAGACTTTTTTTCTCTGTGGCCAAACCCCATAGAGACCTCATTCCTTCTGAGTGCCTAGACTATACTGAGTGGTCATAATAGACAATCAATAGACATTCATATAGAAGCTTTAAATGTATGGGATCCACAAACTTTAGGGCCTTTTCATTTATAAATTCAACTCTCTTCAATGCTTATTAAGTGCCTACCATGTATGTTTAACAACAGGCTCTTGGGGGAGAATGTACATAAGACAAACTTTAATTTTAATCAACATTACTAACATTTTCTTTATCACTTTCTTAAGTCTAGACAATCAACACAATAATCCAGCAAGTCCTGATTTGTAGTATTTGCCACTTTCTGAGGTATAAAATTGAATAATGAACTCTCCTGGACCAGTTCAAGCTGGCTCCAGCACACCCCAAAGTATAAGTAACAATGCTATGTGGTTACTTATACAAATTAAGGATATAAAGATGAAGAATAGTTTAGGTCTTGCTAACAAAGGGGTATTGTAGAGGATACAACATATGCACAAATATCCCAGAATGTAATCAGGTAAAGGAGAGATCCAGACAAAGTACACCAGAAACACTTGGGAGAGAGATGACTTTTTGTAGGGAATTACATCAGAGATGGGCCCCAAAAGAAGAAAAGCGTTTTAACATACAGAGAAGATGGCCCACACAAACTCACTGGGACGAAAGACAAGACACAACTAGGGGGCAGCTGGTAATCTAATGTGCCTGAAATGAACACTGCATGAATGGGAAGAATGAGAAATAATGATGGAAAGAGAGGTTGGAGTCAGATTAGAGAGGGCTTTAAAAATCAGTATTTTAGCCAAAAGGTAATAAGGAGCTACTCAAGTTTTTTGAGAAGGGATGCACCTTGGTTGGACTTGGAAATTTTAAAAATATATATATTTTGACTGTTTTTGGAGAATGGACTGGAAGCTGAAAAATCATTTGGGTATCTATTACATTAATTCAAGGAAGAGGTAATGGGGGCCTGAATTGGTGTCAGCGAGAGGAGAAGATGGATGTAAGATATATGGTAGAAGGGGATCTTGGCAATGGCTGGATTTGATGGGCAAGCATGAGATGACACAAAACAGAGACAAAGTCAACCCCAAAGTTTCAAGCTTGAGTAACTGGGAAAAATATGGCACCATCAACAAAAATAGAGAAGAAAGGAAGAAGAGCAAGCTTAGGGGAAGTTAAATTCTACTTTGGACATGTCGAATTTAAAACGCCATCATTCTATGTGGAAATGTCCAGCAGGCAGGTGGAAATGTAAGATTGGACCCCCAAAAGATATATAAATCTGGGAGTATTCTACAGAGGCAATAACTGAAACCATGGGAGAAGAAGGGATTGCCAAAAGAATAAGCATAGAGAGGAAAAAGGACAGAGCCTTGGAGGACACCCAGATTTAAAGGCAAGAAGGTCAAGAAAAGGCTAATGAAGCAGAGAATTTCCTGATTCTCCAAACAGATGTGGCAATACATTTAGCAGTAAAAGAGAAGAGATATAAGATGATGCCTTGAGGGGAAGCTCAAAGCAAGACTGAATTCTTTTGTTTTCCTTTTTGGGAGATTTGAGCATGTTTATAGGAAGTAGGGAAAGATCCAGTACTATGGGAGAAGTTGAAGATGATAGAGAAAGAATGAGATTGGGAGAAAGAGAGAGAAATGATCCCTAGAGGAGATGGAAAGGGGTGGTGATCAAGGGAACAAGTGGCAGGGTTAGGAATAGCTACTTACCTTATGTCCTAGAGCCATAAATATTTCTCAGTTCTTTGATTTTCTGGAAAGATTTGGCTACACTAAGCTACAAGGTCAGCTTTCTTTACTATAATGCTCAGCAAAAAAATTCAGTCAACTCTATTATCCATTTATGGATTATAAAATTGAATTATATTATAAAATGGATTATATGGATTTTAAAATTATCTACAATGAGTTTTTAATCTTGGACTGACTTTCCCCTCAACATACTACTATCCAGATTCTATATTCTTAGGTAATAAATATTCATTTAATTTTAGCCCAAGAGAAGCATAGACAGAAAGGGAAATATACTGAAAAAAAATGCCATGAAGCTAAATATAGGCAATTTTTTGATTACCACATTATGATTAGTCTCCATTACTGTAGATGATTTAGAACTAAGAGTGGAGAGACTGTAGACTGTATGTAATAGGCAGAGAAGAGAGTTGTCAAGGCTGGATTAGAACAGCTAGTCTTTATATAGCACTTCAAGGTTTGTAATATTAACTTTTTTTCCTTGCCACAACCCTGGAAAGTAGGAGCTATTATTATCCTAATATTACAGATGAGGAAACTGAGGCAGACACATGTTAAGTGATTTGTCCCAGGTCACACAACTAGCAAGTGTCTGAGGTTGGATTTGAATCTGGTTCTTCCTGATTCCAGATCCAGTGCTCTAACCACTGCACCATCTAGCTAGAACCTGACCTTGATAGGAACTTGAACTTCAATAATGGGATTATCTAGATAAAAAGTGGGGGAGGGGAAGCTTGAGGGAGGCAGTTAGATGGCGCAGTGAATAGAGCACCGACCCTGGAGTTAGGAGGACCTGAGTTCAAATCCAGCCTCAGACACTTGACACACTTACTAGCCATGTGACTTTGGGCAAGTCACTTAACCCCAACTGCCCTCCGAAAAGCAAAAAAAAAAAAAAAAAAGCAGGGGGAAGATATTGAGGGTGAGGTACTAGAAGGGATTTGATAGGAAGGACAACATTCATTCAACCATTTATTAAAGACTTATTATGTACAAAGGAAGCACTACTCTTAGTGCTAGGGGATATACAAAGATACTTAAGATATGGTCCCTGCCCTCATGGTGCTTACAAACTAGCAAGAGGCACATTTTAAGAGTGTGTTCTTTTACTTCTAGTCCCATGCAAAGGTCTGGCACTCTTACAACAAAACCTGGCGCAAAACACAACAAGGTAAGCCTCAGACATTGAGAACCAGTAAATAAAATTGGAACAACATAGGTTCTGTTAGGTAATACATTCCTTTATTTTTTTTTTCTCTTCTCCCAAAGGACTGGTGGGGATTTCATTAACTTGCAACTGGGGGGAGCCTGTGGACATTACTAACCCAAAGGACATCGAGGCTGCTGAAAGATACATGCAGTTCTGTCTAGGCTGGTTTGCAAACCCCATTTATGCAGGAGACTACCCCCAAGCTATGAAGGACTACATTGGTGAGTAAGCTGGACTCTTCCTATCCCACCTGGAGGGGCAATGTGATAGATTGCAATGTTTGGCTAAACTGGGAATCAGAAGATCTAGGTTTTAGTCTCTACAAGTCACTTCTTCCATTCAGACTAGTGATTAATAAGGTTCAGTTTCCTTCCAACTCTTTCATTCCCTAATTTTATTGTTATTATTATTATTATTATTTTGCTTTTTGGAGGGCAACTGGGGTTAAGTAACTTGCCCAAGGTCACACAGCTAGTTTTTTGTTTGTGTGTGCATTAAGTGTCTGAGGCCGGATCCGAACTCAGGTCCTTCTGACTCCAGGGCCGATGCTCTACTCACTGCGCCACCTAGCTGCCCCCTAGTTAGTCTATTTTATAAGGTGTTATTTTCCTTGGTCAGGCTGTTGACTGTCATTTCATACTTTTCTTGCATCTTTCTCATTTCTCTTCCCAATTTTTCCCCCACTTCTCTTATCTGCTTCTTAAGGTCCTCTATGGCCTGTAGCCAGCTTGTATTTTCATTTGGGGCTTTTGGTACAGGAGTTCTGACCTCACAGTTCTCCTCCTGTTCCATGCTTTGATCCTCTTTGCCCCCAAAATAGGAGTCTAAAGTTGCATTTTCTGTTTATTTTGTTTCCTTTGCCTAGGCATATTGCCACTTAATTACTTGATTTTGGGGCTTGTTGCCACAGTAGGACTCTGCCACCAGACAGGAGAGTTTCCGTCCCAAATATGGGGTCTTCACAACTTCCGGAGGTTGGGTGGCCTCTGTAAAGCCTCCACCTGCTCTGGCAAATTGGATACCCACCCCAGACCTCCCCCCAAGACCACAATCCAGATCCAAGCAGGTTAAAGCAAGAGTGATTAACCCCCAGATTGATTGCTGGATCTCTCTACAATTCGCAGACCAGGAGCTGGAGCTGCCACTGATGCTGCAAAATGGCCTCTGTGCCGTGTTTCCTCAGCAGCTTTTCGCCCCTGGGGAGGAAGCCGACGTGTTCCCCAAATACTGGTCCCAAAGTCCATAGGGCACTAACCTCTCACTTTGTCCTAGGCATATCTGTGTTGATAATTCTGGAATCGCCACAGCTGCTGGTGTTCCGGGGTCCCTCCAGCCAGCTGCTGGCCCAGCCGCCCTGGGGCTAAAACCGTGGCTCACACGGGCCTGGGCTCGGCTCCCAGAGCTCCCTGTCGGTTCCCAGTGCGCTGTGCTGCCCGTTCTCAGAGCACTGTGCTGGCCACTCCCTGCAGGGCTGCTGGGTTGTCCTCAGCAGGAGGTTAGCTTCTCTGTGTCATTCTGTGGGTGCTGGGGCTCCAGAAGTTGTTCAGAGTCCCCTTTTACATTGTTTGGAAGTTGTGTCTAGTTTGTTTTTTAAGGTGTTATTTTTTGGGTCTCCTTTAGCAAGTTGTTGACTCATTTTTTATTATTTCTTGTATAATTCTGGTTTCTCTTCCCAATTTTTCCTCTATTTTTCTTACTTGATTTTCAAAGTCTTTTTTGAGCTCTTCTATGGCCTATGACCAGTTCATATTTTTCTTGGAGGCTTTGATGTAGGATCTTTGATTTTGTTTTTTTTTGGTTGTATGTTTTGATTTCCTTTGTAACGAAGTAAGATTCTATAGTTTGATTTTTTTTCTGTTTGCTCATTTTCCCAGGCAATTACTTGACTTTTTAGCTCTTTGTTAAGGTAGGATTCTGCTTCTAGTGTGGAGGGTGTACTGTCCCAAGCTTTAGGGGTTTTGTGCAGCTGTTTTCAGGGATGTTTTTAGGGACCTGTACATTTTCAACTCTTCCAAGGTGGTATGATCAAAGGAGAGGTGTTACTCCTTTTCTGGCCTGTGGTCTGGCCTGTGGTCTGGCCTGTGAGTGACCACAAGCACTCTTTTCTGCCTTGGAACTGTGAGGATTCCCTTTCCACTGTAGCCACAAGATCTGCCACACCAGTGCTCTCCTTTGCCCCAGGACCACCACCCAGGACATCTACCCAGATCCAGGTATAGGCAAAGCAAGAGAATCCTGCCTCAGTGCCAGCAAAGAGATCCCTGCAATCCCCCTCTGATCAATTGCTTGATCCCCTCACTGTCTATGGGCTGAGAGCATTGGAGCAGCCATTGCCACAACCTCTATCACCCCAGGTTTGGAGCCAGACCACACTCCTCTCTCACCCATGTCTGACAGACCTTTCCTACTGACCTTCTAAGATGTCTTTGGCATTTGTGTGTTGACAAGTCTGGAAACTGGCATGACTGCCAGTGATTCAGTGTCCTGAGGCCTGCTCCAGCCCATCTGTGCCAGTGCAGCCCATGGTAGACTATGCTCTTCTCTCAGACTGGTGCAACAGACCTTTCCTGTCAACTTTCCAGGTTGTCTTGGGCTGGAAATTTGTTTCACTCTGTCATTTTTGTGTTCTGCTGCTCTAGAATTTGTTTAGAGTAATTTTTTGCAGGTATTTGGAGGGGTTTGGGGGAGAGATCAAGAAACTACCTGCTTTTACTCCACCATCTTGACTTCACCCCCTCAGACCCTTACTAACTGTATGACAGTGGGACAAGTCACTTAACCCTGTTTGCCTCAGTTTCCTCATTTGTAAAATGAGCTGGAGTAGGAAATATCAAATCACCCTGGGATCTTTGCCCAGAAAACCCCAAATGGGGTCAGAAAGAGTCAGACACATCTGAAAAAACAACCAAATAATAACAAATAGAATAGCCACAAACCTATTGTTACAGTGTCCATGTGAAAAGAATAAAAAACTAGGGAAATAGAAGGAAGTCAGATAAATGATAGTAAATGGCCTAGATAAGCATTAACTGGATAATAAGTCACCAAAGATTAGAGACTTAACTGCTTTTATCTGGAAAACAACCAAAGAATACTGAGAAAATGAGCATTTCTGATCTTGGAGAAAAGCTCACCAATTACTTAAGAAGGTTTTTTAAATTCATACATCTTCTTCCTTTTTACTTCTTTCTTCCTGTACCTCCAAAAATATCTTCCTTTTCTTCTCTTTTAAAGCATGGGAAAATGAAAGGGGAGTAAAATTTTTACTTGGATTTCTTTGGTTTTGTTTTGGTTTTTGTTCTGTTTGCTTTTCTGAGACTTGTCTTCCTATCTTGCCCAGGCTGAAAGTGCCAGGACAGCTTGTGGGTCCAGTATATGATTCTGAAGGACTCACTGCCCAGAAAGACCTGTATAAGACACAGTAGATGTGGACGATGTTTACCTGCTCCTTCAGCTTCTCCAGATAGTTACCCTGTCCAAATCATAACAGTGTTTACAAGGCATTATCTTTTACATCCTAGTAAGACAAAGTCAGGAAGAACAAAGGACCAGACCAAGTACAACCAGAAGAAATCAGTGCTAGAGGCAATTTTGTTTTTCACTTTTTTTCAGTCGTATCAAACTCTTTGTGACCCCATTTGGGATTTTCTTGACAAAGATACTGGAGTAGTTGGACATTTCCTTCTCCAGCTCATTTTATAGAAGACAAAACTGAGGCAAATAGGGTTAAGTGACTTGCCCAAGGTCACACAGCTAGTAAGTGTCTGAGGCTGGATTTGGATTTAGGGCTTCCTGACTTCAGACCTACTATTCTATCCCCTGCACCAACTAGATGCTATAAGTAGGGATAATACAGTTGTTAAAAACACTTGGAAACTGATTTTCAAGAAAAATCATAATAGGAAAGGTTTTCTTTTTAATAGAAAAGCTCATGGATGGTATTCTTAATTGGGGAAAAAAAGGGAAGGAAGGATATAAACATATAGCACCTACTGTGTGCCAGAAGCTGTGTTAGGCACTTTATAAATTTTATCCTGACAACAACCCAGGGAAGTTGGTGCTATTATTATCTACATTTTACAATTGAGGAAACTGAGGCAAATAGGGTTAAGTGACTTGCCAAGGGTCACACAGCTAGTTTTGAAGCTGGATTTGAACTTATCTTTCTGACTTCTGGCCTGGTGCTCTATCTAGCTGCCTCAAGGGAGAATAAGTAAGGGTATCAAACTAAAATAAAATTAAAGTAAAATTTAAAAAACTAAAATAAAAACAGCAGTCACTAAACTACACATGAGGATTGCAGGGCTGTGTAATGACTTACAAAAACACATATTAACCACACTTTATTGTATTTTTAATTTCTTTTGTTAAATATTTCCCAATTATATTTTAATCTGGTTCAGACCATACTTGGGAGTGTTGTGGGCTTCACTGTAGCCTGCTATGTGTTTGACACCTCTGGTTAAAAGGATATGGATAACCAACAGTCCATATGCATGCTTTCTCATACTATAAAACCTTTGAGAATAGTCTCTATATGCATTAATGTCAGCCACAATATAAACTTAAGCAAATAGGAAGGCATTCACTATAAAATCATATCTTTGTAGTAAGACAATTGACTGAGAAACCCAACAAATACAAGACCTTGCTGTCTATCTGCTGTAACCGTGTAACCAATTCCTTGCTGGCTATCTAAAAACAAACAAAAAGAAAAAGGAAAAAAAAATCCTCAAATGAAGCATTCAGGATCCAAAAGGATCTTGGAATGTCTCTAAAATTAGATTCCCTTATTTAATGGGGATATATACAAAGTCATCTGTATATCTACTTTGTATCTATATTTATATCTATATTTAATTCTATATCTACTATATATACTTTATATCTATGTCAATATCTACTATACTATATATACATTATGTCTATGTCTTCTCTATATCTATATCTACTTTATGCATATTTATATCTAGTATACTATATATGCTACATCTATATTTATTTTGTATCTACTATACTATGTATCTACTACAGATATACTATATTTTATCTACTTTATTTCTATTTTAAGTCATTGATAAAAATATCAACCAGATTAGGGCCAAGCACAGTTCCCTATAGTACTCCACTGGAGACAACCTTCTGAGTTGACATTGAATCACTTTTAACTACTCTTCAGGTTTTGCCATTTAACTAGTGCTAGATTTGCCTAATTATATAAATGTCTAAGTCAGACCTTTCCTACAATGATAGCATTAAAGATTATGAAATGATTTAATGAAACCCAGATAAATAATATCTATTGTATTATACCTTATTTATTAATTTGGTAACTTTCATAAAAAGGAAATAATATTCGTCCTGATGAAGACATTGAGATTACTGGTTTTGGGGGTTTGTTTGTTTTTTTTGGCTTTTTGGAGGGCAATTGGGGTTAAGTAACTTGCCCAAGGTCACACGGCTAGGTTTTTTTTTTTCGTTTGTTTGTGTGTGTTAAGTGTCTGAGGCTGGATCTGAACTCAGGTCCTTCTGACTCCAGGGCCAGCACTCTACTCACTGTGCCACCTAGCCGCCCCCTACTGTTTCTTTTTCAACATGTTCACTAATCATCACTTTAATAATATATTCTAGAATTTTACTGGGAATCAGTCAGGCTCACTAGACTACAGTTTGCAGATTCCATTCTCTTTACTTTTGTGAAAATTGGGATATTTATCCTTTTCCAGTTCTGTGGCACCTCTCCTGTTCTCCATGACCATGAAGTATTATTAAGAGAGACCAAATTCCCTAGGTGCTAGATTTGCATTAGAAAAACCCTATAAATGTGATAAGTGTCCTATAGAATTCATATATCAATCAAGTTTCCATGGCCACCATAAAATCTGAGTGTAGAAACCCTAGGAATGTGATGAGCTTAGCAAAAGGTTCAAACAGAAGAAAGTTTGATCTCCTTAGTGGTCAATTGATCCACATGTGGGAGAAATTCTATCATATTTAATTTGACATAGACTTCATTCAGAGAATAGCTCTGAACATTTATGAGTCTGTTCAGGAGGGGTAGCTACGTGGTATAGTGGTTAGAGCACCAGTTCTGGAGTCAAGAGGACCCAAGTTCAAATCTGGCCTCAGACTTACTAGCTGTGTGATGCTGGGCAAATCACTTAACCTTGATCTCTCCAAAAAAGAAAAAAAGACCTTGTATGTGTAGTGAATACAGGAAAGGATTCAGTCAGTGCTCATATTTTTAGACATAGTAGAAATCCTGAGAATGGCTCAGATATATCATCTTCCAGTTCTTTTAGCACCAGAGGAAGCAATTCATCTGGGTCAGATGACTTGAGCTCATCAAGAACAGTTCAATGTTTCTTACTATCTCCTTAATGTCCAATTACTAATTACCTGATAGGTATTTCTGTTATATCCTTTCCAGGCCAAAGATAATTATCCATAGCAGAGAAAACAGTAGCAAAATAAGAATTAAGCATCCTACCTTCTCTGTCATCATTTATCATTAATGTCATTCACATCAATGAGAACTCCTATACCTTCTTTGATCCTCCTCTTTTCTATAACATAGCTTTAAAATTAAAAAAAAAAAAAACCCTTTCTCTTTGCCAGCCTCTGCTCATTTTGAGCTTTGACACCTCCTTAGTTCTTACAGGACTATGGCACACTTTTATATTCTTGTGCTATTAGTTGCCCTTGTTTTCTTCATCTGGTACATGTCTTTTTAAAATCTAGGCTGGTGAATGCTGCCCTGGGCATCCAGATTGGTCTCTTCAACAGCTTTCTTTTTTGTGCCACATTGGGATTGATTCTTTGTATCTTCTCAGTTTCATCCTTGAATTTCCTATCCTCCTTTGGATTCTACTCCATCTGCAGAATTTTAGTCCATGCTATTTGATTTATACTTTCTTTCAAGTCTCTGAAATCTACTCTCCTAATATTCACAGTGCGTGTCAGACCATACCCAATTTTCCTCTCCTGTTATCACAGACTTTAAGATGGAGTGTTCACTTTCTTCCAAGTTCCCATTGTATCCACTCTAGCAATCATTTCTTTCCTGCTAGTGAGAATCAGATACAGAATAAAATTTCTCCTGCATTGTTTACAGGATGAATTTATCATTAATGTGAGTAAAGAAATCATTAATTGTTCTGCTTTTGACGGAGTACCAGCAGATAACTGGATGATCGAATTTGCCATCACTACACCATCATGCTGCTATGTCAGGCTTGTAATTTGTGTCCCAAACCTCTCATCTATTTCGTCTTTCTGTCCAGGTAGTCTAGTATGCAATATATTTTGTTATTGCTTAGTCAATTATTTGTATCTGACTCTGTGACCCTATTTCTTGGCAAAGATACTGGAGTGGGTTTGCCATTTCCTTCTCTAGCCCAAGTTAAAAAGATGAGGAAACTGAGGCAAACAAGGTTAAGTGATTTGCCCAAGGTAACACAGCTAGTAAGTTGCTGAGTTTTGATTTGAACTCAGATCCTTTTGACTCCAGTGTTGGCACCCTATCCACTGCACCACCTAGCTTCCCCTAATAGCTCTTCTATTTCTGCCTTAACTGATCTTCACTCAAATACTGTCTACCATTCTTTTCCCTTCTGACTCCTGGATTTCCTTCTACAACTATACCTTTTTAACGTACAATGCTATCTCCAGACTCTTTACTTACTCTTTCTTTTGATATCCTTCCAGTCATAGTCCTGTCATGGATTCCATCTTATCAGTTCCCAATTATTTCTATAAGGTAAAATTTGCTTTCTTAGACTAATTCTTGTAGCTCAAATTGCTTTTGATTTGAGCACTGGTGTACTGCTATCTGAGGCTATGGCTCCCTTCTTAGATTTTATCCTGGCTTTCCTATACATACATGTATTAGAAATTCTCCATGGTATTTACTTTGGTGGATGTTTATAGGAAGTTTTATACCTCCAGCATTTTTTATCTAAAGCCAATCTGATTGTATCTGCAATACACTATGCAAATACATTCTTGTCAGTTCAGTAGATGTACTCCATCTTTGATCAGGAATTTGTAATTCCTACATTTTAAGCTATGAGATATCCAAATTCCATTTTCAGATACCATCTTCTTAACTAGTTGTTTGCTTCCTGAATCTACTTTTCTGTCCTTGATAAGGAGCAGTATTTAAAGACACTGCTTGAGCCCTGATCTTTACTATTTGTAGAAATTTACTTTTTACCTTTACTATTGATCCCCAGACTTAATAAGGATACAATAATCATATACAAACCAAAACCATTAATAAAGACAAGGTGTATAGATAATCGTCAACTGGCCACTTGTAGAATTTGTTGCTCATCATTGGAATTGTTAAATTTAACCACTATGTATCTTGTAGTTTGAAGCATAAAGTGTGCTCTCCCTCCCTCCCTCCCTCCCTCTCTCTCTCTCTCTCTCTCCCTCCCTCCCTCTCCCTCTTCCTCTCCCCCCTCTTCCTCTCCTCCTCTCCTCCCTCTCCCCTCTCTCCCTCTCCCCTCTCTCCCTCTCTCCTTCTCTTTCCCTCTCTCCTTCTCTTTCCCTCCCCGCTCCCCAGGCAGTCTGAATTTTTTTTTTTTAGATCAGTGCTTTGTTTCCTGTTTTCAGAGGTTCTGGATACTTTTCTCATATATATATATATATATATTTTTTTTCTTTTTGGAAGGCAATTGGGGTTAAGCAACTTGCCCAAGGTCACACAGCTAGGTTTTTTTGTTTGTGTGTTAAGTGTCTGAGGCCGGATCCGAACTCAGGTCCTTCTGACTCCAGGGCCGGCGCTCTACTCACTGCACCACCTAGCCGCCCCTCTTATATTTCTTACATTATGATGTCCAGGTTTTTTTGATCTGTTCCATTCTTCTGTTAGACCAACTAATCCTTATCTATACACCTTGTCTTTATTAATGGTTTTGATTTATATATGGATAAAAAAAAATTTCCTTGCCTCTTGCTTCTTTTTCTATCAGATTTTCTTCTCTTATATTTTTATATTCTAGTTATTACTCTTTAATTTCTTTGGAGAAACTCTCCACTATGGATTCAAATTTTTTTTTTGTCTTTGTCAAGTTGTTTTTGTTTTTAAAGCATTTAGAGCTATAAGATCTGATATAGTCATTCCTAATTTCTTCTTGTGGATTTGTCTTTTGAAACATCTTGTTGTTCCATGCTCCTTCAGAATTTCCCAGTATTCAGTGTTTCATTAGACATTGGTTAATATTCTTCTTGTAATGTTTATTAAAAGTTATTCCCTTGAGGATTAGTACTTATCTTTCTTCGTAGTTCAGGGATCCCCTCTGTTGATTTGTCTCATTGTGCTCTGGTTTTGAGTTTTGAGAAGTCCTTGGTGTCTTAGCCTTTTTACTTTATGTTCCCATATCACTCGCTTTATGGCTCTTACCTCTTAGCCATACACCCCAAGGCTGAATGGAAGTCTCAATGTCTTTTCACTTAGGTTTTACTGTCCTGTTTCCAATCCGTAGTGGATCTGGACCCCTGGGGATCCAAGACTATTCCTTGCCATACCTGTTTCCTTTCCTTCTGAGCCAATGAAGCCACTCATGTTGGTCCTCTTCCCCATCTTTTCTGGCTGGAATGAGTCAGTATCTATTTTTGTTTTTTTTTTTTTTAAGTTGTAGGAAGGTGTTGCAGAATCTCTGCAATATTGAGCTCCTAACCTAAGGACCACTTCAGGCAGAAGGTAGCATTGTTCTGCCCATTCTCACTTGGATAGGCAGAATTAGTGTCTGCTGCTTGTTGCAAGTTGGGGGACGAACAAAGCCTTTGAAGCAGCAGGGGATCTCATTGTGGGCCCTAGACACAAGTCTGTGGGTCATTTTGTGCTGGTGGATTCCAGCCAGGAATGTGAAAGTTCGTTTGGGAGGGGTACTGAGAGAGTGCTTTAATAGTGTTCTTTAGTGTTAATAAAAACACCTTGTGTTGAAGTTTATTCTTCTTGTTCTGTGTAATCAGCTGTAATTGCTTTAGATCTGGCACACAATCCTTTGGGAGAGGGTGGGATTCTTAGTTAGTGAGGACTGGGAAAAGTATCTAGCTCACCATCATGTTAACGATGCCATATAGCCTAGAAGTCTAGCTTTAATCTTTAAAATAAAAATTTACAATTCAGACTAGACTTAGTAAACTGGTCTTACTTTTTTCCTTTTGTATGGTGGGAAGAAATGTTTTGCTAAGCAAATTATTACCTTCAGTATGAAAAATGTTCAAAAATTTTGTTCACAATTTGAATATAAAGCTCCCTAAAGCCATTAATTTACATGTAATGGATCCTTTGAACATCATCATCAGTCTGTGAATTCTGTTTAACAATACAGATAACAACCTCTCCATATATTCTTTTTTTGGTGTTGCTTTTTTTTTTCAAAGCGGGGGGAAGGCTGGGCAATTGGGGTTAAGTGACTTGCCCAAGGTCACATGGCTAGTGTTAAGTGTCAGAGGCCAGATTTGAACTTAGGTCCTCCTGACTCCAAGGGCAGTGCTCTATTCAATGTGCGACCTTGCTGCCCCTCTCCATATATTCTTGATTCTTGTTTATGTTATCCCATAAATTGTCCACAGTGGACCACTCAAGGCTCTAGGCCTTTCTCTAGATTACTGTTACACAGGAAGTAGTATAACACAGTGGAAAGTGCTTTGGCTATGGAGTTGGAGGATAAGACTTCTGTTTATTACTGTTGTTTACTTAACCTCTTGGGCCAGTTTCCTCATTCATAAAACAAAAGGCATCTAGTTCTAGACATGATCTGATACCAGTAAAACCGATGGACTCTGAAGCAGCCATCTCTCACGACATGTCAAGTCCATCTCCTTTTCTGACCATCTGTCTCTATAGCTATCCTTTGTATGCTTCTCCTACATGACTCTTTGTTGGTAATAAACCACTGCTTATTGACGTTCACTGTTTACCTCTTCACCCTTTGGGTAACTTTAAACATTTTGGTTTTCCATGAGCTGCAACCAGAAAGCATCATTTTAGTCTATTAAATTCATTTTAGTGACAATATATCTCTTTTAAGAACCTCTTCAGTGTTCCCAGTCTTGATACAATTAGCACAATGCATTTGCAAATAGGATTGTACAGAGAATCTCATAATAAATTATTGTATTTTCTGCACCTTTCAGTCAACTGTACTACCAGAAAGGGTTGGAATGATAGTTTGCAAAAGTCTAGGTATTCCCTTCTCATGCCTTCTTCAAAGACACCCTTGATATGGATGCAGCTTATTCTGGTAAAAATCTTGTAGAGATGAGAAATATGGGTTGCTAGTTAATATTATCATTATGGGGAAGATGGGGTTGCTAGTTATTTTCTCAAATGCCTTTTTCCAATAGCAATAAGGAATATTTTTCTCCAATTTATTTCATATAGCTTGAGGGTAAAATAAACCCCAATGCTTTCAAAGATCTGCTTTGAGAACATGTTCTACTCTGAGTGATCTTTTTTCTTTAAAATCAGGGGATATTAGTCAACAAGCATTCCTCCAGCTTTTACTATGTGTTAGGTATTGTAGTAGGAACTGGGGATACAAAGAAAGGCCAAAATAGTCCCTGTCCTCAATAACCTCACATTCTGATGGGGAAATTTTGTGTAAATAGGTACATATAAGAAAGAGTAGATGGAAAATAATCTCAAAAGCAGATTGGGGTGGGGTGAGAGAAAGGAAGCCTAAGGAAGCCTTCTATAAAATTTGAGTTGTTTTAAAAGAAGACAAGAAAACTGAGTTGGATGTGAAGACAGAGTAGTTCAGGTAGGAGGGACTAGTACAAAAGCTTTGGGAAAGGAGATAGCCTATCTCGTGTGAAGAACAGTAAGTAGGTCAATGTTGTTGTATTTTAGGGTGTGTGGACTAAAGTGTAAGAAGCAAAGTTCTAAAATTTAATATGACAAAAGCTCAGCCAAGAAGGGAAGGAAAGATGATGTAGTAGCTAGTGGGGATGGTTGGACTAGACAAGAGTTTAAGGATGAGGAGACATATGCATGTTTGTAAAGAAGCAGAGCCAGTAGACAGGGGAGACTGAAGAATCAGTGGAAGGAATATGTTGGATCCAAATCTGATTGCTCTGTCAACGGAGTAAGAACTAAGCAAATATTAACATACGTATTTTCCATTTCTCATCTTTGTTGTAAACTGATGTTTATACTTAATTCTTTTGGGGATGGCCAGACTTAATTGGATCTCTTGTCAAGCTTTTGGTAAACTTGTTTCCTTTCACTGATTCTCATTAAGTAGGGTTGCTTATAATTGACTAGCCTAGGATTTATTTAGCATCAAAAATTTTTAAATTAAATTGAAATGTTGAAATTCAATCCCATTTTTACATCAATGTGAATAGACTTATGTTCTAAGCTCAAGGAGTTTAATCTAGTTGAAATATTCACATTTAGTTAAGGAGTCATTCCTTACTGCCAGAAGCAATAACCTTAGTGTAGAAATTCTAGTCTGTATGATAGATGATCCTAGCTGGATGACAGATGATCCTAGCTGGATGACAGAACTCTATTTCAAACTTTTTAAGATTTTTGCAAACCAGTCTGTTTTCAACTGGGGCTGCCCTTGACCACCATGTTTTTGTTTTTTCCACTTGGCAAGTGTAATAAATGCTTATTGACTGAGTGGCAATTTGTAGTATTTTTCTCTTTTTCCTTCACTGGTTAAACTTCTATCTGGTGACAGTCTGTGTCCATATCAGTTTTGTTTTTTTTATCCATCTCCCATTTTCCAGCTTCAATAGGTTAGGTTGGACTGTCTCAGTTATACATATCTCATTCATATTATTTTATCATTGACGTTGATCTTTGTCCTAAAGTGAATGTCTATCCAGAAATGACTACCCCACTCTTTATCAAAATAAAAACAATTTTTGTGAGATTAACAGTTCTTGTTATGTGCAGTACTTTCTCTTTCTGAAGAGTATTTGTGTTGTAGACATGAGGTTTTTAGTCTATAAAGCCTCTAGTTCTGTTTCTTCTTCACAAACCATGTTTCCCAACATTTTTTTTTGCTAGTTCAATTCTGCACTGAAACCACATTGTATGTGTTCATTTAATTTGAAAGGTTTTAAACAGTTTTTTGCAGAATTTTTTTGTCTCCTCATTGACTAGATACACAATAGATAAATATAAGAATCATTTGATCATTATCTTTCTGGGCAACATTTACTTCAATTCCGTTTTAAAATTATATATAAAAGTAATAATACAACATTCTTTTAAGGTTTATTTCACAATTCACCATTTTAAAATGGACTTTGTTTAATCAGAAGCTTCTGGCAATTCAATTTGCAGGTAGATTTTAGATGTACTCCTCATAAAGTGATGCTTTGCCAAATTAAAGTTTTATTTTGGGGGTTTTAACATTTTAAAATTGTTATAAAAGCAGTCCCAGAGTCAGGGGGATCTGAGTTCAAATCCTGCCTGACACTTGACACACTTACTAGCTATGTGACCTTGGGCAAGTCACTTAACCCCAATTACCTCGCCTTCCCCACTCCAAAAGAAAAAAAAAATTGTTACAAAAGACTAAAGTTTTTTTTGGTCACAGATACTTTAATCTTAAATCCCAGGATTTAGACATCATCTTTTAAATGAAGTTTATAAGTATTACTATCATGTGTTTTTAAAGCTAAAACATTTGTGGGAAATTACTACTTTTTGAAGATACTTTCTTTTTCTTTCACAATAGGCAGAAAGAGTATAGAACAAGGCCTGGGAATGTCAAGGTTACCAGTGTTCTCAATCCAAGAGAAAAATGAGATTAAAGGCACATTTGACTTCTTGGGATTAGGCCACTTTACTACTCGATACATCACAGAGAAGAATCATCCTTCCCGTCAAGGGCCCAGCTATCAAAATGATCGTGATATAGCAGAATTGGTTGACCCAAACTGGCTAGATTTAGGCTCTAACTGGCCACATTTGGTGCCATGGGGATTTAGGAGGCTCCTCAACTTTGTTCAGGTAATTATTATAATCCATCTTTTTATAGGAAGTTACCAGAGTCATGTTCTAATAAAAATATATAGACAAAAATCACATATAGCCCTCTTCCAACTCTTCTCTAAATATAAAATGTGCTTCTTGGTATACATAAAATTTTAAATAAATCAAGTTAGGATGTTGGTAGATTCAACCAAAAGTACAGATAGTTACATGCTATTACTTCTCTGACTCAAGTCAGCATTCTAGATATTCTCTACATACTTTTCCTATCTGACCCCCAAGACCTTCCATAGGTTGTTCAAACATTAGTTTGTCTTATTTTCAGACTCAATATGGCAATCCTCTCATATATGTGACAGAAAATGGTGTGTCTGAAAAGCTAACTCATATTCAGTTGTGTGATGTGTGGAGAATACGGTACCTCAAAGGATACATTAATGAAATGTTAAAAGGTGAGTATTCATTGTAAACATTTTATTTTTTAATTCAAAAGGTGTTTTGGTTTTTCATCTAGGTATTTTGGTGAGTCATAAACTCATCATGGGTCAACAATACTGTATGGCTATTGAAAGAATAAATGCTACCCTAGAGTATGGTTACAGAGGTAGTGTCTGGAACATCGTAATTCCATTGTACTCAGCTCTGATGAGATGACAAATGTAGTACTGTATTCAGTGGGTTATCACATTTTAGGAAAGACAATGATAAACTTGAAGAACATCCATAGAACAGTCAGGAAAGGTAAAGGTTTCAACTTCACAACATATGATGTATCAAGAGAAGGGATTGGGGACACTTATCCTGGAGAAGACAAGGGGAGAGGGAGAGCAGTTTCATAACAGGGCATGATATTTGCTTTCAACTACATAAGCAGATGTCATTTGAAAGAAAGATTAATTTGTTCTTTGGCCCAGAGGGCAGAACCAGGAACTAAAAGTTGCAGAAAAGCACATTTAGGTTAGCTGTAATGAAAATACCTCCAAACAGTTAAGAGGTATCCAAAAGTGCAGTTGTTGTGGCTCACGGTGGGTTCTCCCTCACTTTACTGTTTCAAATGTTCTTCAAGCCCATTTATTCAGGATGTTATGGAGATGATTCTCTAAAAGACAATCTCAAGAGTTCATAAGGAACTCAAAACCCATTTTATCCATTTCATACCTGAATACTCCCCTCTGTACTAAATAAGGGGTGAACTAGATAACCTTCATTCTGTGGCCCCCTCCAATTCTTGAGCTTCTATAAACATGTAAGATTTGACAAAATTTCAGGAAATAAATTTATTTCATATTTTTTCATAGTTTCATATTTATTTTCACTGAACTGCATAGGCTGAAGTAAATGTTAAAATTATTTTTAATGGAAATTTGTTTTCAGCTATAAAAGATGGTGTTAATGTAAAGGGATATATTTCCTGGTCTCTGCTTGATAAGTTTGAATGGGAAAATGGATACTCTCACAGATATGGATTCTTTTATGTTGAATTTAACAACAGGAATAAACCTCGATATCCTAAGGCTTCAGTTCAATACTATAAAAACATCATCAGTGCAAATGGATTTCCTAATCCAACAGAGGTGAGACTACTGGATGTTCATTCTAACTCATAATAAGGCAAACAGAGTAGGATGGCAGCAGGTGTTCTCTTCCCTTCTATGTCCTTTTGCAGAGCTATCAACAGAGCTCTGATCCTGCAGTACTCCTCTATCACCAGTTCCCAAGTCATTAGTCAGGACTTTAACAAGTCTTCCTGACCCCTATAGTCTATAGGAGTCTATATCCTGGTCCATACCCTGGTCCATAAAGCCACAATGTCAAAAATGAATACTATTTAAAAAAATAAAATACAAACAATGCCTATTCATGAATACAGATAGTTTATTAATATACTAATAATACAAAGACAATTGAGCATTATAGGAATGGTTATATGGTAAACTAACTAAAGCAAAGAATATGACTATTGTTCTCTATGACATTTCTAAAAATAAGACTTTCTGAATCAAGATTGTCCAGTCTAACCTACCAGATGGTTTCAAAACTTTTGGCGGGGAAGATATGCTAAATTCTATTTTTAAAGGTTTCAAAGTTTTTATTGGGGTACTATAAGGTGAGAAAATAGCAAAGGAAAAGGGATATTTAAAAACGTCACATACTCTGCACTATGATTAATGAAAAAGAAAGGAATTAAAAAAATACAAAGAGGCCAGTCAGTTTTCTCATTTTTAGATTATATGCAACTTGAAGGCAGGGACTATGTTTAGTTTCAGCTTTGTATTTGCACCTGGCACAATGTTATACAAGACAGAAGTATAAAATACAATCTCTTCTGTTTAACATTTAGAGCTTATCACAACTAGGTTCAAAATTGTGTTTTCATGTTGGTTATACATTATTCCCCCTCTCAAGCTATATGATCAGTCAAACTGGTCTGCTTGCCATTTCCTCACCTATGACATTCCATCATCTCCCTCAGTGCCTCTGGTATAAGCTGTTCCCCCTGTCTGGAACACTGTCTTTCCTCACTTGCACATTTTAGAACACCTAGATGCCTTTGTGGTCCTTCAAGATGGCTTCCTTAATAGCTGTCAGCACCACCCCAATATTTTTTATGTATCCTGTACTTACTTATCTGCGAACATACTACACTTCCCCAGTAGAATTCATATTCCTTAAGGGCAGAGGTTGTATCATTTTTATTTTTGTATAACCTGAAGGCAAGGAACACAACTTTAAAAAACAAAAAATTCCACACAACGCCCTGCACAGAGAACACTCAGTAAGTATTTGCTGACTGATTTAAACAGGATAAAATTTTGACTATTAAGAAACCATTACTTATCAAGCTAATCTTATCAGGTGGAAAGATGGTACAGCATAGCTACTGAAACCTGTTCTACCACCAACCAGATCCTTGCTGCAGGTAAATGTTTTATCCTTCTCTTTGGTTCACTAAATGACATGATTAGATCCAGAAAAACATAATCATATGTTTTTTAAGTCAATTTCTAACATCTACTTAAAATAAATATAAATTCTTACTTTACCTATAAGCAATTGCTAAGCTGCTAATTATAAAATCTTAAATGAAATTAAATGAAATGAAAAAGAAAATAACATAATTGCTATCAATCCAAAAGAACATTTCTATGATATTACATGCTCCTACTAAATCAAACTGATACATACTGACAGCCAATGGAAACTAACAAACTTGTGGTTTTTATCAGTTAGACTTTTTTTTTTCTTGAGGGAATGGGTGGTATAAAAAATGGCACCAAACTGAAAACATACAAAGGGGCACTTCATGTATTGCACATCAGTATTTCTAATGCAATGGTAACAGGATTATAGGTAGATTAAGTCTAAACGTTCCAATTAGGAGGTTTAGTTGTAAAAACTCACCCAAAATCCATGTAGGAAAGGAAAAGATAAGAAACCTTAGCTTACAAAAAGAGATTAAACTGTAAAGCTAGCCTGGCATTTTAAAATCTGCTAAAAATGTCTATGTGATATGGAGAATACTGAACAACATTAAGGCACCTATTTGAAAAACAGGAGCTGATAAGATAAAAAGTAGAAAATGAGATAGTATTAATATCAAAAGGTAGTGTTAAATATTCCAATAGTATAAATATGAACTAATACTGAACTCTCTATCAAGCTCAAAATATACTCTAAAGGCATTTATTGTTCAATTACTCAAGACTGCATACTTAACATAATTCCTCACAGTCTGTTTAACTATATTTCTGTTATTAACAATGCTACCTTCAAAAGGTTCTAAGTGCTTCCAAGTAATTTTCTTCTGGCAATTTTCTTTATTTCTCCCCACCCCACCCAATAAAAGTAAGAGGAACAGGGGAATATTATGCTAATATTCAGAGGTGGATTCACAGACAGAAAAAATGAGACTTTGCATGCTTTTAAGAAGCAAAGATATGTTTGAAAGCTTTTCTAAATTTAAAAGGTACTAAATTCTAAGTACTTTGCTTTCTATTTTCTACAAATCATTTTAATAAATGCTAATACACTTAATTCTCAACATTTAATTATCTAGGTATCAGTTTATAGTAAATCTGAATTGCTGAAAATGTGAACTTTTTAAAAAGGTTTTTCAATACTATTAACCTTTCAGTAAAGCTACATTAGCTAAAACAATGATACTGACTTATGGTCCCTGTCTTCTTACATTTCAGAACCCTTGTTACATCACATGCAAATGGTTACAGAGATTGTGGTGCCTACAGTCTGCACGCTCTGCATACTTATAAGTGCAGTTCTACTGATGTTCCTTCTTCGGAGGCAAAGCTAAGAAAAGGTTACTTAATAAAACATTACTAACAAAATAGCTTCATTCCATATAAAGTTCAGTGTCTTCATCTTCATTTGGTTTCAAAGGCCTGCAGAGTTTCCTTTTTGGTTACTGTGATGATAAAGAAATTATTTTTACATACACATGACTATCACCACTCCCAACATACAGTGTCATCAAAGCAATCTGTGTTTTAGTTAACTTGTGTCTCTGACTTTAAAATGCTACAAATATTATTGTTCAAACTGGAGAAAAAGTTAAAGTTCATGTTAAAGAGATAGTTCTTAAGGTAACAAATGATTATGAAATTCATTCACTGAAGTACTTCAAAGGAATGTTTTTGAGTGCCTGTATTTCAGGTGAAGTTTGTTTCCTCTCCAGTGAGAAATTTTGTTTCTTAAAAACATACAGTGATAACAAAAAGGGGGAAAAATGGCTCAATGTTTTCTTTTAGAACATCACATCGAAACTACAAACCACGTAATCTAGGACAAAGAGATATCTTAGGGAAGACAAAAAAAGCCAAGTATTTTAGTTCCCACAAGAAGCTACCGAGTGTTATTAATTATCTGAACAAAGAAATTTTTAAAGACTTAAATTTTTACACAGATTATTTTTGTTGATTTTCTTTCAGATCAAAATCTTTTTAGAAGTGATACTTTGCATCTGGAACATACAATAAATACTATTCAAATGAAACTTACCGCATTGAAGTGGGTATTGACAGAAACGACACATTTGCAAAATAGATGAGTGAACTGTTTATCTTCAATAGAACTTTTATCACTAATTTATATTCTGAAATAATGTAAATGTTCCTTCTATCATGTTTAAGCCTTTGCAAGCTTAAACTGTGAAGTCAAAATGTTTAATGTTTTGTATCTGAGGCAACTATAAAAATCAATTTGTCTCAAGGCAACTGCAATAAATGAAAAGGCAATCAAAGTTCTGAGTACATAGAAATAAGTGTGCCTTTGGACAAGTTACTTTTGGGACTCAAGTTTTCTCATCTCTAAAAAAGGAGGTTGGACTGGATGATTTATAAGGTTCCTTCCAGCTCTAAATGACAGAATCATGAGTTATATTAGAAAGTTATATTAAATACAATAATTATCTATTGCATTGAATCAGCACTACGTTGTGAAGAACAACCTAGGAGGATACTTGCTTGAAAGTTTCAAAAACATGAAGAAAAAGACAAAATAAATATTTCTCACAAGATGATATCAACATACTTTAAGTGAAATGCACTTTGCTGCAGGCAACCATGTTAGTGAAATACACTTTTTCTTCAAGAATACTGTTGAATGCTGACTCAGACAGATCTACAACAAAAATGAAATTTCAATAACTAGAGAAGAAGGTAAAAAATGGTAAATTCTGCCCACTTTCATAATTAGTAAGAGAAAAATCGCTTTCATTCCACTGTAACATTCAAAGTTTGAATGAGAAATGTATATACTACTTTAAGAAAAAAAAACATCTAAAAACCTAAATTTACAAAGCAGATAGATTAGAAGATGATTACTTGAATAAAAAAAAAAAAGAAGCCTTCTTGGTATGTTTGAAATATAATTCAATTTGCTTAAATAATGTACAACAAAGTGAAAAAAATGGCTTACTTTTAACTTATTAACCTGATACCATGATTTTTATGACACATTTAAGAAAGTATTCTTTTCAATTTTAAAATTCACAAAGTATGAGGTATTCAAAATTCAAATTCACAGGCTTGTATATTTTCTACTGTTACTACTAGTATTACTGCCCTTTCCTTAAGATAGATAACAAATGGTTCAATTAGCATTTAGACAGATTTTAGCCAGGAACCTTTGAATTTCTACATTAAGCATTTACTGCTAATCCAATCAGTGCAAGGCACTATAATACAAAACCAGGCTATAATAATGACGATGATGATGATGATAACTAGCTTTTCAGAAGCTCTTTAACTGTTTACAAGGCACTTTACAAACATCTCATTTGATACTCATAACAAGCCAGGGGGTACACAAGCTAGAAGAGTCTCCCCCCTTCCCTATGGTAAACCAGTACAACTCTACACTGAGTCCATTTGTATCCTTATCCTATAAATGATCATATCATACCAAGCCAAAACCTTGAATTACTTCCCTTATACCCTAATGTTCTTCTTATTTATGTGCTGCTAAATGGACATGGAGAAAAATCACAAAGTCGTGTTGACTAGGCTCATATTTACATAACAACAATCTCAATTGGGCCCTCTCTACATCAAAGTATTCCTCTTTATAATTCCCTAATTAACTTATTATTCCACTCACCACAGCAGCTTTTCCAAAACTGTTTCATCCCTCCTCAAACCTCCCATGGCACCCACTCCCTCTTAGCTGAGAGCCTTGCCTCATTCTTCACTGCAGAAGTTGAGGCCAACTGACGAGAGCTCCCTCCTCTCCCCACCTCTTCAGATGCCTCCTGCTACTATTTCCCCTTTCACTCTTGTCTCACGTGAAGAAATGACCCTCTCTTCACTAGAGCATGCATTAAGATGGATTCTGGCTCCTTTACAGCCTTCTAAATGCAGCCTTGATCCCATTCCATCTTGTTTCTCTCCAGGAGAATGTCCCCTCTATCATCCCCGCTGCAATCTTCAATCTCTCTTTACTGGCTGCTTCCCGTTACCTACAAAAATACCCATGTCTTCTCTCAAACATACACAAACAAAAACCCTTTTCGTGATTTGCCAACATTCCAGTACTGAACTGTATTTCTCCTCTATCTTGTGATCAACCTCTTCAAGAAAGTCATCTACACTCAGTGCCTCCAGTTGCCCTCTTCTAAAGTCCCTGCAATTGGGTTTCTGACCACATTCTTCAGCTGAAATTGTTTTCTCTAATGTTATAAAGACCTTGTAATTGCCAGATATAATTAATGGCCTTCTCTCTTCCTTTGTCCAAGGCCATGTTCTTTTTGCCTTTTACATGTTATCTCATTTGGTAATCTCATCATGGAGTCCGTTATTTGTGTCACAAGTTTGCTGGACAAGAAATTCTCAAAAGCTTAGTCTCAGAAGGCTAGGAGCAACTGGTGGACATTACAGGATGTAGATTTCAGCTTCATATAAATAAGAGCTTCCTATCATGTAGAATTAAGTGGAATAAGTTGCCTCATAAGAAAAGTTTTCAATCAATGGAGGTTTTTAAGAAGAGACTGGCTGTTTGTCAGGGATGTTACAGGTATTTATGTTTCACAAATGGTTTGAACTAGGTAACCTGCAGGTAGCTATAGCTAGTGAATACAGTATTAGACATGAAGTTGGAAAATAAGTTTAAATCTGGCCCCAAATACTTAGTTGTGTGAACCTGGGCAAGTCCTTTAACCTATCTGCCTCAGTTTCCTCATCTGTAAAACCTACCTCTCAGGGATGCTGTCAGAATAAAATGCAATAATATTTATAAAGTGCTTTGTGAAACAAAACATAAAAAAGACTCCCTATAGCTACTGTTATTAGGCCCTCCAAAGTACCTTTAAACTTTAAGATTCTATAATGTTAAAATAAAAGACACTTCATCCCAGATCCACAGCAACCATTTGTCTAAGAAACCTGAAATCTTTTATTCTGGCTTTGAATATCACTATTAAGTTGCTAAAACTTAAAACTACTCCAGTATTTTTCAGATACCTTGCATGATGGCCTTTACCCTACATTTAAGACTGAACGTTTAGAAATGCATACTTGAAACAATTGTTAGTGGGCTATTTACCTATACTGGCTACAGCATAGACTAGGTATTTTAAGATCAGGCCTAAGAGCTACTAAAATCATCTTTATGAGTATATATTATTTTTCACTCTATCTCAATAGCTTAATTAGTATAGCTCTAAACTGTTCATTACCTTGTTTGCTAAAATTCAGGTGGCTTATTGAAGGGGTGTCACTCAGTTGCCAAAGTGTTTTAACTTCCTTCTGTCCACTATTTATTTCCACTCTCCATTTTTTTGGAGTTTCACTAACAAAAGAAAAAATAAAAGAAAATAAAAACCAGGTTTTTATAAAGGAATTATTTCAGTATTATAAATGCTTACCTTTGATAGAAATTTTTAATGACAATTGGTCTGATTGGCAGCTGAAATGTATGTTTCTCATTAAGGGGGTTTCTCTTATAATATATTATGCAAGACCTATAAAAATAAAAGTGAAAAGATTTTTTTTTTAAAAAGAGAGTAAGGTCCATTCTAAGATAAATTTCTAAGTTTTTAAAAATGGCAACTGAATTACAAAACTTTAAAGGTAGGAAACCTACTATAATTTAAAAAAAGAGACATAAACTGTTGAACATACAATTATGCTTAATACACAAACCAAAGGGGAAAAAATTAATTATGCCTAACTAGTTTTAAAATAATGAGACAGAAGATAGAAATGAAGATGTTAGCAAAGAGATGGAATTAGAGAAACTTCAGAGGACTAAAATGATCTGATGCAGACTGAAGTAAGCAGAACCAAGCCAGCACTAGGTCTACAATAATATAAAAGAAAATAACTGTCAGACTTAAGAATTAGGATTAACCCAGTAACCAATCACAATTTCAGAAGAGTAATAATGGATCATATTTCCCACCTCTTGGGAAAAAGGCAATAAACTAGAGACACAGAATGTGACATTTTCAAATATAATCAATATGTGGAATTGTTTTGCACAACTATTTTGAGGGGTGGGAAAGTAATTAAGAACTGAATGGGAGAGGGGCAGCTAGGTGGAGCAGTGAACAGAGCACCAGCCCTGGAGGCTGGAGGACAATCCAGCCTCAGACACTTAGCACTTGACTTACCCAAGTGACCTTGGGCAAGTCACTTAACCCCAATTGCCTTGCCTTCCTCCCTCCATAAAGGGGAAAAAAAGAAGAATTGACTGGGGGAGTAATGATACTTTAAAAAAAAAAAGGATAATCACAGAAAAATTGCAAAATGAAGTTCAGCAGGGACAACAATAAGCAGGAAAAGAATAACTACCATGTGAAACTTGAAATACAAAAAAAGTTTACATAGTCGTCCTTTTTCCCCTGTGCATTATATATGGACATGTTTGCTGATGTTTGTCAAATATTTAATAATGAAAAACATTTTTAATAAATTAAGGTACTGAGGGAAAGAATAAAAGACATAATATACATGGGGGGAAAGGGAAGGACATGAGTTCATACAGATACAAGTATATACACCTTAAGAACTCATGTCTAAACAGACACTTAAGATGGGCCAGGGAATATAAACATTACCACCATTTTGCAGAAAGGATGAGGGAAGTTAAAGCATTTACCCGTGGTTTTAGAACTATTTAAAAATGTGAGATGTAGGATTTGAATCCAGGTTTCCTGACTCGAATCCAATGCTCTTATAAAACATTTTATTTCCTACTAATTTTATTCGTACAGGAATCTTTGAAGTATTTTCTTTTTCTTATTTGTACCTGGGCAAACTATCTGCTTTCACTAAAACAATGAAGGGTAGAACGAAAGTTTCAAAAGGTTCTACCACCTCCAGTTTAAGGTATTATCTTGCTACATAGAAGCAGGACATGGTTCCAAGAACAATTCTGCATAATTTTAAGTCAAAATGAACACTACAGTCTACTTATGTTGCAATGTGACAGTAACAGACTCAGTAATAATAGATGAACTGGTCACACCATCATAGAGATATACCACAGTAATCAGTCTAACCAAAAGTTATACTAACAGTTGTTAGTCATTCTGTTGCCATGGGCAGATATAGGCTGAAGTATCGCATTAAAACACAACGGTCTGAATTATTTCTAAAGATAACGAAAGCATTTAATCATAATCACTTGATTACTGTGACAAAAAGTTATCAGAAAATAATGACTACTTACTGTGCTAAAGTAAATAGGATTTCATGTGGAAGTTTAAGGTATACCATGCAACTGATTACAACTTCCAGGATGTGGTGGAGTTTTCTAACACGACGAACTTGTTCTTGTGTATCTAAGGACGTGGAAATAAAGTAATCCTGAAAGGAAAAAAACCCAAAGGGAAAATAATGGAATCTTTGTAAAGGAGCTTGCTAGGTGAAGTAGGCCTAAGTCTGGAAGACTGAGGGGAAGGAGCTTGCTAGGTGAAGTAGGCCTAAGTCTGGAAGACTGAGGGGAGAAAATAAGGAAGACAGAGCTATAGAACATATGAATTCCAGCATCATTCTTAAACTACACATTTTAAACGGTCTAGGTAAACATAATACATATTCTAAGCAAAGAGGGAAAATGGCTTCTCAATTAAGTACCAAGAAATAACATATTGGTCCAAATATAGGCCACCCCCTAAAAACAGCCTATTTGCCTAAACTGAGGTTTCTATGAAAAGAAAAAAATGCAGTCACCAAAAAATAAAATATAGGTCATGTTTTTATCCAGTACTTCAAGGGAAAAAAGTATTATCTTTAAATCAGCACAATCTCTTACAACTATAAAACCTGCTGCTCTAAGCCAGTCAGAAAGCGGTTTATGGGTAGTATCACATCACCAAGAGGAGTGAGAGAGGAGAAGAGTTCCATTTCCAAATGGATGTCCTATTAGCATCTTAGATTCAACATAACCCAGAGAGAACTCAGTATCTCTCTTCTAAAAACCACCCCTTCTCTGAACTTTTCTATTTCTGCCAAGGGAACCACCCCATTCCTCTCGTCACTTAGGTTCATAACCTCGAAATCATCCTTAATCCTAGTTCTTTCACCACACATTAAGTCAGTTGTCAAATCTTTGTGATTCTGTCTTCTCTCAACTCACAAGGCTACTATCCAAGTTGGTTCATCACCTTTCCCTTGGAGCATTAAAACAGCCCACAAGTTGGCATCCCCAGTTCTTGCCTTGTCCTCTCCAATTTCTCCTTCACATTGCTACTGATGTCATGGCCCTTCTCAAACACCCCAGTGGCCTCCTGCTGTCTGGCATTTAAACCTTTTACAGTTTGGCCTGTCTCTCCAAACTTATCACACATAACTAATGTCACAACCCATCCGACTACTTGTTTCTCCTTGTCTCCAAGACTGTGCAGTGTTTCCCCATATGCTGACTAACCTCATCACCTACACTTCTTAGGGTCCCCAGGCTTCTTTAAAGAGTCGGGTTAGGACACACCCCCCACACGAGCCCTCCCAGAGCCCCCAGGCACTAGTGCCTCCTCTCTGAAATCTCTGGCAGCTCCTTACACTGTCAGCATGTGTAAACACCCCATCACACAGACCCTTTTTTGTCTTTGAGCCGTCAGAGCCCGGCACAAAACAAGTCCTTAATTGATGCCCATCAACTGGTCGTCCAAAGTGTTATCACAGTATTAATGTCCTTGTGAAGCTGATAATGGTCACTGTTTTATTCTTTATGGAAATTAAACCAAAAGTACAGAGAATTGGCAAGTTTTCAGTGAAGTCATCTACCCTGTTCTCATTCCGTACAGCTCTGACAGGGCCTCTTTCAAAACACACAGATTAAGTAACACTAACGATCTGAACTCAAGCCCTCCAAAACTTCACGTGTGCTCTCACTTTGCACAGTAGATGTGGTCCTCACATTTTACACACAACTTTGACAAAAGTTTAATGCACGTGTGACATTTATTTAAAATAATTCTATTGTCAAGTATTTTACAATGTAAATAAACATAGCTTAATTTAGTTTTTCTGTAAGTATAGATTATCACATAGTAAACTTCCATGTATCTACAATCTGGACAGGAAAATTAAAAAACGTT
The DNA here is from genome assembly GCA_011680675.1 of Gymnobelideus leadbeateri. Taxonomy (NCBI): domain Eukaryota; kingdom Metazoa; phylum Chordata; class Mammalia; order Diprotodontia; family Petauridae; genus Gymnobelideus; species Gymnobelideus leadbeateri. The sequence continues at coordinate 250,325 of WOXC01011654.1, read as the reverse complement.
TCTGCACTGAACTTCCATGAGACAAATCATGTCAAATTACATCATAGTATAGAATCATTTTAATCTCTTATGCTTTTAACAGCTACCATACTATATAGTCAGATGAATACTCATAATAATAACCTAAGGCAATGCAAGAACCTAAAAAGCAAAATTTAAATCATAATTATGTTAAATTCTACTACAATTTTAAGTGTATTTGGCTACATTCTAATTCTCTGAAAACTGTAATCCATGTACAACTAAAATGGCACTATGGTGAGACTAGATGCTCTCTGAGGTCCCTTGCAACTCCAATATTCTGTGCATCTATGATTCTGTTGCTTGATTCCCAACATTCTGAATAAACAGCATTTTCTATATTAAATTTAAGGTAAAGTACACCTATGTATATAAACAATACAAAATTATAAAAAGTGCAAGACAACTGGAAAATGTTAAAATAAACTCACCAAATGGTTTAATGATGCAAGCTCCTGGCCTATTGAAAGAAATTAAATATATATGTGTAAGTAGAAAGCATATCAACAATAAAATCATAGCTCCTTTAAGCAAAATAACCCTCTACATAATCTATTTGTAAATGTTACAATTTTAATGGTCTTCTATGAATTTTTTCATAGCATATATTATACTATCTTAATGAATGTTTTTAAAAACAAAGATGCTTAAATCAAGAAGGCAGAAAAAAAGCATAATTTTATACTAAATTAAGCTACAATTATACAATGCTATTGCTTATCCTTGAAATTATCATTGTTTCTATTTAAAACAATTTCTAAAAGGTTTCAAGTGTTGGGTGTGCTCAATCAACTAACATTAAAATATCTTACAAGACAATGAATGACAGATGTGGAAGAAAATTAAGTATCTGGAGGGTTGGCAATTAAAGATAGTAATGAAGAAAATAAGAGAAAGAGAACAGCAGACTTACCTATAAAAAAGTTAATGTAATCTCTCTTTATTTTGTCCAAACCAACCTCCAAAAGCATTCGAATTGGAGTGGTACCAGTGAGTGGAACTATATCCATAGCTCCATGGTAAGACTGCTGAATGTGTTTACTGAGTAAACCACTACTTCCTCTGTGGAGCTAGAAATAAGACATCTCTTTCAGAATATTTGTAAGATACGTTAACATCATTTGAGTCAATATAAATTCAGTTAAGCAGAAATGGATCTAAATAAGGTTTTACCTTATGTTTTAAAGGACACTGTTTATGGTTTTCATAACCACCTCTACAAATGGATCATATCTATTCACACACTGGAAGGCCTGTCCTTTAAAAATAACATTTATTAAATATGTTAAATATATACATACCCAGGGCTGTACATCTCCACGTCTTAAACACTGTAAGATCAATGTAAGGCACTTCACCAAATCTTGGTATGAGGCGACACCTTGAAAGCACAAGTTATTACAATATCAATTTTTTATTTTAAGCAATTGGGGTTAAGTAACTTGCTCAAGGTTACACAGCCAGTCATTATTTATGTGTGGGTGCTCATTTTCTGAGGCCAGAACTGACCTCGGGTCCTCCCAACTCTGGGACTGGCACTCTTACTCACTGCGCCACCTAGCCACCCCCTAAAATATCAATTTTTGCAGTTATTATAAAAGAAATCCTTTTTTAGCCATGTCAGATAAAAGAGTATTTACTTTGTCAATGACAAAGAGATAATAAATTGAGTTAAATATTAAGAATTAAAAAGATCTAATAAGTCGATAATAATATAAAGGAATCTAGTGTCTATTCTCTACTATAAAATGGAGTATTAAAATGATTCTAATTCTAGCAAAGTGGTACAATTGAATAGAGCCCTGGATTTAGAGTTAGAGAGCCGGGGTTAGAATCCTACTCTACCACTTATTAGTAATCTTTGTTGACCTTTGTCAAATCATTGGCTCACTATGGCTCTCAGTTTCCTCCTCTATAGAATGAATAAATTAGACTAAATGGTTGCTAAATAGTCTTTCTAAGTAATTAACAGTATACTTACTCATTCTCATTCTGCACCACAGCTGCTCAGCGAAATCCAGATCACCTCGTACTGTGAAAAGACACTTAATGGAATCATCAACTGCAGCAGTATCACATTTCAATACCTGAAAAAGAATTACATTTCAAAGAATGCTTTACTTACCAAAAATGTAATGATTTCTAGATCACCAGAAACAAATTTTAAAACAGCTGCATAACTCATTTACTAAGTTTAGGCAGACAATTTTTTAAAAAGTGTAGACAGGGGCGGCTAGGTGGCTCAGTGAGTAAGAGCGCTGGCCTCAGAGTTGGGATGACCCAAGATCGAATCCAGCCTCAGAAAATGAGTACCCACACAGAAATAATGACTAGCCATGTAACTTTGAGCAAGTTACTTAACCCTAATTGCTTTAAAAAAAAGTGTAGACAGACAAACAGACACAGAGATACACTGTACTGTTGTTTCAGTCGTGTCTAACTCTTCATGACCCGATAGACCTCTGTCCATGAGGTTTTCTTGGCAAAGATACTGGAGTGATTTGTTTTTCCTTCTTCAGTAGCAAACAGCTGGCACTTTAACACACCCATTTATCTTTATAAATATATAATCTATATTACCTTTTAATTTATATTGTATTATAAATATAATTATGTTCTATTTATAAAGATAACATATTTTATAAATTTATCATGTAAATTTATCAGCTGCCATTTGGAGAGAAAAACAGTAAAAGAACAAGTTCTTTAGGAGTAAAAGTAGTCTGATTCCTGGGGAGAACTCCAAAAATGGGGTTAGTGAACAAGGGAAGAAAGACCAAGGACTAATTTTCAGAGGTATTTCCATGGAGTACTAATGAGGGCTAGCCCTATAAGTCTAACCTTCTTAAAACTTTGTAAAGTATTTGTTCTGTTATTTTAAACCCCCACTTTCTGGTATTTAATGGTAGTAACACACACATACATACACACACACACACACACACACACACACACACACACACACACACACACTAATAACCATAACCATCACTAAAGACTAATAAAGTAGTAGCTGCTATAATGGATCAATTTGAAATGGCATAAAATCAAAGACCAAACATACTATGAAATGAGGAATTAATTATCTGCTGAGATTCTTAACAAAAAGTTCACATACCTTGACTTTTTTTGCTGCATTATCAAATCCATCCAGTTTACTCTTTAAATCTAAAAATTGAAAAATGGAATTAATGATTTTCCATCTTGTTCTTTCCTTCTTTTCAAAGAAGGAAAATGTCAAAATCTTACCTCACCCAGATTAAAACAGTATACTGAAGCTGCTATAATTGTAGTCTACAGCTAGAAGGGACCCTAGAGACCATCTGATCCAAATCTCCCTCATTTTACAGATAAGGAAGCTGAAGCCTAGAGTGGTAAAGCACTGGCCTGAAGATTTAAGTGGCAGTAAAACGCAAAGCTATGACTTAAACCTAGGTCTTCTGACCATAGAATCAGTGTTTTCTCCCCAATATATCTTTTATCTGCTTTCTAACATATAGTTTCTAAGTATTACACAGTATTATCACTATGTAACTAAGTATTCTAAGTATTATGAATTTCTGAAGCTACCCTATTACCTTTACCACATAATACTGTAAAATAGCAGCTCTCTCTTCCTTAACCATGACAAACTTTCTCTACTTTAGACATATAGGGTATTACCACAAAGTCTTGCTCAGACAAGCAAAAATGACTTAAGTCAAATACATATAAGTGAACTGGAAACATAAATACCATTGAGAAATTCCTGAACAAGGTCAACAGATGATTTAGCCTCTGTAGGCTCAGGCCACTCAGTAACACCAGTTGTCAATCCCTCAGCCAAAGCCTATTAGCAGAAAATACAATGTTCATGCAATCAACAAATATTAATAATATGACCAACCAAGCAGAGAATTTAAAAAGAAAGTCAGACTTATGCTTAACATAAGACTATGCTCTATAATAGTTTGGGGGAAGACCAAAACACATGAAACAATTAGAAAACAATGTACCTAATAACTATTACCTGACTATACATAATTATATCCTACATGTATCATATCAAATTCCAGTTATTAGTAAGCACATTGTTCTCTAGTGTTTTATTTGTGTTATATTAAAATAGCTCACATTTCTTCTACAAAGTCCTATTTTGGTGGTTCTTCACAGCATGGAGTTGATTCTGGGTTCTTGAAGACTATTTTAGTGGGAACTCAGTTCTAGCAGGCTCTACTATCCTGGAAAAGGATTTGTGTATAATCCCAGCAACAGACTGTGTCCAGCATAGCTTAAGCACAGAAAGGCTCATCACCAGTAACTAACCACTTAGTGCTCCATCACCACCAAAAAAGTGGTCTTCAGTCTTAGGTGGCCTCCTCCTGCTTCTGTAGTGATGGCAGAGTGGTGGGAAAAGGTGTAAGAAAGTGCTAACAGGGGTGGCTAGGTGGCGCAGTGAGTAGAGCTTCAGCCCTGGAGTCAGAAGGACCTGAGTTCAGATCTGGACTCAGACACTTAAGGCACACACAAACAAACAAAAAACCTAGACATGTGACCTTGGGCAAGTTACTTAACCCCAACTGCCCTCCAAAAAGAAAAAAAAAAGTGCTAACAATAACAGTTTTTAGATAGTCTATCAACTTTAACTTGGTTGTCAGTACTCCAAACATGGGATTCATATCCAGTGACCAACAAGTAGAGAAATTCTAAAAACTTGTTGATAATCTAAATTAAATTGTTTTATATGCTTTGTGCTTACTAATACCAACCCACCTTCCCAAACAAGAATGGCATTGACTTATATTCCTACCTTCTAATCTATATACAATTTTTATAAGAATCACTGACACACACACATTGAAGAATTTAATGAAACTATTTGTGGGGAAAAGGCAAATAGATCACATCTTTACCATTACACAGATAACCAAAATATGTGGAGAACACTTATATTCTATGTTTATTGTTTGAATTTTAAAATCTATTTCTCTTAGGCAAAATGTCTCCCAAAAGGTATTCTTTCAGCTAAGTGTTTCCTGATTTATTCTTGAAAATTATTCAAGATTCCTTGGATATAACAGGTTACTTGTTCAACAACCTGTGATATTAGCTAAAAGTACTTGTCAATATCATAGAGGAAATCCAATGCAGATGCCAAACTGAAGATGGATTTTCTATAATATGGTGAGGTTCCCCAGAGACTCTTGTTTTTGTGGCTATCATTCTGCTAGTTGCACTGAGTCAAGAAACACCGCCAAGCCTCCTAGAAAGGACCTCTGACCCCTCAAAAATTTTTTTGACCTAATTATTCATACTTCCAAAAATCCAAGTGAAAGAAACCTATGTCCCAGATTACGATGTAACTGGATAATCTACAGTTTGTGCCTTAGTATATACAAATCTAAGACAAACAGTACACAGGGAAGTGCTGGGCCCAGAATTAAAACAGGAAGGGATGAGGCTACATTATTTTCAGGATACTGTAGGACTCCTTAGATGACTTCACATTTTTTGACACCATCCAAACTATTATGGAAAGCAATTTGGAATTATTCCTTTAAAATTCACTAAAATCCATATTTTCCTCTTCATAGATCCTGCTGCTAGTCCAAAACTCCAAAGAGTCAAGAAAAAAAAGGACTTATATTCATAGCAGCACTTCTCGTGGTACCAAAGAACAAAGTATGTACCTACTGATTAGGAGATGGCTAAACAAATAGTGAAACATGAATGGATTAGAATATTACAGTGTTATTTAAAAAAAGAAAAAGATGACTTCAGAATTTTTCAAATTTCTTAAAAAAAAAAAAAAGACTCCAGAGAAGCACAAGAATACTTATATGCACTGATGCAGAGTTAAAGAACCAAGAAAATAATACAAACAATGACTGCAACTAAGTGTAAAGAGGAAAAAAATGCAAAAGTTAATGCTATGTTCTCTGGAGAACAAAAAATCATTATCAGAGAGGTCCATGGAGAGACACATAATGGAGACGAAAAGACTGCAACATAAGAAACTCGAAGAAGAACTAGAATAAATACGATCCTCTGGAAATGTAAAACGGGTATGGATGTATGGGTTGTGATCTGCATCAGTGAGGGGACCATATAAAATGATTAAATCATAAATCTATGTGAACAGAAGCTCACGTGCAAAGAGTTATAAAAACATCACCTTCATTTGGTGTTCACAACAACCTTGGAGGTAGATATTATATTACTATTTCCACTTCGCATAAGCTAATGAGGTTGAGCGACTTGCATAGAGTCACAGGGCTAATGATTGAGGCATGATTAAAATGTAGATCTTCATGATCAAGTTCAGCATTACTATGCTGTAGAAAGTATATAGGGCGGCTAGGTGGCGCAGTGAGTAGAGCGTCGGCCCTGGAGTCAGAAGGACCTGAGTTCGGATCCGGCATCAGACGCTTAATGCACACACAAACAAAAACCTAGCCATGTGACCTTGGGCAAGTTACTTAACCCCAATTGCCCTCCAAAAAGCAAAAAAAAAAAAAAGTATATGAGTGGGGCAGCTAGGGGGAGCAGTGAATAGAGCACCAGCCCTGGAATCAGGAAGACCGGAGTTCAAATCCGGCCTCAGACACTTAACACTTACTAGCTGTGTGACCTTCGGCAAGTTACTTAACCCGAAATACCCTGCCTTCCCCCCTCCAAAAAGCGGGGAAAAAAAGTATATGAGTATTAGGTGGGGGGAGATTTACAATTTACAATTTTAACTTTGTGCCCCATAAGAAATTTCAAACATCAGTATGATGGCTTACTGATAGTAAAAGAATTTCACTGTCTCAGAAGCAGTAAAATGAGAAATAAATCTTTGTTAAATATGTATGTGTTAAATCATCCAGTGATCCTAGTGAGAGAATCTCAACTATAGAAGAAATAGCAATTTTCATATCAATTAAAGATACTGTGGCAGTGACAATTTCATTGAAATATAAAATGTAAGGAAGACTGAAACTTTCAGATCGATACTCACAATTAGAAACTTCAGCTCTCTGTGCAGATGGTACAAAGGACTCCTAGGATCTCCAGGTTCCACTTTAATATTCTGAAAATCCCCCATAAATTTTTAGTACTAATATCTTACACATCATTAAGTGTTGTAATTAGTTACATTTCAAAGTCCTATTACATCCCCCTTCAAGAAAACAATAAAAATTCAATCCTATAATTCCACTATAGTGTGCATGCCTGATGCTGTTAAAAATGAAAAGAGTAAAAGAGTAACCACAGCCAGAACACACTGCTCACCCTGATACTTATACCATCCATGGATATTTCAGATATTTCCCAACTCAAAGATCCTAATATGAACCCAAGCTACTACCTGCTCTATCTCGATTTCTTACAAGAATTGTTATAAACTCTTTCTCCCCCCACCTACAATCAATCAAGTACTTATATTACTATAGTAATGCTCTTTTGTGCTCTTTCACTGAATTTCCAAATACTACAGGGTAGGAGAAATAAAAAACTAGTAATATCAGATCTTTAAAATCAGTCACAAAATCCCAACCTATTTTTAATAGCCTCTCTCCTTTTCCTCCTAAAAGACTGGCTCATCTAGTCCAAGATTAACATTTCTAAATCCTAGCACCTACTCTCTCCTCTTTAAAGAACAGTACAGAGAAAAAAAAAGGGAAGATTCTTTTTTTCCCCACTTACAACTAATTTCAGAAATTCCATCAATTAGGGGAAGGCTCTTAAAAAATGAGATTTAAACATTATGAAAATTGGATTTTACAGATTAAAACCCCAATTCAGGTATAGAACACTTAAAAAAAGACGTTCTCTACTAAGTGATGGAAGGACCTCAGCAGCAACACTAGCATTTCTGAATGCTCAAAACAGAAAAAGGCTGTTCCCTATGAAAAAAAGGAATTTTTTTGAGACCCGGATAGTAAAAGGGGGGAAAAATTATTTCTTACCAATACTGAAGCAGAAGTGAGAGGAGGTGTCTGGAGAAGCTCATCCACAGGACTCCATGAAATATCCAAACCAATAGTAGTGTGTGAAAAGGGAATTGAATCATCTAAGGGAGTGGATTTAAACAGCTCATACTGAGCAAAACCCCTTGTTGTTACCTGAAAAGAAAAGCTTATATTAATCAGATAATTAAGAGAGAAGTCCACATAAATAAGAGAATGGTAACAGAAGATACTTAATTTCTTCCTTAAGGATACCAAAATCAGACACAATACTGAAAAATGTCCTACAGGACAATAATTTTACAACTATTCTATGTACAAGTAAAGAAAAACATTTATTTTTCTCCTAGACAAGTCACTATGAAAATTTACATTATGAAAACAGTGCCAATTAGAAATCTTAATAATAAAAGCTTCGAAAGAAAGACAGGTCTATATGTGTACATACAAAGCCCCTAGTTTTAAATAAAAACTTTAAAATGACAGACAACAGTTACAACAATTAAAACATACAGTAGATGACTTATGTCTTTTCAGGTGTGAACTTTTCAAATCTTCAAGATTTACAGAAGTGTTTTTTTCAGGTGTGGGACCTGGAGGTGGGGGAAAAACTACAGATTAAAACCCCAATTCAGGTATAGAACACACACACACACACAAAAAACTAGTATTTCAAGGTAATGTGGATCCACAGCACTGGATTTAGAGATATAGGACTATATGTTTAGAGTAGGAACAGAGCTTAGAAAGTCATTTAACCTCATTTTACAGAGTAGGAAACTAAGGCACAGAGAGGTTAAATAACTTTCCCTAGTTTAAAAGCTGGTAGAAATTGTTAGAGACAGGATAACAGAACTTGGGTTCAGATTGTGACTCTGCTTTTTTATAACCCGGGTGACCTTTTCTATATCAATCTCTCAGGGCTCCAGTTCCTTAATATGGAAAAGATGATCTATAAGATCCCTTCTAAAAGTCTAGGACTCCAAATTTTTTTTTATATAAGTCAGAATTAGTACTTCACTTCTGCCAAGAATATCACACTATGAAAGGAATTAAAACCTTAATGTTTTGGTATTTTAATTGCTATGGACAAGACTTTTTTTTTTCAATCAGAGATGGTTCATAGCTTGAAATAAATGAAATTTGAATGTATACCACCACTAATAATTATCACTGAGTGCTTACTATGAGATTGGTATTAAAATTATAACCAATTCTTCTCATCTTTCAAAGTTCTAAGAAGAAAACTTATTGCTAAACTTTTCAGGCTGTTCATGGCCTAGTTAATATATGACCTTAAAAAGCTGCAGTTAATAATGCTTAAAATAGCTCTAGATTTATTCCCCCAGGTGGGGGGGGGGATTGGGGGAGGGCGTTTAATACTAATTCCATTTGTATACTGTTCCCTCTAAAGTGATGTCATTTGTTTTTTTACCATTCTTCATGACCGTTAAGATCTCACCTTTACACGTGACCACTTGTAAGACAATTCCCGTTATGCCCTTCTTTGTTCGAATAGGTTCAGCACCAAGCCAACACGTACTTTCAGGATCTGAGCTGTCACATTTTACCCATAAGGGAGGAAGAGGTTTAATTGGTCCATTAATCTTCAAATGGGTCATATTAGGATTTTGCGTCATGGTATAAAGTCCAATCAGCTGCCTGGAAAACAGAATTTCAAAGAAATTTTGGTATAGACTGGAATTAAAGCAGAAAATTTTAATTCTGGCAAATCCTAAGTTTCTCACAAAAATATGCTACATCATAAAGTATTTTATTGTAAAGCTATAAAAAATAACTTTTTTATGAACAGTTTTTTGTATTCTAGTGCCTGGGAGGACCAGGGAGATAGTCAATGCTTAATTTTTCTTAAATGATTCTTTTCTTTACAACAGCAATAAGAAATGGTGTTAAAGAACAAAAGTTTTAGGTAATTAAAAAGAGTTAAGTCATGAAACTATTAAATTCTCCTAAAAGAGAAGAGGGGTAGGAAATGGGTATTAAAACATAATCAAGAGTAGTTTTCTTTTTTCGTTAAGAGGAATACTTGTCATATTTTTTACCCATACTTGGAAAATTGGCATAAATTATTACTACCGGAAAAACAGAAGTACAGACATACTGTCCTTGATATTTTTATATCTGTCACTTCAGAAGCAAAGAAATACTGGGTGTGCAAAATGCACACACTCTTAAATATGGTTATTGTCTTATGGTTGGTAAATTAAGATAATAAAGTAAAAGATAAGAGTCACTAAGATTTAGATGAAAATGACTGGAATTTTTAAAAGGGTATCAATAAATTTTAAACCCCACCAAATTCACAAGGGTAAAAATTATGAATTAATGATGTTACCTGTTGTAGTGGAAAGAACACTGCTGAAAATGAACAAATTAATTAATCACCTGAGCCAGTCTCCTCATATCATCATATCCCACATGGTTATAATACTTGTACTACTTAAGTCACACATGGTTGTTATGAGAAAAGCACTTTGCAAACCGCAAAGTTCTCTATCAAAGTGAGTTATTATTCATGTCCTTTTACTCCTGAAATTATTTTTTGTATCAATACATACACATTTTAAAAAATGTTCCCTCCTTTAAAAAAATTTTTTTAAAGGAAACTCACCTGGCTCTCTTAACAGGTAAAGCAAGTGGTCCAAAATTTCCATTCATGGGGAAATCTGAAATAACTGATTCTTCAGACTGTGATTCTTCCTTACGCTCCATTTCTTTTTCTTTTGAACGCTTTCACAAATATTTTAACATTATTAGATTAAGTCATAATTAAGACAACAGCTGATTTTATTAAAATTATTAATAATTGAAGAAAGCGGGGCGGCTAGGTGGCGCAGTGAGTAGAGTGCCGGCCCCGAGCCAGAAGGACCTGAGTTCGGTTCCGGCCTCAGCCACTTAACACACACGACCAAAAAAAAAAAAACCTAGCGTGTAACCTGGGCAAGTACTTAACCCCAATGTCCAAAAAAAAAAAAAATTGAAGAAAGCATTGTCATGGATATCCAAAAACAGAAAAAAGGGCCACTACTTAATACCATAAAGCAAAGGTACCTGATATAAAGCCTCAAACCTATAGCTACAAAACAGCTCATTATCCAGAGAACCCTGCTGACAGGACCATTACCCACTTTCCCAGAATCCACCATTCATTTTTCATATGGTCACCTCAAGAAATAAAAGTCCTACACCTCCTCATTACTGCAGGCATATCCATTATACCATGTTGGTACAGACTGGTAGGACATACTAGAGTTTGTGCTCCACTGAGAGTCTTTGAAGACCCAGGGACAGACACCTCCTTATCACTGAACTTTAGTAAAAGATAAAGATAAAATATACTCAAATAAGTAAATAACAGGTACGTAGTATGGTCACAGACTTGAGCCTTGTCAGCTTAATAAATCTTGATAGCATTTTAGCTCCAAGTTCCTCCAAGCTCTTCAACCTCAACCCTTTCTAGCCCAACTGTATGACTTCCCAAGCTTGGCTTTTCTCCATAGTTCCAACATGTCACTAAGAATATGACCCCTTCCTCAGGTAGATTTCCCTATTGCTGACTTCCCATATCACTCTCAAATAGCATGGGAGGATTCTAATGTAAAGGAGCATCATTATGCCTATGATGAAATACCATAAGTACCTAATGAGGGAAATGAACATGGTAATGGTAGAAGAATCCTGGAATAGGAATCTGGAGATTTAAGCTCTAGACCCAACTATGCTCCTATTGAGCTGTGACTCAAGATAAGTCATTATACCCTGATGACCTCTAGCGTACTGAAAAATAAGAGAAGTATGACTACATGGACTTCTAAAGTTCCTTTCATCTCTCACTAAAGCTCCCTTATGGAGGTGTCATGGATGGGTTCTCTCCTGCAGGATGGTATAATGGATAGCACGTAACAAACAGATTTGGAGGCAGGAAGCCCTGGGTTTAGATCCAGTCTGACACTTGCTGGCTAGGTCGCCTTGAGCTAGGCACTTATCCTCACCTGTAAAATCAGGACAACTGGACTGAATGCCCTTGGAGGTCTCTTCCAGCTCTATGATTTTATGATCCCCTACCTCAGGTTGAATTATATGTGAAGCAGTAACCAAAGCCTCCAAAAATCATTTTCCTGGTCCCTGGTCCTAAGTGAATCCACAAATTCTCTTTTTAGCTTTAGCTGCTAACTAACCTGTCCTTATGTAACCTTGTTCTTTGCATTTTTTTTAATCACTCTTCCTTAGTCTTGGATTCAACCCATCTTTCAACTATTATTTACTTCCTCGTCTATTTCCTAACCACCACAAATGATTATTTCTAAAACTTCTTCACTAATACAATATGACCTAAGGTAGCTCCTGCCTTTGGCAAAAAAGATACACATTAAAGATACACATTTACAATGTGCAGGGGAATATATCACAGTGCCTCTACATTCAATGCTCTGAACCAGTGGGAGGATGCTAAGTATTCCTAGGGAACAACTAGTTCCAACCATACAATTGCTATCTCTTTGCATAGCAAAGAAAAAGTTACCTAATATATGAAGTCTCATTCCAAACCATTTGAAGACTGGTATGGGTGTTACAATATTAGCTCTCATGGCACCCAAACAATAATAATGCTATTTTGCATTTTTGAAGCATTTAATGCTTTTCAATGCCCATTTCTTTCTTTCTTTTTTTTTTTTGAGGGCAATTGGGGTTAAGTAACTTGCCCAAGGTCACACGGCTAAGTTTTTGTTTGTGTGTGTTAAGTGTCTGAGGCCAGATCCGAACTCAGGTCCTTCTGACTACAGGGCTGGCACTTCAATGCCCATTTCAATAGGAATTTTCAAAGACAATGTATATTTGACTGCTTTGTCCTCACCCCAGAAATACCTCCAAATATATTATTTTGTCCCTGTTACATTAAAATGAACTTACTCCGATAAAAAAAAAAAAAAGCACTTTACATTTGATCTCATTTCTCACCAAGCTGTACTACTTTGGAACATCTGTGAATTTTCCATCAGGCCCCAGGAAGCTCATTATTGGGAAAATGTCAGAACTTCAAATATCACATCAGCCCTGAAACTCTACCTCATCACCACCCTTAGTTTCTCTGATTGAAAGGTGGAGCCCCGGTGGGAGGGAATTCAACTCTGAACATCTCATTTCTCATTTAGTTGACCTATTTTGGTAAGTCTATGACTTTTCCACTACAAAGCTCTTACTGCCCCAGGTTCCTTCTTTCCTGCCCCTCCTTTTTCAGCTTTCTTTGGGGTACTGTCTTCCCCCACTGGAGTGTAAGATTGTTGAGGTAACTGTCTTTCTTTTTTCATACTTGTGTCCGTAGCACTTAGCACAGTGTCTGGTGAATACTAAGTGCACAGTAAACCCTGATGAATCTAGAACTATATGAACTAGGTCAGGGCCAGATCAAGCAACTATAAAATGAAAAAACAAATTATTCCAGTTGTAAAGCAATGTATAATGATAATGATTTACAAATATTATCCTTGCTCTCCTAATTGGTATTCTCCATAACTAACCTACTCAGGCCTACCATGCTGTTGCTAGACATATTAATCAACTGCTTTATGGCTCCATTCACCAACCCTGGGTTTCCCCAGTCCAAAACACCCTGATCTGGCCACCACTGCCCTACATGTGTTGTCTTTATGAGACTGTAAGTTCCCCAGTTTGTATTTGTACCCCCTAGTACTTAGCAAAATGTTTAGCAAATAAATCATAAGTGCTTAACAAATTTTTTCACTGATTCATATTTACATAAAGCTTTTTAATAACAAATATCTTCACAGGCATGATATTATTCAGTCCTTGAAATAACCTTATGAAATAGTTAGCTCCCATGCCACATAGCTTAAGCTATTTGTTTAACATAGCTTGAAAATGATGGAGCTGAGATTCAAACCTAAAACTCTAATTCAGAATGCTATCCACTATGTACCATTCAGTATAGAAATCTCAAAGTGTTCTGGAAATTTATCTTGCTTTAATAATAGTTAACATGTACAAATAAAAGGAAAACTTTTAAGTTAAACATCTACAGATAAGAATATAGAGCCACTATACTGAAGTGAAGATCTGAAATTTGCAGCACATTTGTGAACACTGCAAAGAGACCACACGTGATCATTAAGAATCAAACAAAAACCCTGTCCCACTTACCACTTTCTCCATAATAAATCTCATGCCATATCTACTCCCGAAACCTTCCAAAGTATTTGGCCGATTTTCCGTAATCAATTTCACTTGGACATCAGTCTGTCAAAAATAGGAAATTATACTCATACAAGTTGAGTAAATACCCATTATTCTAAGGAACTCTAATGTCATATATTTTAACATAAATACCAGTTCTATGAAATGAAGAAAAGGTCTGAATGAGGCTTACAAATATGTTATGGATGCTGTATAGTAAGTAAGAGCCCCCAAGACTTCCCATTTTGCACGTTTTATTTTTTAACTTTCAGCAGCAAAGGGCAAAGTTTGACTTATTAAATTCTAATGAATTATTCCCCTAATGGGACATAAGAAGAGGAGAGGGAAAAGGATTAGTGTGTTTAACCATCTGGCCAACGTTTCAAATATATTCTTCTACAAAATTCTTAGAACAAAATTAACATTTGCATTTTAAAATATCTTTTGTGGAATAATCCTGGCTTTTATCCAACCCATAAAAACTCTATAGAATTAAATTATTACATTTATATTCTAGGTTAGAGCATATTGTATAATTTCATGAAAACTAGGAAGATCTTTGTCTACCACACACTTTTCCTAAATTAGCACCAATGGATTATGAAGTACACAATGTGGAAATGATTTAATTAAAAATGAACATCTCTTATACAGCTACATTAAGTAAAAGTATACAACTTCCCAGAGCTGATATGCAGTATTTCTCCTTGAGATATACAAATGGTGGGTATTTGTTAACATGTATATACAAAATTAATAAATTTTAGATGTGAAGATTTGTTTAAAAGTACAATAAATAATTTTATACCTCATAGAAAAATGGATCTTTCTTTACTTCTTCCATTGCCCTGAAACAAAGAAGGGTTAAGATGAAGTTAAATTGACTGTTAGAATAAAAATAATTCATATTACTATAAGGATTTAAAGTTTATAAAAAGCTTTCCTTACAAATGGTAGGCAGCTAAGCTAGGTTGTGCTACGGATGGAAAACACGGTGCTCAGAGCCAGGGAGACCTAAACTGAAATTTGGCCTCAGACACTTTCTAGTTAGTAGACCCTGGGCAGGTCACTTAACCTTTGTATGCCTCAGTTTCTTCAACTGTAACATGGGGGTAATAGTACCTACTTGCCAAGGTTGTTCTGAGGATCAAATGAGATCCTCATAAATTGCCTAGCACAGTACATGGTAGAAGGCACTTCATAAAATGCTAGTTTCCTTCTATCTTATATCCCAAAGTGCTCAAAGGAAAAACAAATGGACAAATAATGCTTAAAGCAGCTCTTTTATAATGACAAAGAACTGGAAATTAAGTAGGTGCCCATTAACTGAATAAAGTATGGTATCTGTAACAGAACAGTGTTACTACTATAAAAAATTATAAAAGGGACAGTTCAGAGAAACCTAGCAAGACTTGTATGAATTAAAGTAGAATGAAGTGATTAGAACCAGAACAATTTATATGACAATATTGTAAAGAGAAATCATTATTTAAGACTTAGGGGCTCTAATCAAT
Organism: Gymnobelideus leadbeateri; assembly: GCA_011680675.1. Lineage (NCBI taxonomy): Eukaryota > Metazoa > Chordata > Mammalia > Diprotodontia > Petauridae > Gymnobelideus > Gymnobelideus leadbeateri. The sequence goes on along the minus strand of WOXC01011654.1, from coordinate 234,646 downwards.
GCAATTAAGTCTTGGACATAACTGACCAATTTGGGAAATTTTTTTTTTGCTTGACTTTGGGTATTTGTTAAAAAAAATTCTTCTTCCCAAAGTGTGGGGGAGGGAATGAGGGGGAGAAAAAAATGCTTGTTAATAAAAAAGAAATAGAAATACTTTTTTAAAGCAGTCAAAACAACAACGGTCTTGTTACTTCAAATCTAATTTTTTCTACTATTCTATGATTATGTATCCTGTTACTTTAGATTTTCAAAAGTTATTTCTATTTTTCATCCCTAAGCAAAGACTAAGCAAAGGAAAATATATAGGGTGTCACTGGCAAGCTTGATTTCAATGAGGAGATAAAAAAGAAAAATTTGATGGACTAAAACCAAAAATAAAGAATGGTATAAATATGATTGAAAGTAATCTGCAACACACATTCATCCCATTTTGTGCGAGATAGGAAAACTTAAAGGAGAAAGAAAAAAAGCAACAATCTAATGGCTCGAAATCTTTTTGATATGTAAATTGCCTGCAGAGATCTCCCGGTCCCCGGATCCTGCATCCCGCAGTCTCAGTCATTCACTACAGACTGGGATACACCATCAGAACCCCTTAGTGAAAATAAGTGGCTCCCCAGTACACGGCCATCAAACGTTTATTGAATTGCAGTATTTGTCTTACAATGAAAGGTATTCTAGTTTGTTTGTTTTTTTAATCTTACAATGCAGGGTATTCTAGCTTTAAAGATCATTTCTAAAATCACCAAATAAAAAGGCATGCTACCCCGCCCCCACTCCTCCACCCCCCCCCCCCATCCCCATCCCCCCAGGACGGGAAGGCTAAGCGAAGATGATGGAGAAGCAGCTGCGCAGCTGTTCCCTCCTACACCGCTTAATCCTGGTAACTCTCAGGAATGCTGGCTGCTGGAGGCCCCAACCCTTCCTCTACAGATGAGGGGCCCGGGAAGGGGGGTGACTGGACCAAGGCCAGTCCGGTAGAGACGATAAGGGTGGCACTGGTGACGGCCTTCAGGAGGGAGGCCCGCCCATGGGGGCCCCCCGACCTTGCCACCGAGTCCACAGAGAGTTTTCAGACTCGGTAGAGGAGCCGAGCACGAAAAATAACGGTCCGGACGGAGGGGGAGTGTCTGCCAGGACGGGCGCAGGAGGCCTGAGGCCAGGCCAAGCCGAGCGCGGAGCTCGTCCTCATCGCCCCACCCGAGGCGCAGAGCCGAAAGGAGCGAAAGGCACAGAGAGGCGACTCGGGTTGGGGAGACAACTCACTTAATGAGAAGGTCGTACAGGCCCGTGGCCGCCTGATTCACGTTGGGCAACATCGCGTCTCCAAAGGTTCAGTGCTCCCTGGCCACGTCTGCGCTCAAGTATGCACCCAGTCTCTGACGTCACAGGGTCGTGACCCGCTCCGCCCCACCGGACTACATTTTGCCTTGAAGGGAACCAATGCGTCTTCCCCGCTAATTTTTTAATTAATTTTCATGACATACAACGCGTTTTATCATTTAAATAATATATCCTTCTCGAATTAAAAAAATAATTAGTAATTACTTTGAGGAAGATTTTTTACGCGTGACATCAGTCTCCGCCCCCTTTAGGATCACTCCGCAAAAAATGAGTCCCTAATATCTAACCTATATCAAAGCCTTCAGGATTGTTTTAATATATTAATTTCACTTATATAGAAATAAATTGTATGTTTAGAAAATAAATACTGAGTATAGAAATGCTCGTCTCTTCTCATTGGTTTAGAACTTGTGCAAAGCGCAGGGGGAGGGATACATATAATTGTAAGTCGGTGCTTAGCATTTCCTTTTCCTCCGGGAGCCATCGGGCGGAGAGGAGCGTGGCTCTTACTCTCCGGTACCCGCCATGGTGAGTGAACCCTTTGCCGGGAGACATCCCACAAGCAGAGAACCTAGGGTGGGAAACCTGGGGTCCCGGACAGTGGATTCCATAGGGAAAGGAAGAGAGGGAGAAAAGCTAGAGCCCCCGAGAACGCCGCCTCTGGTGTGGGATAGGTGGTGTGGCGAAAAGGCAGCCATCTTAGAAGCAACGTGTGTTTGCGGGAACAGGCAAAATATTCGGAGCTCTGCTAGGGTGTGCAATCTACACGTTTATGCAAGATGAGGGTGCCGGGTGCTTGTTGGGCTGCCAAGCCCCTGGGATTCAGAGCGACCCGGATCCCGTAAAAGCGCATGTAGTGGAGCCTGGGGCCCCACATTGGAATGAACGTAAGGAAAAGAGGTTGCTTTAGGCCTTCCTCTACTTTAAAAATATGGATGTCCCATGGCCTGTTCATGAGATTTTTCATTTGAAGTCAACAATCTAGTAACTCCGAAGTGCTCTAAGGCCTAATTGTACGGTACAATTGACTGGATTCAGTAACTGTAGTTTAGTCTGACAAGGCATTTTGATCTCTTATTCGAAAGAAAAGTGCAATCTATATGTAGTTAAAGCCTCTAAGCTTGGAGGAACCAGATCCAGACTAGGTTTATTTACGTCTCTTGCATTGAATGAATGAATCCTTTATGAGGGATAACATCAAAATCTTTAAATAACATTTATTCATGTTTGTTAGATTATTTTGAAGATTATTTATTCGACTGGTTCCATTTAAGTCTCTGTAAATGAGATCTTTGGAAACACTTTTTTAAATGTATGTTAAACATTGCTTGGGAAGACCATCATTGCTATGATGTTGTAATTTGCGTCTTACCTAGTGTTCAGTGACAGTTGCCTGCTGTCAGTAAGCTGACACTTTTTGGGTGATGACTACTTGTAACTGAGCAATGTTCGTGGGACTCTTGGGAAAAAAATGGCCAATTTTCACCCATAATAATGTGACTTATAAATGCTTTGTTTTTCTTTCCCAGGCTTGTGTACGACCCTTGATATCTGTGTACTCTGAAAAGGGGGAAGTATCTGGCAAAAATGTTACCTTGCCTGCTGTCTTTAAGGCTCCTATTCGTCCAGATATTGTGAACTTTGTTCATACCAACTTGAGAAAAAACAACCGCCAACCTTATGCTGTCAGTGAATTAGCAGGTATGGCCACTTTTTTATATAGCTTGTAGGATTTTGATTTTTTTTTCTTTTAAACAAAATCATGATTATGGAGAAGTGTGGCCTTTGAAAGCCAAAAATCCACCCCACACACACATTTTAATTGTCTAGAATTATGATTTTGTGTGAGTTGTCTGAGGTGTAGTGGGAAGCTAGTGCTACACATAAATGATGAGATTTCCACTTCATTGGTCCGTGTTTCTGAACCACATGATTTTTATGGAAGTTCTGATGGTGCGTGGTATACGTATTCAACTAGGATGTTTTTTGATATATTAAATCGCACTTGCCCCGCTCCTTACCCCATTCTTTTATTTTTCAGGTCATCAAACCAGTGCTGAGTCTTGGGGCACTGGCAGAGCTGTTGCTCGAATTCCTCGTGTTCGGGGTGGAGGGACTCACCGCTCTGGCCAGGGTGCTTTTGGAAATGTATCCTTATTTATTTTTTTCCCTAAGCATGGTATTATGAAGTCAGTGATGAAAATTACTTTGTAAACCTCCTGTGTTTGGTGTCATTCATGTATAGCCTATGCTGTTCCCTATAGAAATCCTGTGAAGTGACTAGTGAATTTAATTGTTAGTGCATATATACATATAAAGCATCTCTCCTGCATATAGTAAGCACTAAATATTCATAAAGGGGGTGGTTGTTATGACATAAAGAAAATTAGCTTGCTGTGATGCTGTAATTTGCGCCTTACTCTGTTTTCAGTGACAGTTGCCTGCTGTCAGTAAGCTGGTACAGAAGGTTGCTGAAAAAGTTTCTCTGAGCAAGACCTAAGTAAAAGGGTTTTTTCCAAATTTTTAAGTGATAAATTGCATTCTTGACTGGAAAAATAGATGTGCCGAGGAGGCCGCATGTTTGCTCCTACCAAGACTTGGCGCCGTTGGCATCGCAGAGTAAATACAACGCAAAAACGTTATGCCATCTGCTCTGCATTGGCAGCCTCTGCCCTGCCTGCACTGGTCATGTCAAAAGGTATGTTTTGTTAGAATGGTATAAGTGAAGAATACTTAGATGTTTCAATACAGGCCCAGTTCTTTTATTGGGGGGGCGTCCCAAATAATACACTTTGGTGAAATACAAATATTTCACTTGATATTTACAACAACCCTGCAGAGTTGATGCTCTTGGTATCCCCATTTTACAGATAAAGAAATTGAACAGACAGGTTGTAACTGTTTAGTGCTACACCAAAATGATGAGATTCCACTTCATTGGTCCGTGTTTCTGAACCACATGATTTTTATGGAAGTTCTGATAGTGTGTGCATTCAACTAGGATGTTTTTGATATATTAAATTTCTCTTGTGCTCTCCTTACCTCGGGTAAGTGAGGATCTGAGACTAGATTTTAGCTCAGGGCTTCCTGATTCCCAGCTTTCTATTTACTATACCATCAGATGCCTACATCTGCTAATTGATAGATGTGCAGGTTAACTGTTGTATGTCTCTTAGAGCCAGCTTTATGTGATCAGGAAAAATTTCTTGAACTTATTTTTCCATGCAATATGGACAAGTGTAACTAAAATGATTTCTTTTATTCAGGTCATCGAATTGAAGAAGTCCCAGAACTTCCTCTAGTGGTTGAAGATAAAGTTGAGGGGTATAAGAAGACCAAGGAAGCAGTTTTGCTGCTTAAGAAACTGAAGGCATGGAATGACATCAAAAAGGTGAATTAATTGGGCACATTGTATCTAGTCTCATAGTAGTACAAACAGGTAACATCTAAAATTGGAAAATGAGGTTTTAATATTTAGGCGTTATTTAATCCTTTTAGGGGCAGCTTAGTATAATGGGAAGAGAGCTAGAATTGGGATAAAACTCCTTGCCCCTGAGACCTAATATGTATAAAGTGCTAGAGATACAAATATAAAAACAAAGTGTCTGCCTTCAAGGAGCTTATTTTCTTAGGAGAGAACATAAAGAATGAGAAACAAGATCCTTTTAGAAGAGAGGGAATTAGTAGCTGGAGGTGAATTGGGAAAGATTTCATATTAGGGGGTTGGTTTTGTTTTTAGCTGAGTCTTGAAAGAAATAAAGGATCCTCATGAAAGTGAACAGTAATTCCAGATATGAGAATTGGCCAGAGCAAAGCATAGAGAGGGGAATAGAGTACTGTTTTATGAGGAACAGCATCAAGGTCGGTTTGGCTGAACCTGAGTGGGGGTGGGGGAAGGGAAGTAAAAGTAAGTTGAAATTGGAAAGATGAATTTGGCCTTCAGGAGTCCTGTGGAAACACAACAGAGTAAAACTTAATCTGGTTTCTTACCTCCAAATATTAAAGCCTTGTGATGATGAGATTCCACTTCATGGTCCGTGTTTCTGAAACAATGTGATTTTGTGGAAGTTCTGATACTTGGTAGCCTGTATGTAGTTACTTTGGGAAGAACTTAAATCTGGTGTATTTTCTTCAATTTAAGGGTTGTTACTTAGTGCTAAGTAAAATGTGAAATTTTTACAATAAGATACCTTTTGAAACTTGTTTTTTGTTTGTTTTGTTTCATTTTTCTCTTTGATTTTTTTTTTTAAAGGTCTATGCTTCTCAGCGAATGAGAGCTGGTAAGGGTAAAATGAGAAACCGTCGTCGTATCCAGCGTCGGGGACCTTGTATCATCTATAATGAAGACAATGGCATTATCAAGGCCTTCAGAAACATTCCTGGTAATTTTTTTTTTCTCCCGTAATATATTTCAATACTTTGAGAATTAATGGTTGGCTTCATCAGTGTGAGCACTCTGCCTCTGATCTAAATTTTAGCTGAAAAATTTAATGGCTTGCAGGCAAACATCTCTTGAGGCTCTTAAACTTGACCATATTTGAAATTCTTTTTTCTGCCTGAGTATGAGTGGTCAGAGCTTAAAGTCCACTAGTGTATGGTTACATTACAGTAGGGTTTTTTTCTCTGAATATAGAAAATTGCCTTGTAAAGATGTAGTCTGTGTTTCTGAAATACATATATGATTCATTTGCATATTCTGACACTTTGTTTACTGCATTGGAAAGAATTTCATTAGAGATATATTACCCTTCAGTGTAACAGTTGTTTGTGTTTAAATGCCTTGTGATAAGAAAGGTAGGTTATATGTAGTGAAACAGTTCTTCATACTTGGCTTTACCTTACAGGTATCACTCTACTTAATGTGAGTAAATTGAACCTTTTGAGACTTGCTCCTGGTGGGCATGTGGGGCGTTTCTGTATTTGGACTGAAAGTGCTTTCCACAAGTTGGATGACCTGTATGGTACATGGCGCAGGCCTGCCACCCTGAAGAGTCACTACAAGTAAGTATTTTCTAAATTGAACTGTTTAGTATTACTGAAATAAGAATAATAGAAATGATGAGATTCCACTTCATTGGTCCGTGTTTCTGAAGCCTGTGATTTTAGTGGAGGTTCTGATTCTGGTCTTCTAATGGTGAAGAATTTTTCATATTTTCATTTTAAATACAAAGCACCTTGATTCTCATAGGAAACAACTGAACTTTTCCCTTTCAGTCTTCCCATGCACAAGATGACCAACACAGACCTTACCAGGATTTTGAAAAGCCCAGAGATCCGGAGGGCTCTCCGTGCACCACGGTAAATGAACAGTTATTGGCATCTTAACTTGACAGTGGTGGTTAGAGCTTCGCTTTTGTTTTAGTGGTAAATGATAAAATTTCCAGAGCTTAGAATACTGTCTCTAAAAGTATGTTAGTAAAAAATATGTCTGCTACTTTACAGCAAAAAGATTCATAGACGAGTACTCAAGAAGAACCCACTGAAGAACCTGAGAATCATGGTGAAACTGAACCCATATGCCAAGACAATGCGCCGGAATACAATTCTGCGACAGGCTAAGAATGTAAGTGATACAACTTAAATACTGGTTTTCTTCTTTAATGCAATTTTTTGGTTTCCTTATTTTCTTAATTCTTTGCAGCGGAGAATCAGAGAAAATAAAAGAGCTGCTGCACTAAAGAAGATTATGGAGGCAAAGAAAGCTGCTGAGAAGAAAAAGCTTGTAGGTAATAAGAAGGTTGCAGGAGCAAAGAAGGTTCCAGGGCAAAAGAAACCATCAGAAAAGAAGCCTCCAGCAGCAAAGAAGCCTGCAGCTGAGAAGAAACCTGCTGCACAAAAGAAGCCTGCCCCTGAAAAGAAGCCTGCTGCATAAACTCAGCATATTGGTTTATCCATTGGGCCACAATCCATTATGGCAATATTGTGAATTTCTAAAGAATAAATATTCAGAATGGCTTTGAGGGAAAAAAGAACTGGAAAACTGTTTCTTTCATTAAGCATTCAATTTTGACAAATACAAGTTTTCAAAAGTCTTTATTTAACAAAGGTTAAATTAGTCTGGTTGCTTTACAGGTGGTGCTTGGACCTTGAATTCAAAACATTTGTTAGGTACATGGTGCTGGCTACTGTACCACTCCAGCATATAACTATGTATAGACCCTTAAAGTTTTGAAATGGTTCTAAGAAGTGAAGAATTTGCTATTTTAACTTTCAGTTAGTTTACTGGAAATTAAGGGCCCACTCAGTACTAAGCCTAACTTGGGCTGGGAGACAGACCATATGCAAAACTGCATAGGAGTGGGGCAGACAGTAGAGGGAGATAACCCTGGGAGGGATGAGGGGCAGCAGTAAGGAAGATGTCTCCCCAGTTCTGACCTCAAACACTAGTTAGGTGACCCGGGCTAAGTCATTTCACCCTGCTTGCCTCAGTTTATCAATTGAGCTGGAGAAGGAAATGTCGAACCCCTTCCATTATTTCTGCCAAGAGAACCCCAGGTGGGGTCGTTTAGAGTTGGACACATACAGGGAGGAGTATGGGACAAGTGATGTAAGTGCCCTGGAGCTGGAGGGTTGTGCAAGGAAGAGTATGGACACCTGGCACTGGAGGGCCGAGGAAGGAACTAATGGCTTTGCAGCCACTAGGGGTCTCCTGTCCGAGGAGTGAGCGCACGCCCGGCATCCCTGCCTTACGGAGGATGAAAACGTATGAAGGGCCTTAAGAACTCGGGCGGGCCCTGGCCTAGAAGTCTTTTAACTTGGGGTGCGACTGCCGTCTTTAGAGCAGGCGCTACCCTAGAACTCTAGGCCTACAAGAACCTAAAAGAACCCAAGCAGCTGGGGGCAAGGGGTGTGGCCGGGAAAGTGTGGCTTCTCGCTGGAATTCCAGACCCGGAAAACGCCACCCCTCTTAGAAATCGCTTCCGGTGGCGAAGCTCAGCCCTCACTGGGGGAGCGTCGAGAACCGGAAGTGATTCACCCGCCCTTCTCTAAGATGTCCGGTTGCCCGGCCTCTTCCGTATGGAGCCTCGCTGTCGTCAGACGGCTACCCCACGGGCTCGGCCTGAGAAAGGGAGCCGCGGCGAAGGCGGCGAGCAGGCGAGATGCTGAGCCGGCTGCAGGAGCTCCGCAAGGAGGAGGAGACGCTGCTGCGGGTGAAGGCGGCGCTGCACGACCAGCTCAATCGGCTGAAGGTGACTCCGCCAGCGGCGACCCCGGGGCCTGGGGCGGGGCCCCTGGAGGGGCCGCCCCCGGGAGGGAAGGGAGGGAGCGGGAGCAGAGGCGTGGCGAGGTGGAGGCGGGCAGCCACGCCCCTCACTGGTACAACACCCCAGTGGCTCCTTCCCTCCCTTTCTTTCCTTTCCTTTCTCCCATCTCCCTTAAAAGATCTTCTTGAAGGACTCTTAACCCTAAACCGCCCTTGCTGCCCGGGGTAAAATCCGGGGACCCCGCACTTACGCTCTTGCCGCCTGGGGCAGATCGGTTCATTGCCTAAGTCCCCCCACCCCCGCGCGGGGAGCGGGGCGCCCAGCCCCTACCCCGAGGGGGGTAATGAGGGACCCGCAGCCAAGTAAATTTATCCTTTCCTGGGGGGAGGGAAGGATCCGGCCAGGCTCTTTATTCCTTTCAGCCTTATTTTCCTTTACTGTCAGGTGTGGGAGCCTGCGTCCTCGAGGCCACCTGTGGCCCTCTAGGGCCTCAAGTGCGGCTCTTTGGTGGAATCGTCGTATGCTCTAGTACTGGATTTAAAGAACACCCAACTCTATTAACACTAGCCATAATTGGGGGCGGCTAGGTGGTGCAGTGAATAGAGCACCGGCCCTGGAGTCAGGAGGACTCGAGTTCAAATTCGCCTCAGACACTCAGACACACAAAACTAGCCGTGTGACCTTGGGCAAGTCACTTAACCCCAATTGCCCTGCCCTCCCCCCTTCAAAAAAGCCCCCCCCCCCCAAATACTATCCATAATGCAGTCACTCCCTCAGCAGGCACTAAAGAATACTTCAGAACTCCGAAGAGGGAGAAATTTTTCTCAGCAGGGTTATTGAAAACTCCTTGGAAGAGGAGGATGTGAATCAGGTCCTGAGGTGGCTGGGTGGTCTCACCGACCTCGGGTGAAAGGGGGCTGCATCTCTCCCCGTGAAACAGAGACCTGTCTAGTCTGAACTTGGATTTCCTTTTCCTGTGAGAGGCAGCCCCGGCTGGTGGAAAAAGGCAGAGGCTCTAGGTTTGAAGTCTGGCTTTGGTCCTCAATAATCCAGGTCACTTAATCTCTGTCAGATGAGGGAGCCGTGGTAGAGGCTCTCCAAAGGTTCCTTCCCATTTTAAGTGCGCTGCTCCTATGACATCCATCACCAGGGCTCTCCCCAGTACTCCCGCCTACACCTGCCAACACAGCGCCTTGATCCAGGCTGGTCAGGCAACATTTTAACAGGCTAAGAGGAAGAGACCCGAGTCTGTTCCCCTTGGGGATGTTCGGGCTTGGTAGCACTTGCCTTAAAGTGAGCTCAGCTGCAGAAGGGGCACTTACTTTCTTCTTAGTCTGAATTGTCCAAGGGGATCCCGTTCAAGGGGGAGAGGGCTTCCCTTGCTCTCTTCCCTGTAAGGACAATGCATGTCAGCACCTCTGCTGGCAGCACAGGTCAGTAACAGGACTGCATTTCATTTCCCCTCCCTTAGCATACAGCATGAGCTTTGTTCTTTCCTATTTATTACAAATAGAGTAGTGGAAGGCAAAATGATCCAGTTGTCTCATGTTTTAGGTTGAAGAGCTGGCCCTTCAATCAATTATTAGCTCCAGAGAAGGGGAAGAGACGACCCAATCTTCACCTCTAACAAAGGAATCAGAACATGTAAGCATAAGCAAATGTGAACTATGGAAAAACTGAAATTCAGAGTTAATGGTATAATTTTCTGCCTTTTGGTAATAAAAATCAATGCAAAAATCACATTTTTGAGACTGGGGGACTTTAGAAAAGTTATGAGAAATTTCATTAATTGCTTAGGGTTAGTTAGCCAGTTAGCTTGTAATTTGCTTTTAGCTATTGCACAAACTCAGTTTTCACCATTTTTTGGACAGCTTACTCAAACCCTCTGTTCATCTGTCATCACAGTTTTTCTGATAATTCCAGGCATAATGTTGAGGAAGAATATAATTTATCATGTGTCAAAGCTATTGCTACTTTGGGATTGTTACATACACATTGTAATAAGACCTGCTTGAAAGAGTTACCAGAATCAGTAACTTCAGGGAGTTAATTTCTATGGATGCTTTTTTAACAGGCCATCCTTTGGATAGCAATACAGTTTAGCTTAAGGAAAGGACAAAAATGGGTTTTTATCCTTATCCCTCTCCCATCAAATGACCTAAGGTAATCATTCAGCAGTTATTTATTAAGCAGTACATAACTACCAGGCCCTGGGGCATTTTGCTGGAATCATCTGTTTCTTCTGTAAAAAAAGATATGAATTAATTACTTCCCCTAAGGGAATTTTATATGTGTTTAATAAACTTCAAACCATTCAGAAATAAGGCTCAGTCAACCTTAGTCTGCCTTCTGTCATAGCCTACCAAAAGACTCATGTTTGTTATGCAATCAACTAAAACATTTAATCTGAAAATATTGAGAAAATCTACGGATGTGACTACACTGTGAGTCAAGATTTTTCAGTGTTTTAAAGATAGAGATGAGAAAAAAAGACAGCTTTAGTTTTAAGACCTGGCATTTTTTAAGTGTTTGGTTTTTTTAAAAAATATTAATATGTGATCTCTTTGGCACATCAGATTTTGGTGCAAGTAGACAATGAAACTTCCATCAATCAAACTGAATTACAGCTAAGCACAAGAAACCATGCTCAAGAAGAGGAAGAGGAAGAGGAGGAGGAGGAAGAATCTGATTCCTAAAGGAGAAAGGGAAAAATCATAATTATTTATCTAAGTTAATTTTAAGATTCATGAACGTTCTGTTCACAGAAACCATTATAGTATAATCATTATGGCCTTTAATAGGGAATGAATTATGGCCATTAATAGGGAATTTAGAACTCTCAGAAAATGCACTAGTAAAATGACTCCATAGCTCACTAAAGCTTTAGTGTTGAGTTAAAAGAAAAACTGACCATAGGTAAGAAATACAGGGATCTGTATTTTACCATTGGAAAAAAAGGTCAAATTAATATGTTAGTCAAATTAGATACATACACATACTAGAGATAAAACTCTGTGACATTCTATTGAAATATTCATGTATTTGCCACCAGAAAAGTTTAAATGTTAGCCAGTCTTTCATATTTTTCTAATACAAGTAAAGACATACTGTTAAACTCCCTTATACACAGAGCAAGGTCATGTTCTAAGTTCTAAAATCTAGTAGATAGAAAGATGAAAAAGATGGGATTCAGCTTCTCATATAAAGAGCATAAGCTCTTTAAATGCCATTCTGAGGAACATAGAGGATATGATATGCTGTTTGGTATGATTGTGAGCATATCTTAATCTGAGTAACAACATTGTAAAACATGGTCAGAGTAAATTTTAGATAGAAAATGCTGTCTACAAGATACCAAAGAAGAGCCAAACTATATTCTTGCAGAATATGTATTATAATAATAAAATTGTTTTAAAAATCATTTTTGTATTTAAGGAAATGTGCCATATTTTTAAAAATGTCTCAGAATATACTTGAGTGGATTTGTTTTTACAATAAAAAGAAAATTGCTAAAGAAATAGGACATGTAAAAACTCATTCATGGTCACGATTCATTTCTATGCTCTTTCCCTTCTCACATAAGATATGGTTAATTTAGTTCAGGTTTGCACGGCACAAGTAACAAAACATAGCAGCCCCAAACAGAAAAAAACAAGAGGCATTCATATGCAGTTTTCCCACTGTTCCAGAAACAACTATGTATATGAAAAATCCAAGTCTTTATTAATTGGAAACCCTCTCATAGGAATGAGAAACTGAACCAAACATGTTTCTTTGAAAATATTTTCTAATGTTAAATTTTAAAAGTGATTTTCTATTCACTGTAGTCAGGACAGAGAAAAATTTTGAATAAGTTCTGAATATTGACATATATGGAAGACATCAGAGAACTGCTTGAGGGTATAATTATTCTTAATTGCACTAAGTTGGGGTATGACAAGAGAAAACTAAACTTAATCAGGGCTGAAACTCATCTTGATCAGTGATTCAGTGATAGCTGCCAGTCTAAAGTAGTGGTGAAAGTAATCAAGGATTTGTGATATAAATTAGTTATGAAACCTGAAAACTGACCAGAATATTTAAGTCAACTCAGTGATGTAGGTCAAAGTGATAATACTATAGTAGTATTATACCTATAGAAAACTATTTTGCCTTTTCTAAAATGAAGCAAGGAATTTAAACCATGAATATTTGTCCTTTTTTTAATCGGATCACAAAACTTTCATTCATTCGACCATCTAGGTCAGGGATCAGCATACCAGAAGATATTTCCCAGATTTTTTTTTAATCTGGTAAATCAAAAGTCCCCTTTGTCAGATGTTCTTATTGGCTATGTAGTCTTGCTCTATCAAAGAAGAAAACAGAGGAAGTTCAGGCAATGTCTTTTAAGTTTACATTTAGTAAAAGCCCAAACTTAACCATTGAAAGAATCATTAAAAACCTTAGAAGGAATAAATTGCCAGGAATGTAGAATTCATTTGTCTTTTGGTGACTTAGTGCAAGCTGTAATATAAAATTCAGCTTGCTCACCTGTGAAGAGCATTAATACAATATACAAAGTATATACAACCTTTTAGTGCCATGAATATCATATTTTAATTAACCAATTCCCACATTTTATATGAATTCCCAAAATGCTGTAAAAGTCAGTCCTACTGATGCCAATAAATGAGAAAAGGTTTTTGTTAGTCATTTCAAAAATATCTCATTTCTTAATTTGGTAGTCCCAAATAAAAGGTGGGATGGGAAGCAGGTAAGAAAGGCTATCCTATAATTGTATCTGAATATTCTAGAGCTATAATTTTCATATAATTAGAAAATAACAAAGGGATACAACTCTGAACAGCCATTATACATAGGCAAACACTTGTACCTGTGGACACTGATGAATTCTAGAAAATATAAGAATACTCCAGCTTAGAAAAATCTTTTATAGTCACTTAAGCACATGTAAGTGTTACACTGGGGGAATTAAAAAAGACCAAGACTGAAGAGTTAGATTCCCAAAGCCCTTCAGATTTGTCTTAAGATTTCTTTTTTCCAGACCATTTCCAGACCATTATCCTTTACTTTTGAAAAGAAATGGGTAGGTGTGTGGGAAAATAGGTACTGATGCACTGTTGATGGAGCTATGAATTGTCCAATCATTTTGGACAATTTGGAACTATGCCCAAAAAGCTACTATACTATACATACCATTTATTTGACCCACTTAATGATTTATTAAGTCTATAATCAAAAGAGATCAAGGAAAGAAGGAAAGGACCCCTATGTACAAAAATATAGTAGCTCTTTTTGTGATGGCAAAGAATTAGAAACAACAAGGCGGCCTATCAGTTGGGGGATGGCCGAACAAGTTATGGTATGCGGTTGTGATGGAATACTGTGCTGTAAAAAATGATGAAGGTGATAGTTTCAGGAAAATGTGGGAAGATTTATATGAATTGATATAAAGTAAAACGTGCAAAAGAACCAGGAAAACAATATAGTAAATGATCAATACAACTAACCAATGCAATTTCAAAGGACTCATGATTAAACATTCTATCTACTTCTAAATAGTCAATAAACTCAGAGTGCAGACTGAAGTATATTTTCTTCTCTCTTTTTCTGGTACGTGGCTAATGTGTAAATTTGACTATATTTGTAATGGATTTTGGTTTTTCATGCCTTTTCAATAGTTGGGGAAGGGAAAAGAATGTGAAACTGAAAATAAAGTTGAACTGAATTAAAAAGAAAAATAGATGGGAATGACAAATAGGGTCCTTTCATATTTCAAGAGGAAAGCTGCTGGAAGATGCTTATTTATAGATAAGGGTACATACATGGTGGGAGAGATTTTTAACATTACTGCAATCATTTTTGATGTGGCTTCTAGTATAAAATGACAGGAAGGCATCCAAAGACACATTAGTCAAAAGCATCAAGTTGCAAGCTGTTTCTTGGTCCAGTATTTCCTTTTTGCAATGCTTCCTATTTTCACCCACCTTCCCACATAAAAAGGCTTAGCTAGGTTTAAGAAACCAAAATGACCATTTTCCTGTAAAATAACATCACCACCTGAGGTAATTTATACAGAAATCACTACTTTTCAACTCTTAAACTTGATGATATATTTATTAGAATAAGAGATTAGATTTGTTAAACATTTGAAAATAAAATGGTTAAAAGGATCTCCATACAATTTTTAGGCACTATACACACAGCTGTCTTACAATATATTCTGTAATTAGATTAGGAGGAAGATAAATTTGATGAACTTTAATGACTTGATCCATTGGTGACATTCGAAAAATAAACCCACTGTTTTAGAAATGCCAGTCAAAAATTAAGAGACATATACCACCGAACAACTCTGAATATCCCACAGAGAATATTTTAAAAATAAATATAGAAATATAGCCACAAGTCTCTAAGTCCTCACAGTAGACTGATGAAGCCCTGGCTATTATGGCAGTGCGGGGCTCTGACTTGATTTAGGTGAAAACAGCTGGATTCTACACAGAGAGCAAAAAAATTACAACACTGTGACATCCACTTTCTAATGCTTGTTTTCATAGCAGCAAAAGCATGCTTCCCATGCACTGCTTGTGAAGGACATCTCAAGGCGCCTCCCTTCCACTTTCAGGAAAAGAGGGTAAAAAGCCTGGAGAGAATGAAGTACCAAGTGTCAAAAGATGCCCCCCCCCCAAAAAAAATCACAAGGCCAGCCAGCTGAGGCTGAAAGAGCAGGGATGCAAAGAATATCCACTGTGGTCAAAATTACACTAACTCAACATTGCACACTTTTTGGGGGGTCATTAACACAAACAAGAAGCCCCCAATGCAAAGCCAATTCCAAGAGAGTAATCATAAATTTAAAAAAACCAAAACAAACAGAATTTGGCACATGCTATGTTCTTCATCCTTCTTCACAGGGTAAAATGCACATCTGAACGGAGACAAGCATGAGAAATAGGACCTAAGGTAGCATCATTTTTCACAACAGGGTAAGGGAGTGGCCTTTCTCCAGCCTCCCAAAGAAACACTTTAGACACCAGCAGCATGCGTTGGTGTGCTAGGCTGGTTAAGGCCTATGGTGGAGCAGAGCCAGCCTGCAAAATCAACTTCCTCCGCATCAGACCTCTTGATAAAAGTATGAACCTATATGTGAGAAAATGTGGAAGAAGCAACATTAGAATAACATTAAAAGATCAGGTTCAGTATATGTAAAAATACATATATTATCTCTTTTTGATATAGTAAAGATACAGAATCCATTAAGGGGATGTCTGTGAATTGGGGAATGGCACAACCAACTATGGTATATGAATATAATAAACAATTTCTGTACCATAATAAAGGATGAAAGGGATGGTTTCTGAGAAATCTGGGAAGACTTGTAGGAACTGATGCAGAGTAAAATGAATAGAGTCAGAACAATTTACTGATTTGTTAAACTTTTGAAAATAATACAGCATTGTAAAGACAAATAGTTCTGAAACACTTAAGAATGTGACCGACTTTGATCACTGTAATGAACCACCAGGATTCCAAAGGACAAATAACAAATGCTGCCCACTTCCTAATAAAGAGCTGGACTTAAGTTCCATAGTAAGACATTGTATGCAGAAATGAGAGGATTTGTCTTGTTTAACCACGCACATGTGTTACAAATGCTTTCTTTTTATTTACACAGAGAGATCTTTACTAAAGGTGGGATGGAAAGGAGGTACAGGGAAAGGGTTATCTCTGCAAAATGAGAGCAGAAGGAAATCACAGATAAGCAGGATGGCTGTGAAAGGCGCATGTCTGAACTGACTATATACTTTAAAAGGAAAGCAAACTCTGTAACAGAGACTGACGATTTCCCGCATTGGTATCCTGTTCTACAACGTATCTAGAAATGTCTCCTTTTAAGTTAAGTGCTTGTTAAGTTCAGAATAAGAAAAATTATTTTTAATCAAGAAAATTAAGATTCAAAAGGAACACAATAGTCAAGATGATAAATTTGAGCTTGTTCAAGCTTAATGGCTGAGGGAGGTGAAGGGAGATGAATGGCTGTGAATGGACTGGCCTTAAAAAAAGACTAGAAGTTTATATATGTGTTATAAAACCCCACCATCACCAGGAAGTAGATGAGACCATCTTTCAGGTTGCATGTTAACCTTTGACAATCTTTTCTGTCCCTCAATATTGCGATTATAGTTTTATTTTGGATTTATTTTGGATTCTACCTGTATCCAAATATTGAGTAATAGGCCACAACCATACAATTTGCCCTGACCCTATACTTCCTTAGGGGTAGTGACAGTATTAGTGACAAATCTATTAAGATTTTACTTACCATAAGTTGCTTCAAATCAGCTCTCTCTGCTGGGTTTTTTATTAAGCTTAAAAGAAGAGCAAATGAAAATTATTTCTCTTTGCAGGTTAAAAAAAAATGTACTAGTCTCTATAAAATTAACTCCCAAAAGAGAAGTTATTTAAGCTCAATGTAACGCGCAGTGTGCTTATCTTACATGAGTCCTGTAACCCAGGAGCCCCTGGGACAATAACCAAAGATGCTCAGAGGGGAAAGGCTATGATGGTTACCGCCAGAAAAGCCAAATCTAGAAATCCGATAGAGGAATATAGTCCAATATTAAAAGTCAAATTCTTTCGATATACTTTTTAAGAATAAGAAGTCAACTTACCATTTATTCACAAAATCTTGAAATTCCAGACTAAAGACTCCACTGGGCAACTTGGGAGGAGGCTGAAAGACAAGACACAACATCGGACAGAACTCTCTAGAGTGGTCACTGAGCCCTCCCACAAGCTGGTCCCTAGCAAATTATCTCTTCTATCCATCTGCCTTAGGACAGACTTGCCCCTGAGCTATTGACACAAAGGTAGGACACTGTTCAGTCTCCCTGGTTCTTAAGATCTACTGTTGGTATGATGACACTAAGACTGTCCATCTTGGAGGATTCATATACTCCACTTCCCATACTTGGTGGGAAGGTGTTTACCAATACAATTAATGGTGATTTTGACCTAATTTGACAATCAGTGACAGAAGGAAAGCCATATTCTTTTCAAGGGTTCTAACCACATAAGAAAGTTTCCTAAAAGATATGTGTCTACATGGGAAGGGAACATAGTTAATATAAACAAAAAAGCAATCAAACATTAATTCTGTGAAGGGAACGATTTAGAAGAATACTACCCAAACACTCTAGGAAAGAGGTCCTTATAAGGAAAGAACCTTTTCTGATCTCCATTAAGATTATCATGTTCAGACAAGATCTTTGCCCATTATTGTTTTTAGGAATGACCAAACTGATGCAAGGACTTCACGATCTCTTCCAACGTAAGCAAGCAGGACTAGAATCTTATTATCAGAAATAACAGGGGGTGGCTAGGTGGCACAGTGAATAGAGCACCAGCCCTGGAGTCAGAAAGACCTGAGTTAAAATCCGGCCTCAGACACTTAACACAAAAACTAGCTGAGTGACCTTGGGCAAGTCACTTAACCCCAATTGCCCTACCTTCCCCCCTCCAAAAAGCCAAAAAGAAAAAAAAGAGATAACATATGCCCTAAGGCCATTTTTCCTTATAAATAACCAAGGAAAGAAGACCTTTTCTTTATAAAATTTCCCAAAATTATCCTAGTTACATCCAAATCCCACAATCTGGTCCCAACCTGCCTTTCAGTCCTCTCTCTCTCACAATTTCTATGGCCAGAGTGGTCCATATTGCTCTTTGTTATTCCCCAAGATGCCTTTCTCTCCCTTTCCTCTACGTCATCCATAACCTATTTTTCAAAGTCTAGCCCACAAGTGGGAAACTTGTGGCCTTGAGGTTACATGTGGCCCTCTAGGTCTTTGTGTGCAGCCTTTTGACTAAGTCCAAGTTTTACAGAACAAATCCTTTTATTAAGGGGATTTGTTCTATGAAGTTTGGATTCAGTCAAAGGGCCACATCTGACGACCTAGAGGACCACATGTGGCCTTGAGAACGTAGGTTTCACACGCCAGTAACTCAAGTCCCACTAACTCCATGGAGTCTTCTCCAACTACTCTTTAAGTGCTCCCTCTCACCTATGAATCATTCATTTGCCACTTTCCATACTTACTAAATAACTACAATAATCTACTCTAATGCCTTACCATGGCATGCAAATAACCTAGACTGTCTAAGGTTGTGCCAGAGTACATGCTGTCATAGTCTGCAAGATGGAAAGGATCAGTACAGACATTGAAACAAATCATGTAGCTTCTGTTCAAGGACCAGTTTAAATATGGATGCTTCATCACCAGAAGTCTTGTCACCAGGTAATAACTTTATTTGCTGACGGCAACAGACAAAATGGACAAAAATGCAAGATGCCTATAGTGATAATGAGAGTAATGGACAAAAAGGAAGCAGTGGTTGCTAAGAATCACCAAAGAGGAAGCTGCTGATAACATTCAATCTTTGTCTAATGCTCAGCAAGCAGTGTGGTGTACTAGACAGAGCGGTGGTAGATCAGGGAGTCAAGAAGACTTCAATCTGAATCTAGCCTCAGACTCGCAGGAGCTGCGTCACCCTGGGGCTCAGTGACCTCATCTGTAAACGAACCAGACTCTAGCTCTAACTTCCCTCAAAATCTATGATTCCAGAAAGGTAAGTCAACATCCTACTGCACAAATGGGACTCCATTCACATTAGCGTTCTCATTATAAAAGAAACCAGAAGATATAAAGAACACGCAGCTACGAAATTAGAGGAAAGCTTATAGGCTCTCCTTGGAAAAGTGACTAAAACAGTTGGTTTCACTATGTGGACACAGTCAATAAGAAACACAATAATGGGACACTCAGTCACTTCACCTCACAGGGCTCACAATGAATGTAACAAAACAATATCACCATCAAGATAATAACAGGTTATAAATGATTGCTGAAGGGGCGGCTAGGTGGCGCAGTGAATAGAGCGCCGGCCCTGGAATCAGAAGGACCTGAGTTCGGAGCCGGCCTCTGACACTTAATCCATACAAACAAAAACCTAGCCGTGAACCTTGGGTTACTTAACCCCAATTGCCCTAAAGGGGCGGCTAGGTGGCGCAGTGAGTAAGAGCGCGCCTGGAGTTGGATGACCGAGATCAGATCCGGCCTCAGAAAATGAGCACCCACGCATAAATCAAATGACTAGCCGTGTAACCTTGAGCAAGTTACTTAACCCCAATTGCTTTAAAAAAATAAAAAAAATAAAATAAAATAAATGATTGCTGATCAACCATCTGTTTCAAAGGATGAAGAAGCACAGAAACTCCACAGATTATCTGACTAGATCATTCAAGCTAAGTAAATACATGTATTTTTTCTGTGGTGACTTTAACTTGAAAATGGGCATGTGGAAAATGAGTTGAAAATATGAATCAGGATCATGAAATGAAAGAATGGAGACATTCCTGAGAAGCTCAGAACAATTATAACTGACCCCTAATAAAAATGAAGCTGCTTTTATCTTTAAAGGAAAGGAAATGACCAGTTACAGATTCACAATTTATTTCAGAATTAAATGTTAGAATGCCTTCAGATCAACTAGTTATGGCAAAGGATAAAGTAAATTCCAAATAAAAAGATGTCCAAAAGATAATACTGGATATGGTTACAACAGCTCCAATGCAATCTGTCTGAACAAGCTGTTGTCTCTTGACAATCATTTAATATCAATCTGAACCCCAATAAGGGCCAGAGCCTGAACTAATCAACCACTAAAAGAGCCTGGACCTAATAGCTTCTTTGTTCTCTGAGAGAAATCAGAGAATACCTCTTCCTATGTCAATAAGGTCAGATAGGGCTGACTTAAGAGCATTTTTTTCTGTTTATGGACATTAAGGATGAGACCCTTAACCAGAGATGCTACCTTGAATAATAGGACTTTTTCTTATCTTAATATTTTACGGACATATGCTATGTTATGTCATGTTAATGGTAAGGAAAACACGGATATCCTGGGTCATAATTTCAATTGACACTTTGTCAACTCTCTTATTTTACTGTATTTACCACCTATTTAATTAAGAAAATTCCTTTCTCATAATATGGCTAAACATATATGGCGATCATAAATTTGAGTGACCATAGAGACCCTGAGTTGTGATTGTTCTAAAATGTATTTAAGCCTTCTCATTCCTTTTGTTAGACTGTCAGATTTTATCTAGCTCCATACATGTATGTATTCTGCTAGCTCTAAGGGAATAAACAATACAAATTTATATATTATCTAAACTGTTTGTTTCCTTTAACCAAACTTTCAGGTCAACACTCTAAAAAGAGAGATATGATTATAAAGACATTATGATTTCTCAGAAATGTTTAAAGAAAACAGAAACTACTTCAAACTATTAACTGAGTTGAACCTTGACCTTGACAAGGAGAAACATGGCAGCCAAAGGCTACAACAATAGCTTCAAGTACAAGCTCACAATGCAGAGAGGAAGGAATACTGGAGACTATTAAGGGTATAAGCTCACCAAAACTACAAAAAGTACTTAAGGTGGGGGCGGCTAGGTGGCACAGTGAGTAGAGCGCCAGCCCTGGAGTCAGAAGGACCTGAGTTCGGATCCGGCCTCAGACACTTAACCCACACAAACAAACAAAAAAACCTAGCCGTGTGACCTTGGGCAAGTTACTTAACCCCAATTGCCCTAAAAGGGGCAGCTAGGCGGCGCAGTGAGTAAGAGCGCTGGCCTTGGAGTTGGGATGACCCGAGATCGAATCCGGCCTCAGAAAATGAGCACCCACACACAAATAATGACTAGCCGTGTAACCTTGAGCAAGTTACTTAACCCCAATTGCTTAAAAAAATAAATAAATAAATAAATAAATTCATTTAGCACCAGCTGCTCTCCTTGGTTTCAACTGCAGGAACATCATGCCTCCTCCCAAGATAAGCTCACCTCAGAGACTGATTCAATTCTCCCACTCTACAACTCCTTAGCCCCCCTCAGTTGCCTCTCTCCTTTGACTGGAGGGCTGGAGGGTAGGGCCCTGAACTCCTCCCAAAGTCCCTGGCTGGTCCTCAGCCTCCTTCCTTTAGTCGTCCCACAAAGTGGTTAAGCACCAGGAGGGTGGAGACTGTTATTCTTGTTTGAATCCCCAACATTTAGCACTGGGCCTGGCACACAGCTGGTGCTTAATAAATGTTTACTGACTATTGCAAAACACACTAGGAGCAAGACTCTGTGTGAGGTGCTAGGGATGCAAAGATGAAAATGAAACAATCCCAACCTTGCTTGAGCTTAGGTTTTACTTGGGGAGACAAAAGGTAATCTGAGGAAAAGTTGAACAATAACAACTAGAGGTAATCAGGACAGGCTTCCAGTCAGAGATAAACCAGTTTAGAGGAAAGACTACTAGGATTCTGAGGGAGGAGGAGGGGGAGAGGGGTAAGGACAAAAGAAAGGGGAAGGAAAAGGAGGGGAAGAGGAGGAGGAAGAAAAAGGAGTTAGAAGGTTCACCGGGGTAGTAGTGGCCATTGCAGCTAAAAAAGAAGGGGAGTAATCTGAAGAAGAGTCAGGAAGACTCATCTTCCTGAGTTCAAATCTAACTTCAGACACTTACTAGCTGTGTGACCCTGAGCGAGTCACTTAACCCTATTTACCTCAGTTTGTCATCTATCAAATTAGCTGAAGAAGGAAATAGCAAACCACTCCAGTATCTTTGCCAAGAAAACTCCAAATGGGGTCACAAAGAATTGGACATGATTCAAACAACCGAACAATAAATTATTATTGATTAAGAAGAAAAACTAAGTCCCAGAGACATAAACTCATTTGTGGTCTTGTGGCTAGAAAACATATGTAGGGAAGATTGGCACTAAGATGTCTCTCTACTCTGACATTTTTCCCACTACATGATCCTCTTTCTTTCATACCTGTGGTATGGCTTTTGTAGGATTGGGAGCAGAGAGGAGAAGGACACAAAGAGAAGTGTAAAAATCATTGCTAGATTAACAATTCAGAGTAAGAAATATATTACTCAGGCTAAGGTTAACCAGGCCTTTGATTTTAATCCTTTTTTTCTTTCTATATTACCTAACTTTTGGTCATTTAATTGCTTTTAGCACTTCTGCCAGGAGAAAAAAGGATATGAAATGTTAAACATGCTCAACAAGCATAAGGTATTTACAGTAAAACATCTAGTGACAAAATGCTCAGTGAGCTAGGGGGAAGAGGATTGTATAGGGAATTTTAAACTTTAGGAAAGTAAACCAGAAAACTGTTTTGATTCTTATTGCTGAAAACGTCTCTACTAAGACTGATGAGGCTGTCCAATCTCAGCATAGTCCAGTGACTGATATGTGTCTTCCCTAGTTTAGCTCAGTTCGTCAAGGGAATCCTTAGACAGAGGCATCCCCATCATTGCCCAGGACGGTGGGATATAAGGGATTAGGCTGAAGAGGCACTAGTCTAGGACACACCCAGAAAGTTGTTTTCTGAGAGAAGTAGTTATTTCTCTCTCCTATTAATAATCAATTACTGAATTAGGACCAGGATTTTTTCAGAAGTCTGCAGATCTTAACAATCTGGTTCAGACCCCACCTAGGTAGAGAGGCCTATTGTGCTCTACTCAGGTTTGGGTGGAGGTAAATGATTTCATTTAACTGCCCAAGGCAGAGGGTGATTTGGAAGTAAATGACACCATCCATCAAAGACACCCTTAGCCCCTCATTAGAATAGGCCCACCCCTGATTATAATATTCATTTATCTCACTTATTTGTCAACTAAACAGAGTCTACTGCCACCCTCAGGAACACCCACCCTTCTAAGGGCATATAAGCATGGAGTGAATTCCATAAGGGGTCTTGGGCGTTTGATAGTGTCACTGACTACTTTTATTAATAATATGCTAGCATTATTAATAAAATAACTAATTACCCAGAAACCATGTCTCTTGAACTTCTTAAAATATCACATTTCTAAATAAAGTAACTGATACCAACTTACTCCCTTCTAATTTATCTCTCTTCTCAAAGTTTAGCACAAATGAATCAACAGTTTTAGCTGGGCAAGAGTTTTGTATAAGTGAATTTTCACTGTTACTATTACTTTCTTAAAAAGTATCACCCTTATGAAAAAATCCTATCAATCTTGGTAAGAGTTCCATTAGGACTTGAAAAGGAAAAAAGCTGAAGAACAAAGGCAAAAGAAGGGTTAGGGATTCTCAAAAGAATTCAGTTATCCAGAGCTCAGATCTACCCCTTATTAGCATAGTTCATGAATTTCACTTCTTGAGCCTCAGTGTGGAAGCAAACTCTAAGACAAATCAGGTGAACAACCTGAGGCCCTGAAGTCCTCAAGTACACCCTTTTGAGTGAATCCAAATTTCACAGAACAAATCCCCTTAATAAAAGGACCTGTTCTGTAAAATTTGGACTCAGTCAAAAGGCCAAAGTCAAGGACATATAAGGCCACACGTGGTCTCAAGGCTGCAGGTTACCTACTCCTGTCCTAGACATATAGGGAATAGGATGGCCCTGATCTAATCAATAGCTAAGGAATAGAAGATAACGTGATGAGATTGAAAATTGAAACACTAGTGGTTTGTTTGTTTTTTCCCCATTTCCCACCCACTTCCCTTGAATGTCTATCAGGTGCCAGTGCTTATAGTTATTAAATAAGACAAATGGGACAGGAGTTTGGGAGGGAACATACATCAGTGCTGTCATGGTGACAGATCAGTTCAAAACCATTATAGATTCAAAGTCAGAAGACAGAATCACAGAGTAAATGCATTTTAATATGTATCTAACAGCATCTCCCTCCAGTGGACAGAAAATATCAGTTCTAGCTCCTTGGAATCTGGAGGTGGAATGGGATATTGTCCAACTGCCACATCCAGCAAAGAAAGCCCCATGCTTCAGCTAGGGGCAGCTAAGCAGTACAGTGGATAGACAGTGCGAGGCCTGGAAGCAAGAAAGACCTGAGTACCAACCTGGTCTCAGATACATACTAGCTATGTGACCCCAAGCAAGTCACTTCACCCTGTTTGCCTCAGTTTCCTCATCTGTAAAATGAGCTGGAAAAGGAAATGGCAAACCACTCCAGTATCTTTGTCAAGAAACCCCCAAATGGGGTCACGAAGAGTCAGACACAACCCAAACAACTGAACAACAAAAATCACTAAACACAAAGTTCAGTACACGATGAAATACAGTGTCACTGCAACGAAAGCACGATTATTAGCCAGGAAAAAAAAGGAAAGGCTAAAGCAAGTGCACAAATCCAAAATGAGGTTGGGGGTGAACAAAGGTCAGGGGAGGAAACAATGGCCAAAAGTAAGAAAGAAACCGCTAAACAGCGATTCACAATTCAAGTTCCCTTTCATTCAGGGTAGCCAGAGCTTCTGCATATTGGCACATTAGGCCTCCATAACTGGGTCCCCTTCTAGCTATCCTATCTTTGTGGCGCACCTCTGGATATCATATACGGAGGCTGTGCTGGGTACAGCTGGGCTTTAACTCTTGACTCTGCTATATGGTCCGGAGAAATGCACTGGGAATCTCTGACTACCATTATTGACTACAGATGTTCTAAAGGCTTCCTATTTGGAAAGGACTCTAGAATTATCTCCAAAGAGTCTAATTAGTTCCAAAATAATTATTCATGAACCAAGTCAAGACTACTAAGTAGAAGAACTTCAGCCTGCTCCAGACATCTCAATAACTCACTATTTATCTAGTAGTCATTTTGTCCTTTGCCCTCATTCCCCAAAATCCAAGACTTGGGAAATCATGCTGTGTTTACCTCATTGACTATGTAATCCAGCAGCTCAAAAATTGCCATAGGTGGTCGACTATCCATTCCATAAGCTGCAAATTTTAGAAAGAAAAAAATGGGTTTATTAGATGAAGTCACTTTATTATTGTGGAACAAATATCCCTGTGATGGCCCCCGTGATAATAAAGACAAAAGTAAAGACTAGAATATAGAACATACCTGTCTCAAGGAAAGGATGTTGCTAAGGCAAGAATGTGAGGGAGAAAGGACATGGTGGGGGAGGAACCACCACGGTATTTGCTTTTTAATAAGGGGAAAGACTTTTAGTGAACTGAAGACAATAGCCCTCCCTAGTTCTCAAACAGACTACTATTTTTCTCATCCAGGACCATTCTCATCAGATGTAGGGGCTCATCGCCACCTATACTTCCAGGGTCAGAGAAACTACCTTCAACTATAACCTCTTTATGCCATTCCAGTCACATGCAAGCTCCTTGGGGTTCATGAAGGACTGTCCTCCTAAAAACAGGGATTATGTCAATCCCATCAGACCAGGAGATCTCAGTATAGCTCTGGGATTTGTGCCTGGTCTGGCAAAAAGTAAATGAGGGGGGCGGCTAGGTGACGCAGTGAAT
The DNA here is from genome assembly GCA_011680675.1 of Gymnobelideus leadbeateri. NCBI lineage: Eukaryota > Metazoa > Chordata > Mammalia > Diprotodontia > Petauridae > Gymnobelideus > Gymnobelideus leadbeateri. Next base: position 208,730 of record WOXC01011654.1, on the reverse strand, counting down.
AGAGCGCCGGCCCTGGAATCAGAAGGACCTGAGTTCGGAGCCGCCTCCCACACTTAATCCATACAAACAAAAAACCTAGCCGTGTAACCTTGGGCAAGTTACTTAACCCCAATTGCCCTAAAGGGGCGGCTAGGTGGCACAGTGAGTAAGAGCGCCGGCCTCGGAGTTGGGATGACCCGAGATCAGATCCGGCCTCAGAAAATGAGCACCCACGCATAAATAATGACTAGCCGTGTAACCTTGAGCAAGTTACTTAACCCTAATTGCTTTAAAAAAAAAAGTAAATAAGGAAGCTTCTGATAGGACAGAACCGTCCTTAATATCAGATCCATTTATGATCCATAAAAAGTCAGGAGACCTGACTCAAAGTCAGTATTCTTTGCTTTGCCACACTGCCTCCTGTTATCATAAATAAAGGGACTGGAACAGATGTCCTTCAAGGCCCCTTCCAGCTCTGTGATCCTATGATCCCTAGCCTGTCACTGATGACAGCCTTGATGTGATAGTAATGTAACATTTATCTTTGACTCTCAACCACTGTCTTTGCAGTGGCTGCAATGACACCTAGTATATAAATAAATATTTAGTATATTTGCTGAGTTGCCAAAATGAGGCCAAAGTCAGTTAGGGATTTTCTAACTCTGAGCATCTACTTCTGGGAAACTTACAGCTAAGAGGTCTCCCAGGAGTTCTTGGCCTTGGTGATGTCTCAGGAACATCTCCCTCCATTGGACAGCCAAACATCAGTTCTAGCTCCTTGGAATCCGGTGGTGGAATGGGATATCGTCCAATTGCCATCTCCACCAAAGAAAGCCCCATGCTCCAGATGTCTGACTGTACTGAATAGTGAGTTCCCTGGAGTCTTTCTGGCTGTATTAGACAGAGGGGAGAGAGAGAAACGTCACTGTCATCATGATAAGAATTTTATGAAATATCCTAGCCCTAGTGAGGGAAGTGTTAACCCCAGGGACCAAAGATTGCTATTAAGAACTATCTATGCTAACACTACCCCCATTCTCCTTTCTATAGACAGGTATTTGATCTTTGATTTTTGTTTTAAAAACTTCCTGGTCCCAATTCAGGGAAGAGATCTCACTTAAACAAGAAAGACACACAAGTTTCTGTGACTGAGTAAAAGGCAGGCTCGACTCAGTCCTTTCTCTGCTACTACCCATTAATGTATTCCTGTTCTGTTCTTCCTTTAATGACCTTCAACATTCTGACCTCTGGCTATCTTCTCAAACTGAAATACTCTGCTCTCCTAGTCTTGATTGGTCCCTCCTAACTCTGATTCATTGCTCTTCCTAACCTCACTATTCTGATTTGCTCTAATCTAGCTCAGTGGACCAGCAGAAAACCTCAGACCAGCCTTTGACACTGGTTACTTGCCAGATGTGTACCTGGACAATGGAAAAACATTAATCCACTCGTGGATAGGCTGAGCCAATATAATAAAAATGATGATACTACTTAAATTAATTTACTCAATGCCATGCTAATCAAACTACGAAAGAATTACTTGATACAGCTAGAAAAAAAATCAGACAATTCATTTGGAAGAAGATTATCAAGGAAATAATAAAAAAAAATTGTGAAGGAAGGAGACCTAGTAGTAGTAGTAGATGTAGTAGTACTACATCTCAAGCTATATTAGAAAGTGGTAGTCATCAAAATAATTAGGTGCTGGACAAGAAACAGAGTGATTGATTTGGATTAGGTCTATGATATATAGAAGCAAATAAATACAATAGCCTAGTGTTTGAAAAACCCAAAGATCAGAGCTATTGGGGCAAGATCTCACTGTTTGACAAAAATTGTTGGAAGATTTCTGGCAGAAACTAGGCACAGACCAACATCTCACACCCTATACCAAGATAAACTCAAAACGAGTACATGATTTGGACATAAAGCATGATACTATAAGCAAATTAGGGAAGCATGGAAGAAACTACCTGTGAGATCTACGTATAGGAGAAGTGCTCACGACCAACAAGAGATAGAGAGGTTCATAGGAGGTAAAACTGATCATTCTGATTACATAAAATTAATATTTTTGCACAAACAAAACCAATGTAGCCAAAATTAGAAGAAAAGCAGGAAACTGTGGGGAGGAGGGAGATTGGCAGGACATTTCTCTAATAAAGGTCTCATTTCTCAAATATATAGAGAACTGTGCAAAATTTATAAAAATAGGTGTCATTCTTTGATTAATAAATGGTCAAAAGATATGGATAGGCAGCTTTCAGATAAAAAGATAAAAGCTATCAATGATCATATGAAAAATGATCTAAATCACTAATAATTAGAGAATTACAAATTAAAACAACTCTGAGGTATCACCTCACAACTATCAGACAGCTAAGATGACAAAAAAGGAAAATGACAAATGCTAGAGGGGATGAGGAAAAAATCAGGATCTTAATACACTTTTAGTGGAGCTATGAACCTGTCCAACCATTCTGGAGAACAATTTGACATTATGCCCAAAGACTATTACGCTATGCCTCCCTTTTAACACAGCAATACTGCTACTAAGTTGAGAGATACCTCAAGGAGATTAAAGAAAAGGGTAAAGGACCCATACATACAAAAATATTTAAAGCAACTATTTTTGTGGTGGTAAAGAATTGAAAACTGAGGAGAAGCCCATCAATTAGGGAATGGCTGAACAAATTATGGTGCATGAATGTGATGGAATTCTATTGTGCTGTAAGAAATGACGAGGCAGTTAAGTTTCAGGAAAACCTGGGAAGATGTTCATGAACTGATGCAAAGTGAAATGAGCAGAATCAGGAGGACAATGTATATGTTAAGAACATTATTTTAAAGAAAATCAACTGTGAAAGACTTAGTAGCTCTGATCAATATAATAATCCACCAGAATTCCAATGGACTCATGATTAAAAATGCTATCTACTCATCTCCAGAGGGAGCACTTTTGATGGATTCAGAGTACATAATGAAGCATGTTTTTTCTTTACTTCTCTTGCTTCCCTTCCCACCCCCTGAACAAGGCTAATGCAGAAATGTTTTCCATGATTTCATATGTATAATGGGGTGGGGTAAGAGAGAAAATCTGTAACTGAAAATAAAAACACAACTTTTTTAAAATCTAAAAAAAAGATGGAAAAATATTTTAAACTGGAAATTGGATAATTGGGAAATGTTTACAAATGTTTGCAAAAAATATATAATGCAACATTAAAAATAGCATTTGTTATATGAGATGGTTTTCTGGGATCGGAGAGGGATACTGGGGGAAACTGTGGGATGTAAAAAACAGGCAACATCAATAAAAACTGATTTTTAAAAAAAAGAATCTATTAGGGAAAAGAAAAAGGATTGCCTTCCTACAGTAAAGGCCTAGCAGAGATTGGATCTAGTCAGCACAGCTGCTGGACACTTCCTCTTTATGACAATATGAAGGAGCAAGGGAACAGAGAATAAGACAGGGTAGACTTTAAGGAGCTGAAATTGGGACAGGATGAGAAGAGAGCAGGTATGATGGTGTGGTAAAACAGGGATGGAGGAGTAAGTTTGGGAGTAGTTATGCATAAGAAGAGATTAAATTGGACTGTGATTAAATAATTCTCAGCCATTTGTGGTAGATGCTTATTCTGTCCCATTGTGTATTATAATAGCTTATATATTTCATGGATCTCTGACCTCAGAAGTCACCTAGTCAAACACCTAACTTAAATAGAGATCCTCTTTGTACATGTGTTTTTTCATCTTACTCTTTAAAGTGTTTTTTCCCTGAGTATATTTCCAAGTCCCCAAGGGCAGCAATTGTGGAACCTCACTCTATGGTCTGTTTGGGAAGCAGCAATCCTACCCCCCAAACCAAGAACTTCCAAATTAAGGGGCGCTCTCACTCAGGATGGTGCTCTGGTTTCTCAGGGGATAATCAGTTGTTATTCCTGATGGAGAAACCTGGGGGTGGCCAGAAGCCTAAGCAAATTAACCAGCTGTCCATACCGACATATAGGACCTTGTGCCCACGAAAGAGTTAGCCATGGAATCAATCAGCTGCCCACTGACGCCAAAGTCACAAAGCTTGATTTCCCCGCGTGAGTTCACCAAGATGTTGGATGGCTTGACATCTATGGGGGAAAGAGACAAAAAGAGAAAACTGGAAATATGATAGTGAAGAAGCCAGACCACCCCAAGGTGATTACCACTGCTCAAAGGAACTCCAGCCTCTCAAGGACCTCAGTGGCATTCATAAAACCAATTATCAGAAATAAAAATTGATCTTCTGTGTTATCCTCCCCCAGTTAGTCTTTCAGCAGAAACTTCTGAGAAATAAGATAAGAACGCTGTTTTTATAAGCTCTATTGAGTCAGGACTGGAAGACCTAAAGGAAGGAATCCATCAATCCTAGCAGAAACATGTCTACTGGTTTTGTTTTTAAAAGTATTATTGTTAATGAGATAAAGTATCTGTTGTTTTTTGAAAAATACGAAAAAGAAAATCAACCAGACTGTCTGACCCTTTTGGTAAGAGACCTTTTCTTTGCTGTTGCTGCTACTACTAAATACAATTTTCTACTGGGATAGCACTCTTTCACTTTTCAAAGTCCCTTTCATATTTATTATGTCATTTAGTCAAGGCAGGCAGAGTGTTATCCTAGCTCTCAGCTCAGGCTTCCTTATGTTCTACCATGCTACTGAAAGTCAAGGAGTTCAGTAACTGTCCCAGGCTATTCTGTTCCACAAGAGACCAGAGAGTCGGCTCCATACACAGGGTGTCTCAAACATCTTAGTACAGTTTTAAGCTGAAATAGTTTAAATATCCACCCTGTATATATCACCTATGGCTTTACAACATCCCCCATATTCCCAACATCTATGTCTTGCTTCAACATCTAGGTTTTGAAGCAACATTAATTTTACTATGTTTACACAAATTTCTCCACAGTGAAACAAGAACCCTGGTTGACAAAGTCTATGGACAGACCCTTTCTGACAATGTTTTCAATATATAAAATAAAATACATAGGCTTACAAAGAAAGCCAGTTACAGTGATATAAAGTCATAAAAAGTTTTTAAAACACCTCATGGACTGATGTAACAAAAACCTCTGAAAGAGGAATATAATTTACATTTTATTGATACCTTTTGTTTTTTATAATACAGTCAATTCTTGTGGTGAAACAAAGAAAAAAACTATTATGCAAAACTATTATGCAAAACCCACAGGGATGGCATCTAATAGCATATGCAATATCTCATCCCTAGTGTTCCCAACCTTTGGGACAAAAGGAACAAAGTACATTCATTATACTTCCTCTGGGGTCAAGATTGGCGGTCCTTATAATTTCTCAGCATTTAGTTTCATTTCTTCATTATTTTCTTTTACATGTTGTAGTTCCTGACCCCAAGGGGTTTATGTTCTATCAGGAATGAGCATGGCATGTTGGGGGACAACAGTGAGACCATCTCAAAGTATGTACATTAGACAACAGGAGGAGATACGGTAGTACAGATAAGATAGGAACCGATCATGGTGCCTTACATGCTAGGTAGGGTGACTTAAACTGGAGAAAGCAAGCAACGGGGAAGCCTGACAACGGATTCTTTCCAATGATCTTTCTGCGGCCCTTTTCTCTCTTTTCTCTCTCTACGCTCTCCAGTGGCAGTCTAACCCTCACACGCTGTAGTTACCCCTGTGGGTGATAAGCTCCCCAAGTCTCTACGTCCAGATCCACTCTGGGGATCTTGCTACCCACCCCTATAACCGCTCAGCCTAAATATCCCACCAGAATTTCAAACTCACCACTTCTTAAACTGAGCTCATTATCTTCCATCTTAAACCTTTTTCTCCTTTTGGCTTCACTTCTATTCACTTAATCTACCATGTTTGAAATCCTACATTCATCTTTGATTCTTTATTTCTCTCTTACCTGTCACCTGCAATTACCAAATCCTATTGATTCTACCTTTGAAACATATCTCACAACTGTGGCTCTGTCCCTGTCTCTCTTTTAAACACCGCGAACACCGCGAGAAATACAAGGATGCTGCCTTTCTCCTCAATCACTTGAGTTAAGGAAAGTAACACGTGAAACAATTAGGAAATACTTTAAGACAATACGTAACCAAGTATTAAATCGCATAGTGAAACTATACAGTTCTCCATTGTGTATTACTTAAAAAAAAAAATAGCATCCTTTATAGCAGGGTAAAGGTTTCTCACAAGGGTGTATATGTCACATGGTAAAGAAAGTCTCCAATGCCAGCCACATCTCCTCTCCCTATACCTTTTCTTTTGATAAATTAAACCTGACTCACATCTAATTACTCCCTCTACACTGATGATTCTTAAATCTATTATATCTGACCTTGGTCTCCATATAAGCAGAGCTCTGCTCCATCACTTCAAACAAAAATTCATCAAAAAAAGCCAAATTACTCATTATAGAATGTTAAAACAGGAAGGAACCTTAGTCTAATCTCCTTATTTTACAGATGAAGAAAATGAGGTCCACAAGGCCTAAGTCATTTGCCCCATGATCACCTTAGCTGGCCAGTGGCAGTGCTGAGATTAGGGTCATCCCACCTTCCTGATTCCTAGTCCAATGCTGCCCATACCAACTTTCCCACTTCTGTGAAGGTTGACACTATTCTCTCATTTAGTCTTGAAACCTTTAAATTATCTTTGAAACATTCATCTCTATCATCCTTTACAGCCTATATCCAATAACCAAATCCTGTCAAACCTATCTATCTGGTGCTACTTCAAGGTTTCCAACACCTCACTACTTAGATATGTCGATCAGCCTCTGACCTGGTCCTTTCCCCACACGTGGCTTCATCTATACTACACACAAGTAACAAAGTTATCTTCCAAAATGTTATTTTCATCTCCCCCATTTGCTAAACTGTAAAAGGTTCCCATTGTATACAGAATACAGTCTAAATTTCTGTAGCAGAAGGATTTGGGTAACAAGGTTCTCCAATTTAATCCCTGTCTTAAGTCCCTACTACATACCAGGCCCTGTGCTAGGGGATCAGGGATATAAAGACAAAAAACAAACAAGTTTCTACTCCCATTCAATCAGCACCAATTACAATAGGACAGCAAAGGTAAATGACAAATGTAGGAGGGGATGTGGGAAAAATGAGAGATTAATGCATTGTTGGTAGAGTTGTGAACTGATTCAACCATTCTATAGAGCAATTTGGAACTATGCCCAAAGGGCTATAAAACCATGCATACCCCTTTGACCTACCAATACCACTTCTAGGTCTATATCCTAAAAGAGATATTTAAAAAAAAAAGGAAAAGGATCTATATGTACAAAAGTATTTATAGCAGCTCTTTTCTGTGCTCAAAGAATTAGAAACTGAGGGGATGCCCATTAATGGGGGAATAGCTGAACAAGCAATGGTATGTGATGGATTATGATGGAATATTATTTGTACTATAGGAAATGATGAGCAGATGCTCTCAGAAAAACCTGGAAAGATGTCTATTAGCTGATGTAAAATGGAACGTACTACGTACAAAGTAATGCAATATCATAAGATGATCAGCTATGAATGACTTAGTTGTTCTCAGAAATAAAATTATCTAAGACAACCCTGAAGGACTTATGATGAAGGATGCTATCTATCCCCAGACAAAGAACTGATGGTGTCTGAATATAAACTGAAGTATGTTTTTTAAAACTTTTTTTTCTTGAGTTTTTTTTCCTACATTTTCTTTCACAACATGACCATTAAGGAAATGTTTTGCATAACTACACATAAAACTATATTGAACTGCTTGCATTCTCAATGAGAAGGTAGGGGAGGGAAGGAGGAAGGGAGAGAAACTGGAACTCAAACTTTTAAAAAAAACAAATGTTAAAAACTGTTTTAGGGGTGGAGTCAAGATGGGAGAGTAGAAACAGGACTTCCTCACAGCTCTGACTCCCACCTCCCCCAATTCATGTAAAAATTTACTCTAGACAAACTCTGGAGCTATAGAACCCACAAAGTGACACAGAAAAGCTAACCTCCCACTGAAGACAGCCTGGAAGGCCGGCAGTAAGTGGCTAGCACAGTGCTCTGGGAGCCGACCCCAGCCTCACTCAAGCAGGAGGTCAGTCCCAGGGTGGCCTGACCAGCTGCTGGCTGGAGGGACTTCAGATCACCAGCAGCTGTGGCGGTTTCCAGAATTATCAACCCATAGATGCCAAGGACAAAGTGAGAGGTCAGTGCAGTGTGGACTTTGGGACCTGGGAATTTGGGAGCACCATCTGGCCTTAACCCCCCAGAGGGAAAAGCGGCTGAGGCACAGCGGCCGTGCAGCCACCATGTGGCAGCTTTGGCTCCTGGCCTGCAGATTGTAGGGGGACCAAAAGACCAGTCTGAGGGGTAATCTCTCTTGCTTTAACTTGCTTGGACCTGGATTGCTGTCTAGGGTGGAGGTTCTGAGGTATGTGACCAGCTTGCCAGAAAGTGTGGAGGCTTCAGAGAAAGCACCCAGCTAATACCTTCGGCAGCTAAGAAAACTCCAGCTTTTGGGATAAAGCTCCCATTTCTGGTAGCAGAGTTCTTCTGTGGCAAAAAGCCCAAAAGTCAAGTAATTGAGTGGCAACATGAACAGGCAAAGGAGGCAAAGCAAACAGAGCAACCCAACTTTACACTCCTATTTTGGGGACAAAAAGGATCAAAGCATGGAACAGGAGGAAGACAGTGAAGTGAGAACTCCTGCACCAAAAGCTTCCAAGAAAAATATGAACTGGTTACAGGCCATAGAGGAGCTTAAAAAGGATTTAGAAAATCAAATAGGAGAAGTGGAGGAAAAATTGGGAAGAGAAATGAGAACAATGCAAGAAAATTATGAAATGAGAGTCAACAACCTGACTGAAGAAAATAACACCTTAAAAAATAGATCAATAAATCAAATGTTTAACTCAGATGGCAAAAAAGGCTCAAAAAGGCAATGAGGAGAAAAATGCCTTAAAAAACTGAATTTGCCAGATGGAAAAAGAATCTCAAAAGCTCACTGAAGCAAATGGAAGCTAGTAACTTTATGAGAAATCAAGATACTATTAAACAGATCCAAACAAATGAAAAAATAGAAGGCAATGTGAAATATCTCACTGGGAAAACCACTGACCTAGAAAATAGATCTAGAAGAGATAATTTAAAAATTATTGGGCTACCTGAAAGCCATGACCAAAAAAAGAATCTAGAAATCATCCTTCAAGAAATTCTCAAGGAAAATTACCCTGATGTTTTAGAACCAGAGGGCAAAATAGAGGTTGAAAGAGTCCACTGATAACCTCTTGAAAAAGATCCCAAAAAGAAAACTCCTAGGAATATTATAGCCAGGTTCCGGAGTTCCCAGATCAAGAAGAAAATATTACAAGCAGCCAGGAAGAAACAATTTGAATATTGTGGAAACACAATCAGGATAACTCAGGACCTGGCAGCTTCTACACTGAGGGATCAAAGGGCTTGGGATATGATATTCTGGAGGTCAAAGGAGCTGGGATTAAAACCAAGAATCAGCAAAACTGAGTATCATGTTCCAGGGGAAAATATGGTCATTCAGTGGAATAGGGAAAGGATCAAGCATTTCTTTCAAGAATTCCTGATGAAAAAACCAGAGTGAAATAGAAAATATGACATTCAGATATAAGAAGCAAGAGAAGCTTGAGAAGGTAAACAGGGAAAAGAAATCATAAGGAACTTAGCAAAGTTGAACTACTTATATTCCTACATGGAAAAACGATAATTTTTATAAATTAATTTTATTTATAAAATTTTATAAATTTTATAAATAAAAACTTATCAAACTTTTCTCAGTATGAAAATAATTGATGGGAACAGAAATGTATATATGTATGTATGTATGTGTATATATGTATGTATATGTGTATACATACATATATGCCTACATAGGAGGGTATATGGGCATATGAATACATATATGAATGTGTGTGTATATATGTCTACAGGTATACATAGACAGACCAATTAAATAGGAAGGGATGATACTTAAAAGGTGAAATTAAGAGGTAAGAGAGGAATATAATGAGAGGAGATGGGGAGAAACAGAATGGGGTAAATTATCTCATATAGAAGAGGCAAGGGAAAATTGTTACAATGAAGGGGAAGAACAGGAAGGCAAAAGGTAATGAGTCAACCTTATTCTCATTGAATTTGGCTTAGGGAGGGAATGACATATACATACTAAATAGCGTATCTCATCCTAAGGAGAGTAGAGAGGAAGGGGAAGAGAGGGGAGACAATAGAAGGGAGGGCAGGCTGAGAGGGAGGGCAGTTGGAAGCATCCACTTTTGAAAAGGGAAAGGATCAAAGTAGAGAATAGAACAAGTAGGGGGTGGGATAGGATAGAGAGAAATAGTCAGTCTTCCACAATATATCCACTATGGAAATGTTTTGCGTAGCTACTCATGTACAACCTATATTGGATTGCTTATCTTCCCAGTGAAAGTGGGTGACAAGGTAGGAAGGGAAAGAATCTGGAATCCAAAGTTTTAAAATCAAATGTTTAAAAATATATACATATTATTAATATTTTACAAGTAATTGGGAAATGAGATATACAGGCACTGGGGCATAGAGGTGCACCATTCTCTACTGGAAAGTTGAAGGGGGAATAGAGGAAGATATGGGAGAGAGCAGATTGGAGGAGGGGATATTTAGTGGGAATGCTGTTTTGGGGTGGTGGGTAGGAAAAATTGGGGAGAAAATTTATAACTCAAAATCTTGTGGAAATGAATGATGTAAACTAAAAAATAAAGAAGAGAAGAAAAGTTTTTACATGTAACTGGGGAAAAATAAAATACTAAATAAAAAATGTTTTAAAGCACCAATTATTTATATACAAATCAGAATAAGACTATCAAAGCATACAAAGGATAAAACCATCTCTACTCTTGAAGAGCTTCTATCTTAACAGGAAAGACAACAAAGACACCTCTAAGTATAGACCAAATAAATACATATGGGCGGTTAGGTGGCGCAGTGAATAGAGCACTGGTCTTGGAGTCAGGAGGACCTGAGTTCAAATCCAGCCTCAGACACTTACCCCCCCACACACACCTCTAGCCATGTGACCTTGGGCAAGTCACTTAACCCCAATTGCCCTAGGATACTAGCAATTGAGATCAGGACAAATTTCATTTAGAATATGGTGGCTGAACTAAATCTTGAAGGAAGAGAGATTTTTTGACACATAGCTGAAGAGGAAGGGCCAGTAAAAAGGCAAGGAGATAGGCATATTCTGTGTGAGGAATAAAAAGGCCAATTTAGCTGAGATTGCAGGGTACGGGATAAGGAATAATGACCGATGAGACTGAAAAGATAGGCTGGGGCCAGATTATGATGGAGTATTTTAAAGAGCTAAACAAAGCGGTTTATATTGGAGTTAATACAGTACCACTGTAGTTAACTGGAGAGTAACATGGTCAGATCTACACTAAAGGAAACATCAACTTGGCAGCAATATGAAGGATGGCTTAGAGTAGGTCAGACTTGAGAAGGAAGGTCTATTAGGAGGCTGTTGGCAATAATATAGGACAGAAGTAATGAAGGCCTGGACTAATACAAAAGCTGTGTTGAATGGAAAGAAGATAGCAGAAAGAACAAGATGTGGCAAATGACTAGATATGTGGGTTAAAAGAGAATGAGAAGCCAAGGATGAGCTGCCAAGGTTATGAACCTGAGTGATTAGCAGGATGGGGGTGACTTCAACAAAAATATAAGTTTTGAAGAGAGGTTAATTAAAGCAGAAAGAAGAGTTTTGTTTCAGCTATGCTAAGTTTGAGATGTCTTCAGGATCTATCATTTGAAATTCACAACTGGTGATGTGGTATTGAAGCTCAAGGAAGAAACTAAGGGCACAATATATAAATACATGCGTCAGTGGTGTAGAGATAATAATTAAACCCAGGGAATACTAATAAGTCACTAGAAGAAAAAGTACTGAGAGAGAAGACAAGAAGGCAAAAGGACAAAGCTTTAGGAGCAACGCCACAGGTAAGGGTGGATTAGAAGCCTCATCTGGAGGATGATCCAGCAAAGCAGTCAGACAGACAGACAGGAGAACCAGCAGAGGAGAGAGATTCTGGGAGGTAGGCATGGTTAATAGGGTCCAATACAGCAGAGAGGTCAGAAAGGATGAACACTGAGAAAAAATGATCAAAGCTGGCAACTAAGAAATAATTGGTAGCTTTGGAGAGAGACATTTCTGTTGAGTGATGAGGCCATAAGCCAAACTGCAAAGGACTGAAGAATAAGTAAGAGAAGTGGAGAGAGCCAGTGTAGACAGCCTTTCTAGGGATTTACCTGAAAAAGGAAGAAGGGATCCAGGACTGACAGCCTAAGGGAACAGTGGCATTTAGTAAAAGGTTTTAAATGGGAAAGACTTGGACAAGTTAGAATGCAACAGGGAAAGAACCAACAGACAAAGAGAGGTTGAAGATTGGGTGCAGAGGGAGAAATTACTAAGGCTGCAATCTGCTGCAGAAGAAAGAAGGGATGAAATCAAGGACACATGGAGAGAAAAAAGCCACCTCAGTGTCAGACATGGAAGGGAAGAGGAAAGAGTGGGAGAATGATGCCAAGGGGTTTGGAGAAGATGGAGATCATGTCAAACAGTCCTCAGTTTTCTCCACAAGGAACTGAGGTTCTCATGGGTGGGGGTGGGGGGGTAGGTAGAAGAGAGGGGAGAGTATTTGAAGAGCTTATAATTTTCTGGGAGGAAATACCATATACACATCTAAATAAATACAAGATAATTTGAGACTCTAATGGAGGAGGAGATAGGAAAGATTGCAATGTAGGTAAAGTTTTCCGTAGGAGAGCACCTTGGTTAAAATATAAAGGAAGCGGGACGGCTAGGTGGCGCAGTGAGTAGAGCACCGGCCCTGGAGTCAGAAGGACCTGAGTTCAGATCCGGCCTCAGACACTTAATGTACACACAAACAAAAAAACCTAGCCGTGTGACCTTGGGCAAGTTACTTAACCCCAATTGCCCTCCAAAAAGAAAAAAAATATATATATATATATATAAAGGAAGCTAGGGGGTGTAAGGAGGAGGGGAGGAAGGACTGAATTGTGGGTCTATACAAAAGTATGAAGTTGGCAGATGGAATGACAAAGTCTGGAAAAGAGCCTGGGAAGTAGATTTTTATAAGTATAGAAAGGGTGAGAGAACCAGAGTCTAGAGGGCTTGAAATACCCATGGTATGACCAATACTGCTTTAAAGGGGCTCCCCTTGAGCCATGCAGGCATAGATTTTTTCCTTCTCCCTTCTTGAGTCAGGGAAGATGATTTCAGAGAAAAGAAACTATTTCACCAAAAGGTAGTAAATGACTGAGACTGAGGTAAGAGGTAGTTTCAGATCTACCCAAGGTGAACAGGATTCTGAAGGAGGAAAAATGTGAAATTTAAAATTTTTAAATAGACTTTTACTTATTTTCCAATTTTACGCTTGAGGAAACTGAGGCCCACAGAGGTAAGGAGACTGTCCCACAGTCACTTAGCTAGTCAAAGAGTCAGGACTAGAACTCACTGGGCCTTTAGCTTCCTCAAGTATAAAATGGGATTAGTAATCACTGTTGTACATACCTTAAAGGGTTATTTTAAAGATCAGATCAAATTATGTAAGTTAAAGCACTTTAAAAAAAATAACACAAGTTAACTCACCAAATAAATAATCTGGCCCAGACAGATTTACAAGCAAATTCCATCAAACAGTTTTTTAAAACCATCCCACTATGCTCCGCAAACTATTTTCAGAAATAGTAAAAAAAGAAGGTAGCTGTTAGAGTCCTTTTATGAAACAAAAACTACTCTGATACTCCAACAAAGGAAGTCTAAAGCAGAAAGAAAAACAATGACCTGGAGACAAACAACACTGCAGAAGTCAGGGAACCAAACAGTTTCTAACAATCATGTTTTCTAAAACATGGCAGGGAAGAGATGGCCTCATGCCATTTATACCATACTCTCCTTGGAGCAGAGATAATTAAGCCATTTTTGAAGCTCACTCTCACTAGGATACAAGGGAAGGCAGGATCCTAGGATAAATCAACGGCTGCTGGAATGGGAAAGGGTAAGAAACACCTCAGTGTGCTCCATATGTGACTTCTAATCAGTGAAAGATACAAGGCTGTACAATGAAACAGGATTTAGATTCAGTGATGATGAATCAGGACACCCAAGCTAGGTCATCTTGACGTAGCCGCCTAACTAGCTATAAAGATTTGGCAAGTCACTTCAGTGGAGGGGCTTTGTTCCTCTCATCTAAATGAAGGATTAACAGAAAGGCAGGAGCAAGGCTTACACAAGATGAGAAGGAGTGGCTATTAGTGCTGGTGAATGGAGTACTGATACAAAGGAGACTCTGGATCAAAGTAACAACAGAGTTCCTGCCCAATAGGACAGAAAACACTCATCTCCTTAAGTGATAACGACATATGAATTCTGTTGGTTTCTGGAATGGAGTGGAAAATTAAAATTCAAGTGGGAGAATTAAAATGTATTTTAGTCCCCAGGACTGTTTTAGCTAGGAAACTGATTTTTAGTTAAAAACTCTTAACTAATAATAAAGTGATAAGAAAACAAATTTTAAAATAAAATGGGCCTGGTAGAGATATAAAACTGATTCCTGCCCAGAACAGGAGTAACTCTTATTGGCCTGGCTCATTCTGGATATACCTACTAAGGGATTTGTGACTTTGCTTCTTTTTTTTTTTTTTTTTAACCAACCTCATCCAATATCTAGTAAGAAAACGCAGATAAATGTTAAATGGTCTAACACAAAGAGAAAAAAAAATCCAAGGGGCGGCTAGGTGGCGCAGTGAGTAGAGCGTTGGCCCTGGAGTCAGAAGGACCTGAGTTCGGATCCAGCCTCAGACACTTATGCATACACAAACAAAAACCTAGCCGTGTGACCTTGGGCAAATTATTTAACCCCAATTGCCCTCCAAAAAGTAAAAAAAAATCTGCAATGCCTGTGCCCTCAAAATTTTTAAATCCCATAATTCAATTCAGAGCAAAGAAGTGACTTATATGTATTCACTGAGTGGGGGTTACTATCCATATTCAATTAGTCAATATATATTTATTAAGCCCCTATTCCATGCCATGCACTGTACTAAGTGCTGGATACTACATTCTCACTCCCCTCCCGTAGTACAAACAGACCACAACAGCCCCTAGACCTGCCTCCCTCCCCTCTCTGCTGAAGGGGAGCTAACTTTAGGATTCACTTGGGGCAAATTCCTAGCTGTTCATCAGCTTTGTCCTGTTATCTTTTTCATCTTCTTTCAACTCCAGTCAGAAATACCACATTTATTTTCCAATCTCAACTGCTTGGTGAGCAGATGGCATCATTAAACACTCAATTAACACTCCATAGACCCTTCCTCCACACCCCCCCAATCAGTTAAAATTTAGACTGTATTAACCCATCCAATCAGTAATGGACTTGGCAAAATCATAAAACAGGTCAAAGTTTACATCTAGAGTGCCCTGCCTCCCCATTCTATCCACTTTCTCTCTGCCCTTTTTGGGTTTTCCAGTTCCCTTCTTGATTTCTCCTTTGTCTCCTAATCAAATTTTGCTCTCAGGAAAGGCTTACACCCTAGGGTGATGGAAACTGGTCTCCCCGGGGTATTTGTAGCTTGTGTTAGCTCACAGGTGAATAAAAGCCTTCATCTTACATTCAAGAAGTACCAGGAATCAGCTAGTATGGAGAGGTATTCTGCAGATGACCCAGATAGAAAGGCATCTTATTGTTCCTGAAATCACATCAAAAAATCATCACCTATATGCAATTCAAGTCCCATAGCTAAACAATGTGAATCTATGTTTGCAAACAACATCCTTCTCTATTTTTCTAAGTTTCCCTACCTCTTACTATATGTGACCTAGAGAAAGCAGGTGAAAACAAGCCTGTGGACAGTAAAATGCCAGTTCAGATGCAGTATTTGCTACAGGTAATTCACAATGTGGTTAATCCAAATGTCAATATTCAAGAGCTAAAGGTAAAAATGAGACCAAACTTATGAAGAGAAAAAGCCTGGTGGTTAAATGACCTCTTCTCAATAACGCTGGCAAATGTCAAAATCTCTGCTCTAAAGAGGAAGAAAAAAAGGCAACCAATTATTTTAGCATCATGTAAAAAGCAATGGCCTTTGGAGAGCCTACTTTATGTGTGGGCCATAGGGAAATAATTATGGATCATTCAAAATTCAGAGGATCCCAAACTTTTCAATTCTCATTCATTTTAACCTCTTTTCCCACCGAATCTTTCCTTGGAATTGCTGAAAAGCAGCAAAATAAATAAGTTTGAGGTTTTTTCTCCATTTGCTTCTTTTCCCTTTTCCAACTCCACTGAACTACATTATACACATCTCCCTCTCTCTCCTTCTTCTTCCCTCTGTCAAGAGCATGATAACAGCCAAAAGGCAGAAAATCAAATGTTATTGCTGGGAAAGATCTTAAAGACTGCACAGTTCAATGTCTTCACTCTACAGATTAGAAAAATGAAGGCCAAAGAGATGAAGTGAACTGTTCAAGGACACATAGATAATGAACAGGAGACCTAGAACCAGCATCAGATCAGGTCTGAAACATCACTAATCAATCCCTGGAGAATTTAGAATTAACTGCAAACCACAGAAATGGTGTCTGATTTTTAAGGTACTATGGAATCTCTTTTAATAAACACGAGGTCAAGGGAAAGACCAACCCTTTTTCTATTAACTGGTTATGCTTCTGGGGTCTTGATTTAACTCAAGGTATATCCAAATCTGAACAAGCCTCAGCTGTGTCATACAAGGATTCTACTCTCCTACTATATTTCAAATCCACTAAGGTCAACTGAGCACATGCATGCATGCACACGCACACACACATGCACAGACAGACAGACAGACAGACACACACACACACACACAGTTGCAGCATGCAAAGATTCTCTCTCCCATTTTAGAGAGTAACACCCCATTTTAAGCATTTGACAACTTTTCCTATAGCTCTAATGGTAGAAACACATTAACAGCAGGAGCTTGAGGTTGTGTTTCCCCACCTCCTCCTGTTTAACAACTGGGTTCAAAGAAGTAGCCTGCTTAGCAAGCACAACAGGGCCTAACAAGAAGGCTATTTTTAGTCTCCACTCTCATTTGAAGATTTCACTGCAAGCTCAACAACCAAATTGTGAAACAAGTGTTTTTCTGATAGTCATTAGTTTTGAAAAGCTTTTATTTCCTACCCTCTGGCTCCACCCCCTTACCCTGAAATGTGATAATTAAACATATTAATTAACAATCTAAGAACAGAGGACTCAGCTTTTATTTGAGCCCATCTTTCCTAGAAACAAACTCATAATTATTACTCATTTTTAATTTAGCAAGATGTCACAAGGGCATCTGAAATGGAAACAGGTGCAATGCCAAGCTCACAAGAACAACCAAAAAGACTGGATGGGAGGAGGCTGGGTGTGTAGATCTGCCGATCTCTGCCCTTCCAGACTACAATGAGGCACAAGAAAGCAGTGAGTCTTGATCAGACATGTGTTCTGTGACTCAAGACTTGGGGCACCTTGAGTAAGTTAATTAAGGTTCCTCTATTAAAAATTAAGGGAATTGGGCTAAATAATATCTGAGGTTCTTTTTAATTTGAATGGTCTATTAATCTATGATATATCTTCCTAAGATTTGGAGCTGAAAGGGAACTTAAGAGTAATCTATCCACTTCATTTTACAGAGAAATAAATAGCAGGGCCAAGATCTGAAGTTAGGTCTTCTACATTCAAATTAGTCTGGCACAGAGTGGGTACTTTATAAACATTTATTCCTTAACAGGAACTCCAAACATGAATGAAATGACAGCCCTAGTCCACAGTCCATCAGTATAAGACTTTAAATTTATCCCTAATGAATTTCATCCTATTTGCTTGAACCCTGAATTATAGGGACCTTTTGGATCCTGATCCAAAATGGCTGGTTGCTGATTCTGCCATACAGTGTGTTAGCTATGCCTCCTAGCTTGTGTCCTTGGTTTTCTAATCTATAAAATGGGCATAATAAGCATCCACAGGATTGTTGTAGATCAATTAAGATAATTATATGTAAAGCACTTTGCAAAATCTCAAAATGCTGCATCAATGTTAGCTGCTTTTATTCTCTGTAAATATGATAAGCATGTCATCTAATAAATCCTTTAACATTTTTATCAGTGTCTTGGATAAATAAAACAGGGCTGAGCAGAGATGCTCAAAGTCCTCAGAGATATTCTACAAAACTGATACTGAGCCACATGTTGAGTCCATTTATTCAAACAACATTGTTGTTCAGTTATTTCAGTCATCCAACACTTTGTGACCCCATCTGGGTTTTTCAAACATACTGGAATAGTTTGCTGTTTCCTTGTCCAACTCATTTTACAGATGAGGAAAGTGTAACAAACAAGATTAAGTGACTTATCCAGGGTCACACAGCGTGAGGCTGGATTTGAAGATGAGGCTCTCTGCCTACTGTGCCACTTAGCTGCCTTTACTCAACCAGTACCATATTCACACAGTCTACATCTCTATATCTTTTCCAAAAAAATGAGATAATTTATCAAACCTTTATAAAAATCTAGGTAAACTCTATCCACAGCATTCCTCTGATCTCCCAGGTTAGTAATCCTTTCCAAAAAAGGAAATAAGAACAGTCTAGCACTGACTGTTATTGAAGCCTGAGTATTCACTGCTTCCTTAGCTTAACGTTCAATAACCATCTACTTAACGGTTCTTTTTAAAACTATCCCGGGAATCAGAGCCAAGTTCACCTTTCTACAAAGCCTGTTCTTTTCTTTTCTTTTGAAAATCAGGACATCTGCCCCTCTCCATTCTGTGTTTTCTATAATCTCTCAAATATCACACTGGCTGAGCAGTCACAGCTGCCAGTATTTCAGAGGCTGACGGTGTAATTCATCTGGTTTAGGTGACTCGAATTAATCAGAAAAAGATGCTCTCTTAAAAACCTTATTACATAAAATAAGATACAGGGGAAGGAGGACAGCATTTCTCTACATTTTCTCCCTTGACTACCTCATTTATTCTTGTAACTTCAACTATCACCTTTAAGCTACCAACTTTCAAATTTGTATCTCCAGTCCCAATCTCTCTTCCAAGGATGGACAGGAAACCTAAGCTCCAGATCTGCATCCAAAATCACCTATTGGATATACAGTTGTCCTTCCCACATCACAAGGGTTAGGGGCACTGTGCCCCTACAATCTCAAAAATCCTTGTAAAATTTTTTTACTTTCCTTTCATATCAGAGAAGAAATCTAAATTATTGTGGTATTAAAAGGTAAAATATGTTGATGTCATGTAGTATTTTTTGCAACATATATTTTATGCATTTCTGAGTTTCTAAACCTTTCTGTGTCTATTGGCCTTTGTGTGTCATCTGCAGCCTCTGCAAAACTCCCCAAAAATTCCCACTTAATTTCTTATGCCAATCAGTAATATGTTGAAACAGTGATGGAGAAAGCTGCAATGTGGAAGAGATATCTGTATTTACCAGTATGTCCCATGAGCACCTCAAATTTAATCATGTGAAAAACTAAGCTAATTCTATTTTTCCTTCAAAATTTGCTGTCCCGATGCAAAGATTCACCTTCCTCTAATGGAAAAGTCGATGGGGGTATGGCAGAAGGTATGGGAGAGAGCAGATTGGAGGAAGCGATATATTGTGGGACTACTATTCTGGGAGGTTGGGTAGGGGAATAATGGAGGGAAAATGATTGTAACTCAAAATCTGGCGGAAATGAATGATGTAAAACAGAAGTTAATAAAGCATTTGTTTAAAAAAAAAAAATTTGCTGTCCCTCCTGACTTCACCATTTCTATCTGAGGCTTCATCAGATACAGAATCTCCAATATTTGAAAAATTGGTGCTTTGTGTCTTCCTTTTCTTCTCATATCCAATTAGTAACCAAATTCTGCCAATACCTTCTTGATCCTGATCTTTTTTCATATCATTCCTTTTCTTTATAAATCCCAAAGCAAAACTCTTAGCCAGAAAAGGAGAGTAGGTAGGGAGGTTATGTTAAAAACATATATATTTGTATGTGTATATATACACAAATGTGTGTGTATGTGTGTGTGTGTGTGTGTGTGTGTGTGTGTGTGTGTGTGTGTGTGTAGAGAGAGAGAGAGAAAACATACACACACACATGAAATATTAGATATTTAGGAATGGTGTTTAGTGTTTTGAATACATAAAAATTGGGAATGGAAAAATACCCACGAATATCCTAATAAAATGGATAGAATTCCCTATAAGAAGGCAAAGGGTTGGAGATTAGGTAAGATGTGAACAGGTAACATATTTAAGTCCAAAATATGCTTGCTGGTTTAAAATGAGATTGTAAATAAAATTTACTGTGCTCCAGAAAAATCATACCATTCTTTCCCATATACTCTACACTTTAAATGAAGTAGATTATATATCATTTATCATCTACAAATACTTTGCACTTCCATGATTGTGTTTTTGCTCAGTTACCTATTCCCAGAATGCCCTTCCTCACCTTTCTCCCTGTCAAATTCTTACCCATCTGTTAAAATTCAATTCCCTTCGATGAAGCCTCCCTAAATCTGAATGTATAAAAACTGGAATTAGAAAAATACTAATACTAGGTTCCCATTAGTAATGCCTTCTGCCTCCTTCTGGACCTCACAGCATAGCTGGTTTACATCCTTTTAAAGCAACAATGATTTTTTTTTTTTAAACTAGTATGAACCATATCTCTGTACTAGGTCATATGCTCCATGAGGTCAAAGAACATGTCTTTCTTACCCGAACTTTACATCTCATCTAGCACAATGCCTTGCAAAATTCATTTTATTGAACTGAGTTCAATAAATACTTGTTGAATTTAATTGGATGTTTTTCTATAGCTAGGTTCTTTTTGTAACATATGTGTACAGACATCTATATATCTATAGCTATACATGAATGAATACATTTGTGTATATACATATATCCAAATTATACAATCCAGACAACAAAGACAGAGAGATTTGTCCCACTGGGCCAAATCCTTAAAGCCTCCCAACTCAGACATGGAATCTACAGGCATAATCTTAATTTTCCAGGGGTAATGAAAAAGGTATTAGTATTAGTAAAGGTATTAATTATGTCTGTATGGGTCTTCTTTTGTCTCTTGCTGATAATACTACTTCATCTTACATTCAATACAACATTTACATTCTTCCTTTTCAAAGTATTTCTCACCTTCATTATCATCACTAAATCTGCAACAATACTATGAAACAGACCAAACAGGTTTTAAAACCAAACTAGTTTAAAAATGAGTAAACAGTTATTTCCTGCCAAAATGACTGCTTTAAATGGGGGCAGGCAACTCAGGTCCAAGATAGCTATTCCAACAAAAACCTAAAAAAATAGTATCAATGAGAAACTATGGAAAGTTACCTCATATACCCTAGAACTATAGAAAAAGTCAGCTAGAAGCCAACAGGTCAAAGGAAAAGGGTTCTGCCAGAAATGCTAGTGCCAGTGCAGGAAAACAAGAAGGAAGCTGACAAGAGATGGGCCAGAGACACACAGAATCTGCAAGATTGTGTATCCACAGACAAGAGTGCAATGTTCAGACAAGAAAGTTATTGGGTGGTTGGGAATCCACATTGTGAAACCAGGAAGACATTGGGAATGGCAGGGCAGGCAGTTCCCAGATCAGGGCACTATATAGGCCCTAGCATTCTGTTCTGAGATGAGATAGAGAGCCCTAAAGAACCAAGGTTCTGAACCTCAAAGATCAGGGTCGGGGGGGACTCTTAATGAAGAGATAACTGTGGGTTTAATAACCCACATGACCCATAATGAGAACAAGCAGGGCTGACCACCCCAACTAAAAGTACAGCAGGGAGTTAGCACAAAGCTCCAATTCAGGAACTAAGTCTAAAGATATGAAGAGGCAGAGGATATAAAGAATTACTATAGAACCAGAAATACCTAAAAACCCAACCCAGAAGAGAATAACTCTACAGCAACTGCAAAGAGAGGCTCTTAAGACACACAAAAAAATTTCCCCACAAGGACAACATGAATACCTAGAAGAAATGAAGTAGAATATAGAGGTTAGAATAGAAAGTGGCAAACCTTAATCAAGTAACAGACTCCCTGAAAATTAAGTAAACCAAAGAGAAACCAATAACTATGTGACAAGAAATATAAGGGGGAAAAATCAAAAGATTTTTTTAAAGGAAGAAAATGTAAAGTATCTGTTAGCAGAAACCATTAACATGGTAAACAGGCCAAGGAGAGAGAGAGTTTAAGAATCATATGGAGGTTGTTTTGTTTGACCATGCATATCTGTTCCAAGAGTTTTCTTTTTCTTTTTCTTTTTTCCAGGCAGTGGAGTGGAGAGGAAAGAAAATAAATGCTTGTTAATTTGAAAAATAAAATTTAGTTTAAAAGGGGCGGCTAGGTGGCACAGTGAATAGAGCACCGGCCCTGGAGTCAGGAGGACCTGAGCTCAAATCCGGCCTCAGACACTTAACACACACAAAACTAGCTGTGTGACCTTGGGCAAGTCACTTAACCCCAACTGCCCTCCAAAAAGCAAAAAAAAAATTTTTTTTTAATTAAAAAAAAAGAATCACTTAGAATCCCTGAAAACTATGATAAAAAGAAACAGTTTGGATAGTGTGTGTGTGTGTGTGTGTGTGTGTGTGTGTGTGTATATGTGTATGCACGCACCCGAGTGCATACAGACATACAGATACACACAAATATTCAATTCAAATAATAAGCATTTATTTTCTCTCCCCCGTACACCCTCAACAGGGGAAAAA
Organism: Gymnobelideus leadbeateri; assembly: GCA_011680675.1. Lineage (NCBI taxonomy): Eukaryota > Metazoa > Chordata > Mammalia > Diprotodontia > Petauridae > Gymnobelideus > Gymnobelideus leadbeateri. The sequence continues at coordinate 185,877 of WOXC01011654.1, read as the reverse complement.
AACCCAAACCTTACAACAAATATGTGTATTCATGCAAAACAAATTCCTATATTGGCCATGTCCAAAAAGATATGCCTCACTGTGAATCTTAAACCTCTCACTCCTCTGTAAGAAGGTGGGTATAGCAAGCCTCATTTTACTCAATACTGTATTTCAAGAAATCATAAATGAAAACTGCCCAGATCTAAAGGGCACAATAAAAACAGAGAATTTACCAATCAACTCCTCCAAAAAAACCCCAAAAGAAAAAAATCCTAGAAATGTCAGATCTAGACCTTACCTGCCAAAGGGAAAAAAATGCGAGAAGACAGAAAGAATTCAAATACCAAGGAACCATAGTCAGGGTCACATAAGACCTGGAAACTTCTACTATAAATGAAAGTAGACCTTGGAATACAGTATTGCAAAAAGTAAAAGATATACACACAACCAAAAATAACATCCTGAAAAACTTAGTATAATCCTACAGGAGAAAAAAAATTTATTTTTAATGGAAGAGAGAACTTTTAAGCATTACTAATTAAAAAACAAGCACTGAATGAGAATTGTGAAGTATAAACACTGTAGTCAGAAGAGACCTAAAAAGGAATGCCATATGAGCAAATGGAAAGGGCTGTACTGAGGTGAAATGCTAACATACTAAAAGGAAAAGAAACAAATGTCCCTTAAAACCTTTTAATATCTTCAAAAGAGTTACTTTTTAAGAGGATTGAGTGGTAGGTTAATTCTGAGGGTTTTTAAGAGAAGAAATAAAATAAAGCAGAAAAGGAATACATTACAGTGTAGAAAGGAAGAAGGGAACTTACTCTTTCTCATAACTGGGACGTGTGAGGAGAGGAGGATACAAATATGGAAGAAAGGGTGAAGGGATTAAACCTCATTTTTATGAGATGAACCTCACTCTTCTTTATCAGGCAAAAGAGAGCTGAAAACATACACACATAGATACATATATACATGGAAACTCACATATAGACACAAGGCACGTACACATAGAGAGAAGAGAATTACACCAGACAATAGGGAAACGCAGGGACAGGAAGGAGAAAGGAAAGCACTGGAGCGAGAAGAGCTGAAATCAAAAGACTTCAACTTTACAGCATGAATCCTGAAGGGGTGATAAAAAGGGAAAAATAAAAAAAAGCAAAGAACCGAAAACTAAGAAAGTATCTGCCAATTGGGAAACGACTGGACAAATTGTAGTACTATTATGAATGCAATATTATCTCTCTTTAAGAAATGATGAAACTCCTCTTTTAGGGAAAGCTATGAGTGGCTGGTCACCAGCTCCCAGGTCCCTTAAACGGAGACAAAAAGGAGAGAGCAAGTCAGTGTCCACAATGTCTTCACCTACTGACTAGAAAGTAGAGACTAGAGCCAGACACCCTCCTGAGGTAAAAGTTGGTGGAATGAGAATTGTGCAGAAACATCCTTGTAATGGAGATGCCAGTGGATAGAGAGATAAGGATGATCAAGAATGAGAAAGCACCAGCCCACCTAAACCAACTATGTACATCTCTGGTGTTACTGCAAGGGGTGGCAAAGATTTCCCCTCTGCTGCAGCTCAGGTGGCTTGCCAAAAATCATGCCCCTCAATGAAAAGCAACACAGCACATGCAACATCCCCATAAGTGAAGGTCCTGCTGCCACCCTGTCAGTCTAGTTCTTGGGGAAGAACACATGATTTCCTCTTAGGTTTGACTTTTATAGAGCAACAAGAGTTGGTCCAGTTTTTTTTTTCTTATTTCTAACTATAGAGAAATTTAAGACAAAGCAAATCAGATACCCATGGATCTCGTTCACCTAAATGCAGACACTTGAATCTTATTTTTTCCCCAGATCTAAGATTCTTACTCAATTTAACCTTATCTGGAGTTTTGCTTAAGGAATACAGTAATGTTTTTAAAAGTTAGTTTGTTACAAAGTTGCCTTTGGTTTGTATCACAAAGTGAGCTGTAATATTTAAAAACAATTGTATACAAATTTTGGGAAAGGTGAAGTAAAGGTTGCGAAAAAATAGGTCATTCTGTAATCTTATTTTTATCAGACACTAGAGTCTTCCCATGTATTCCAGAGCAAAATGGGAGGTCAGTAAAAATTTCACACTGTTTTTTCAGTGAACACTCAGAACTGTTATTCGCTTTAACATTCTTATTGCTGGAGGATTAGAATTCAAGGAGGCATACTCAAGATGAAGAATATGGCTTTGAGTCACAGGACTGGCTAGTTTGGTGCATCCCAGAAAGTCCTAGCTTGAGAAATAGGTAAACTTATGTATCTCTGTAATCATCTTGTTGGCTTGGATTTGAGGGGGACTCTGAGGACTCCACCAACATTGTGGTGAGGGTGGGAGGGGAGATACATGAATAACAGTTAAAAAGTTTAATAAGATAATTTAAAGCAGATGGAATAATAGGTAAGAACCCCAACAAGGTCACAAAGGGAGATTAATCACACTGTCAAGGAAAGATAAAAACATTCCACTTTAGTTGGAGCAATCTATTTGCAGACCTCACAATTTTGGTCAGATTCCCCTTTGTCCTAATTACATAACTACTTCTACTAATATTTAAGTGTTTGATGTCATTCTGAGTAATTCTGTGGTTTTTGTCAGTTGATATTTGTAAGACTGATGCTGGAATGATTACCATATTATTTCCCAATTGGAAAATAAATTCATTCTGGTTATTTGCATACGAAAAATGCTCTCCCAAACAACGCAATTTTATGGAGAAAGTATTGCCTTCTCAGGATACTAGTAGTCTGTTTTGAAGCAATCTACTGCTGCAGGTCAGTAATGGTACTACGAATGGCTGCCTGCCTCCAACACCAATCATCCTCAGGTAAAATGATGAAATACACATCCATCTTTGGCAGAAATACTTGTACTTCTCTCTTGATCAATGTCTCTTTGCCCTCCTCTCAAGAAAGAATGTTCACTTTGTTTCATGTTTTCAAGAAAACTTAGGGTTTTCTTAGCTCCAGATTAACGCAGGCCAGTTTCCCTATGGCAGTGACATTGTATCATCTATGTTGTTTCATAACGGCACAAGTATTAATGTGAACGTTTTCTGCCTCCATCAGGCAGTGTATTTTGTCATTACATCAGTCATAACATACACCTAGAGGCTTGTCAGCTAATATTCCTATGGAACATTGTGCCCGAAGACTTGGCATCTCCTCAGAGCTTTGTTCAGAAATAAATACTTCAAATCAGAAGAGGAGAGCTTTATAATGCTTGGGGAAAAAAACATAGATGCAACCTCAATATTCTATATATTACAACCTTTGCTATAAGAATAGTTTAGGAAGCTTCTCCCACACCCCCTCACACCTCTACTGAGAGATGGCTGGAAATGATAGCCTACTATTATGTTTCCATAAATTTCATTTTGCATGTATCTCAGATCTAGTACATCCACATGTTCCAAATTACTTAAAAGAATTATATCAAGTGTTTCCTTTTAATCATTTTGTTTTTCAAAAATAAAAATTGTGTCTGCCCTAAAAAAAGAAAGAATTAAACTATTTTGGAAAATGTTTTGAAAACGTGTATGAAATCATAGAAAGTAAAGTTAACAGAACAGCAATTTATATAACACTAAAAAAAAATTTTTTTTCTTTTTGGAGGGCAATTGGGGTTAAGTAACTTGCCCAAGGTCACACTATTAGTTTTTTTTGTGTCAGTCTGTTAAGTGTCTGAGGCCAGGTCCAAACTCAGGTCCTTCTGACTCCAGGGCCGTACTCTACTCACTGCGCCACCTAGCCTCCCCCCAAAAAATTTTTTTTAAAGACTTAAGAACTTTGATCAAAGTAATGGTCAACCACATCTCCAAAGGAACTAGGATGAAACATCTTGAGAGGTGAGGGACTCAAGGTATAGAAAGAGACACATAATTTTGATTGTGGCCACCATCTGGATTTGTTTTGCTTGCCTATATTTATTTGGTATAATTTTTTTTTCTTTTTCTTTTTTGGAGTAGAAACTTGGAGGGAAGGCATGGCTGGTAATTGCAATCTCAAAAAAAGGGGGTCACTGAAAACATTTTTAAAAATTCATAGAAGTTTGAAGCAAATTCAAAAGGAAGCACAAACAAGCACGACAGCTTTGAAAGTAACATGTTTAATTTACTATACAATTTTAAAAAACTAAGTGGTATGCATCCTTTTATATATAATCCTCTACATTGTATATGGGAATGCTCTTTTGGCAGAGTATCTGTTAAGTTCAAAGTAAGATATTTTAAATTATTTTTTTAAAAATAGGAGTACAGGGTCGGCTAGGTGGCGCAGTGAGTAGAGCGCTGGCCCTGGAGTCAGAAGGACCTGAGTTCAGATCCGGCCTCAGACACTTAACACACACAAACAAAAACCTAGCCGTGTGACCTTGGGCAAGTTACTTAACCCCAATTGCCCTCCAAAAAGCCAAAAAAAAAAAAAAAAAAAAGGAGTATAAAGTCTATATATAAAGAGACGTTAAAGGGTGGGTAGGTGGCACAGTGAATAGAGCACCAGCCCTGGAGTCAGGAGGCCCTGAGTTCAAATCCAGCCTCAGACATTTAACACACACACACACACACACACACACACACACACAAAACACAAAACACACACACAAAAACTAGCCATATGACCTTGGGCAAGTCACTTTAACCCCAATTGCCCTCCCCAAAAAAGGAAAAAAAGAGATGTTAAATGTCTTGCCCAATAGCATAGCTGAGAATTCAGCTCTCTAAACATTTCTAGTTATAGGTCTTTCTAACATACCGGGTTTTTTCAAGTTGTTCATTCTAAGATATTCTTCCTTAAGAATCCTTCTTCCAGGGCAGCTAGGTGGCGCAGTGGATAGAGCACCAGCCCTGGAGTCAGGAGGACCTGAGCTCAAATCCGGCCTCAGACACTTAACACACAAAAACTAACCATGTGACCTTGGGCACGTCACTTAACCCCAACTGCCCTCCAAAAAAAAAAAGAATCCTTCTTCCACTACAAATTGTCTTGGTCACAGTGTCATCCAAACTGAAACACCTTAGCATCTGGGGATTACAACATTTGGGTATATTATCTTGGGCAAAACAGCTCTCTCTCTCTACAAGCTCAGACCACTCACTGTTATCCTTTAATCCCTACCCAGAAAGGGTAAGCAGTTTGTACCCCTTCTTCCAGGTTTCCTAGGCACACTTGCCATTGCCCTCTGGGGGAACCTAATTCCAGTAGTGATGTGGAGCAACAACAGACAGATCTAGACTTCAATAATGGAACTAGGAAAACTGAGAAACATGGAGATTCATTCCCTTATGGTGCCCAAAATATGCTGGCCTTTTCATGGCCTAGATACAGTGAATATCCAAGTGTCCCTGCAAGGTCTGGGGACCCTAAGAGGCCAGTGTGGTACTCTTTATATTTCCCTTCCCACACTGAAGTTCTTAAAGGGAGAAGTAGAGGGAAATTAATATTTATAGAGTGTTCTCAAACACCTTAAAAGCTCCATATAACTCTACATAGTATTTTACATAGGATTATAGATTTATAACTAGAAGGGACCTCATCTAATCCAACCTCTTCATTTTACAGAAACTGAGACCCAAAAAAGTTGAATATCTTTCCCAAGGCAATGCTGGTAGTTAATGACAGACAGGATTTGAACTCAGTTCCTACAACAATCATTTTTTTCAGCTGTACAGCTTTATAGCTGTCTCCCACTTCCTCACTTTTGTAGATAAGAATGAACTTTGGTGCTCCCTTCAAGCCAATCAACTGACCCTGTATCAGTTTACTTCCTTTCTGAAAGTATCACTTCTAAAGCCTGTCAAAAACTAATAAGCTGCTTTGCTCTGACTAAAATGACACATAAGTGAAAAAAGAGCCAAAAACAATGGGAAATGAGCCATAAGACAAAGACAGGAGGAAGCTAACAGTGCTTTCTTCTTCTCTACGAGGCAGAAGAAACACTGTCCAGTGCTGAAGGAAGCTGAGCACCTGTTTGCTGGGCAAGGGGAAAGTGACCTTTTTTTTGAGGTTCTGTCTGGAGGGCCTGGTTTTCAGCTCCATCATTCTTTTGTGAGAACAGAGACATCATTTCTCTGAGACTAAGCATTTCTTTGCTCCATGCAAGCTAGATGAACACAAAATTGCCCAAAGGACAGATTATTAAAAAAAGTATTCATAGGGTCAAGTTATAGGCCTTTGGTATTCAGGACAAGAAGGAAACTCAAAACAGTGTGTGCTGCAATAGTATAGGACTTGATGGCCCCAAGGAAAAATGGGGATCATAGGGTGAGCTGCAAAATTAAAAACCACTGGACTTGACAGTTATCTAATTAGTCAAGTGGTTCAGAAAGACAAAAAGGAAAAAAGAAAACAACAACCATGAGAGAGGCACAGCATTCAAGTCCATCTATAATCTGACCATCTCCCTTTATTCCCCCATAAAAGCTTTCCCCACTGCCACTCCAGTCCAGGTGGAATACGAATGAGCATTCCCGACTCCATTTTCTAAGGACCATGTTCTACTCCCTCGCCCCCCACTTATCGTTTATCTAAACCCGACAACCTTCAAGGTCCAATTCAAGCTCCATCTGCCCCAAGCCCTTCCTTGTGAGAACCCAGTCACCCACAGTGAACTCCCCTGCATCTGGATGCCTACAGATCTGCTCATCTAAACCACTTCTTTGCATGTATTTGTTGTCTATTCATGTGTGCATCTGTGTCTAGCTTGTCTCTATAAAAAAGCTGGGAAGGCTCTTGAGGACAGGGTTTGTGCCTTATGCTACATGTTTATAGTATCTAGCACCTTCTTCCAACAGCAGATATTCAGAGTAAATGCTCCTTCTGTTCAAGACTCTTCAATGACTCCCTACTGTATAGATGAATTAAAGTACAAACTACTTAACTAGGCATTCAAAGCCCTGTATAAACTGGTGTACCACCCTACCTTTACAGCCTTATCTTTTACTCTTCTTCATTAGCCCTATGCTCCAGTTAAAAAAAAATCCCTTCATAAAAGCTGTAGTCCTTTATCTGGAATATTCTCCCTGCTTCTGTTTGTTAAATGACTATCTTTTTTTTTTTTTGGTCTTTCTGGAGGGGGGAAGGCAGGGTAATTGGGGTTAAGTGACTTGCCCAAGGTCACATAGCTAGTAAGTGTCAAGAGTCTGAGGCTGAATTTGAACTCAGGTGCTCCTGACTCCAGGGCCAGCACTCTATTCACTGCATCACCTAGCTGCCCCTGTCTACATCCCTTTCTCCATAAAGTCCTCCCCAACCTACAGTTGGTAACGACCTTCACCTTCTTCCTCTTCCCCATCAGAATTCACTGTGCATGAATGCTTTACTTTTAGGAAAGTCATCTGAGTTTGTGTCTCCTTCACCCAGTTAAACTATAAGCTCAATAAGGTAAAAGACCACTCCCCACCTCAATTGATTTTTAGATTGAATTCATTTATTCCAAGTTCAGGACTGCAGACTTCTTTCCCAAGAGCACTCTCATCCCATCCTCTTCCAACTGTACAACTCTTTTTTCACACTTGTGAGAAGAGAGTGAGACAGTAATTCAATGTAGAAAAGAATCACGTGTGGGTGTATATGTGTGTGTGTGTGTTTGTGAGAGAGAGAGAGAGAGAAAGAAAGAGAGAGAGAGAGAGAGAGAGAGATAGGGAGAAGGTCTGCACTATCACCCCCATTTGATATATATATATGACCAGAGGTTAGCTGCCCTCTCCACCCCAAATCATACAACTTTGGGGGATGTGTATGAGAGTTCTGATCCCTTTTTTTTCTGCAGCTGAGTCTCTGTTCCACAAGACAGGACACTGAAAGGAGATGATGCAACAACCTGAATTCTGCTTCTTGGTGCAGTCATTGCTTAGCCACCATCACCTAATAATAATGCTTCCCACGCTGCTCACAGTACAGCAGGCACACACTTTGCTATAAAAGCACCTCCCACCAAGAAGAAACTCTAAATGTGCTTCCAAACCAAAAACCCACTCCTACCACCCCAGTTCCTAATTAATTCAGTACTATTGAATCTCCTACTGCTACCTTCCATCTGACAGAAAAGCTCAGCACCATCTGGGCCCTGGGGTTGCCACTCCACCAATAACATAACTATTTCCATCGTGTCCTGGTGGCAAATAAAATGAAAGCCACATGTTGCATAATCACCAGGATGACAAAATTCTTAATCTGACAATTTCCACTTATGTCTGAACTTTTCATAAAGATCAAACAGGAAACAATGAGCTAACTGCCACCATTCCAAATTTCATTTGGATATAAAGATTTATACTACACAAAAGGGCAAAGTACACACACAAAATACACACCTGAGCATTGAGGTGGTGCAGTGTCTAGAGTGATAGGTCTGGAGCTAAGAAGATCAAAGTTCAAATATGGCCCAGAAATTTACCAGCTACCTGACCTTAGGCAAGTCGCTTACCCTCTGCTTGCCTCAGTTTCTCATCTGTAAAATGGGACTAATAATAGCACCGACCTCCCACGGTGGTCATGAGGAACCAAGGAGATAACGTGTGTAAAGTGCTTGGCACAGCTCCTGGCACATAGCAGGTGCTATAATATATATATGTGTGTATATATATATATATATATATATATACACACACACACACACCACCACTTCTCTAAACCTTTAAGACAAAGGGTGTAGATACTCTTCCTGAAGCCACCCAGAAGAGTGTCACACGGTTTAGGCCACCTCTCCTCTTTTTCAGGTGAGGGTCACAGCACAAACTATCTGAAAAGGTCATTTCCCTGAGTGAGATATAGACTGGATAAGATGTGACAGAAGACGCTTTCTTTCCTAACCAGACCCTTATTTCTAAAGAAGAGAAGTTTGTTTTACTCATCCTCCTTAGAATCCCTTTTCTCTCTCTAGGTCTGGCTGCTTGGCTTTCCCATATTACTAGCAGGGTCCCCATAGAAAAGCCTTTAAAAACTTCAGTTTCACTAAGGCCTTGTTGGTGGAGCTGTGAACTGATCCAGCCATTCTGGAGAGCGACTTGGAACGATGCTCAAAGGGCTATAAAAATGTTCATACCCGTTGACCCAGCAATACCGCTTCCAGGGCTGTATCCCAAAGAGATGACACAAGTAGGAAAAGACCCACATGTACAAAAATTTATAGTAGCTCTTTTTGTGGTGGCAAAGAACTGGAAAATGAGGGGATGCCCATCAATTGGGGAATGGCTAAACAAGGTGTGGTATATGAATGTAATGGAATTCTATTGTGCTATAAGAAATGAGGACCAGACATATATAAATTAATGGAGAGACATATATAAATTAATGTTGAGTGAGGAGAACAGAACCAGGAGAACTTTGTACACAATTACAGACACATTATATCTGTGATGACTCTGATCGACTGGGCTCTTCTCAGCAATGCAAGGTTATGAGACAATTCCAAAAGACTCATGCTGGAAAAGGCTACGCACATCCAGAGAAAGAATCACAAAGTTTGAATGCAGGCAGATTGGAGCAAACTATCTGCTCTCTTTTTGTGTTCTGTTCCTTCTTTCTCGTGGTTCATTCCATTGGTTATAATTCTTCTTTATAACTTAACTAATGTTTAATGTGAAGGTATATGTAGAAGCTATATGGGAATGCATGCCTCCTGGTGGGGAGGGGAGAGGGGGAAGGAGAAGGAGAAGAAAAATTGGAACTCAAAAACTTGTGGAACTGGAATGTTGTAACCAAAAAATAAATTTAAAAGAAAAAAAAAGACACATTAAAAAAAAAAGCTTCAGTTTCCTCATCTATAAAATGTCCATTTACATTTCACAGATCATTTACAAATTTACATTTGTCAGATCAAAGCAAAGAGCAAATGTGAAAAAGTTTACATTTGTATGACCTCAATCAAGAAGACTTGAGACATCATAATAATCTTTTAAAAATCTGAAGGGCTTGCCACATGGAAAACAGCTTAGACTAGTTCTGACCCTCACTAAAAAGCAGAACTAAAATCAAGGGAGAAAATTCTAGAAAGTAAGACTTCCTCTTAAATTAACATAAAGAAAAACATCCAAATATGTGATGTCTTTAAAACATCACAAGAATTGGAGATTTGGGTTTGAATCCCAATTCCAACATTGTGTGACCATGGACAAATAAATTAATCTTTCCAAGCCTCAGTTCCTTAATCTGTAAAATGAATCCAATGCAGAGTGGCTTCTGTTGTTGTTACTGAAAAAAATATTTTGCAAACCTTAAAATACCACAGACATTTGAAACATTATAGTTATTAAGGGTCTCCAAAAATAAAATGGGCTGCCTCAGGTGGTAGTGTCTCACTGGGAGCTTTTAAGCAGAGATTGAATGACCACTTGTCAGGATAGTATAAGACAGGATACCTGAGAATTCTATGTATCCTATTTTTAACTTCCTAGGAAACCTCACTATTTAAGGAAAATGTCAGAGTGCCACTCTCACTGCCTCTCAGATCGGCTCTCTGACAGAAGTTCACATCCCTTCATAACTCTAAGAGGGACTCACTCCTTTCAGTATCTTCCAGAACTGACCTTTGGCTTCTCTGGGACAGCCATATGAAGTATGTACTTATCACTAACCTTTCACAGTTCAGTCAATGGGCCAGAGTTTCCATCTACACACTAACTAGGGATGACTAAGGACCTTGGAAGAGAGTCATTCGTATCAATACTATCAACCTCCCTATATTCCTGGGCAATACAGGATGCACAATCTGGACTGAGTCCAGATTACATGAAGTTTGAAAAGACATAAATAAAGTTTGGGGAAGAATAAAAGCGGCTCTGTTCTTTCTCCCTGCTTATATCCACAAAAAGAAAAATTCAAAGGAAAAAGGACTTTATTTGTAGCAGGGGAGTTTAGCTAAAAGTAAGGATGACCTGACTGGCAGAAAAGGAGATTAAATAAGGACAGGCTCTCGGACAGGCTCTATTTTCACACTGACTCAAGTTTCTAGGAAACACCAGCTCATTCTTTTCTCTTTTCCTCAGTGATAGCATTGAGCAGTATCTGCCCAGTACCAGAACCTCATTCCACTCTAACAATTCAGAAAAACAATATCCTAACCAACCCTGCTGGGTGATATACATAGGCAACTAGAGTCTGCAAAGCCAAGAGGCCACCACATGCTGAGGCAGAAGTCTGTCCTCTAGCCACTCCCACCCATGAGAGACAGACTATTTTCCCAAAGCTTTCCACAGCTCTGGGCCAATGCCAAACTACTCATCAGCAGACATCTGTTCATTGACTCTTCCGGCCCTTGAAGCTGCTCTTGGTGCCAAGAAGTAACAAATTCACTTATGAGACCAGAGAAGAGTTCACAGGAGGAGCCCTGGTGGGGTTTAATCTAGCCTTGAACACTCCAACCCAAAGCTTAACTGGGCAGGGGAGGGATCTCTCTGCAAATGCTATTTCTGAGGAGAGGCAGCAGGGTAGAACTGAACTAATATTTAGGAGTCCCATGTTCTCTGGCCAGCTCTATGAAAGACTCACCCTGTGATCTGGACAAATTTCCTAACTTTGCTACATCTGAATCATTTCACTGATAAAATGTGGATAATCTTTCATCAAAGAGATATTACATGTGAAAGTGCTTGGAACAGCATTAAATAATGTATAAGTGAGAAGGATTACCCTCATGTAACATTTTCTCCCTTTACTTAATTCTCCCACTGTCAAAAGCATAACTAATAAGGTATCAGTGGCACAGGAGAGACCAAGGTGCTGGGCCTGGAGTCTGGAAGATCTGGATTCAAACCCAGTGTCAGCCACTTATTAGCTATGTAATCCCGGACAACCCTCTTAACCTATGTCTGCTTCAATTTCCTTATCTGTCAAATGGAGATAAAAACAGCACCTACCTTCTATGGTTGTTAAAAGGATAAAATGAGATAGTATTTGTAATGTACTTTGTAAACCTTATAGAGTTTAACATAAGTGTTAGCTAGCTGGACAGGCCTAGTTTCTAAATGTGCTGGAACACAGGACAATGAGATACAGCATTCCTACAATGGAAGGAGCAGTTAGGTGACACAGTGGATAGAGTGCCAGGCCTGGTGTCAGGAAAACTCATCTTCCTGAGTTCAAATCCAGCCTCATACTCATTAGCTGTGTGGTCCTGGCCAAGTCACTTAACCCTGTATGCCTCAGTTTCCGTATCTATAAAACGAGCTGGAGAAGGAAATGGCAAACTACTCTAGTACCCCTGCCAAGAAAACTCCAAATGGGGCTGGTTAGGAAGAGTCAAACATGACTGAAAACAACTGAAACATACTGAAAAGCCTGGCATAAAATCAAAGAATGTTTTCTAGACAACTGTTCAGTCTGAATACTTCTTTTTTTAAATTCTTTCTTAAATTTTTATTTATTTATTTTTATTTTCAACATTCACTTTTGTAATATTTTTGAGTTCTAAATTTTTCTCCCTCCCTCCTCAAGATAGCATGCAATCTGATATAAGCTATATATAAAATAACATTACACATATTTCCACATTAGTCACATTGTAAAAGAACTAGAACAAAAGGGAAAAACCACAAGGAAGAAAAAAAAGAAAATATTGTGCTTTGATCTGCATTCAGACTCACAGTTCTTTCTCTGGATGTGAAAAGAATTTTCCATCATGAGAATTTTGGAATTGTCTTAGATCACTGCACTACTGAGAAGAGCTAAGTCTATCCCAGTTAATCATTACAACAGTGTTGCTGTTACTGTGTACAATGTTCTTCTGATTCTGCTCACTTCACTCAGCATCAGGTCATGTAAATTTTTCCCACTTTTTCTGAAATCTGCTGGCTCATCATTTCCAATGGAACAATAGTATTCCATGATATTCCTATACCACAACTTGTTCAGCCATTCCACAATTGATGGGCATCCCCCTGAACACTTTGTTTTTTTAGGCAAAGTCACACTGAGTGCCAAGCATGTAATTAACAATAAAGAGTCACAGATTAATTCCAAGTTGTCTACCTTTTCTGTGCTTTCTCAGGAAGTCCTGAGGGATGATGGAGGGTGGGAGGCATAACATATGAAGGAGTGAGGGAGCTCTGGACTGAGAACCAGAAAACCTGGATGGCTTTCTAGAACATCCATCAGTCTGCTACACATATTATGGCTAGGATGCTGGGGATGGAGAGGCTGGCAGGGGCCTTGGGTTTGTTCTATAAAATAGACAGAATCATGTACTAGAAGTTCTTGGCTTCATACACAAGCCTATCTTTTTATTCTTGTTTTATACTGAAATGCAGACTGTTGTTAAGTCCATAAATCATTTTCTAGGTGATAAGCAGCTCAAGGATATATTATCAAGTGCTTCTGCAGCTTCTGGTTCTCTAAGACCTTTTCACTTTTGTACTAGAAAATTCTATGAAGAACAGGTATTAGAAAATATCCTACAGCAAAAATAAAAAACTCTTTAGAGATAAACACTGCAGAAGCACTGGATGACATATGCTCATGCTGCCTAACACTGAAAGCTCTCTGCCATCTTCTCTAAACACTTTCTGGGTTTCCACGGGAAGGACTGTAGTTGTGGTCAGAGTGGCATGGCAGCAGCTAGCATAGCACTTTGCATTTGAAAAGGGTTTTGTTTTGCTTTCTAGAGTAGGCTTGGTTTGTTTTGTTTTGTTTTTGGATTAATAATTTTGAGTTTTCAGAAATGCATGTTAGCTCAGTTTGGGACTGACAAACACAGAGAAACCATATGCACAAACTGTAAGCCAGCCACAGCAATCCTGGTAGCGAAGCCTTTATCTGACAGAAGTCAATCAATATTTGGTCAGAATTTCCATGGACTGGGGAAGAACGGTTGTGCAATATTCCCCATACTTCCTTCTCTCTTTTTCCCTTTTTCTACAAGTGCCATGGAGAGAACTCTCTGTGTCTCAGACTTCTAGGGTGAACTCAATGCAAGCCAAGGTCCTTTTTCCAGCTCTACATTTATGATCCTGTGATCCCTGACCTCCCCATCTTGTCAAGCAATCTTCCCCCATGAGTTAGGATCTAACTTTTGCACCAAGGGCTAAGGGTTGGTAGAAGCCACAAACTCAACAAGAATATTACACAAAAGTTAAGGGACAAAAGACTTAGAAAACAAATCTGAGTCAGCTCTAACATAGCTGGCCTACTTCAATTAATCAGAAAATCCAAATGCCATTAACTGAGATAATAAGAGTCACCACAATTCAAGGCTCTTGACTGTTAGGCAATGAGACATCTACTAGTTTGGGAAATTCATCCCAGCCCTGCCCTGTCTCCTTTATTGCAGTTATCATGCAATTGGGGCAATTGGGAAATTGGGGAAATAGCTGTCAACACTATTCAATTTTTCCCCCTGTGAAGAGTGGTTTGATTCTATTGAACCATAGAATTTTCAAGCTAGAAATGACTTTTTGTTTTCTTGATGGTTTTTTTTTTCTGTGTAGTATTTTATTTTTATTTTTCCCATTACATGAAAAAAACAATTTTTAACATTCATTTTTAAAACTTTTAGTTCCAAATTCTCTCCCTTCCTCCCTCTCCACAATCCCCCCATTGAGAAGGCAAACAGTTCCATAGACTATACATGTGCAATCATACAAAACACGTCCATAACAGTCATGTTGTAAAAGAAAACACATACCAAAAAAAAAAATTCAAGAAAAATAAAGAAAGTTACAAAAGAATGTGCTTCAATCTATATTCAGACAGCATCAGTTACTTCTATGGGGATGGATAGCATCCTTCATCATAAGTCCTTTAGTGCTGTCTTAGATCACTTTGGGGCTAAATCACTCATGGCCGATCATCTTACGATATTGCTGTTACTTTGCACAGAGAACATTTCACTTTGCTTCAGTCATGCAAGTCTTTGCAGGTTTTTCTGAGAGCATCCTGCTCATCATTTCTTATAGCACAATAGAATTCCATCATAATCACATACCACTACTTGCTCAGTCATTCCCCAATCGATTTCTAATTCTTTGCCCCCATAAATGAGCTTTTATACATATAGATCCTTTTCCTTTTTTTTTTTAATCTCTTTTGGGATACAGATATTTATAGCATGAAGCCAAAAAGGGTAACAACAGTGGTAGTGCTAGGTTGAAGGGTATGCATGATCTCATAGCCCTTTGGGCATAGTTCCAAATTGCTCTACAGAATAGCTGAATCAATTCACAACTCTCCCAACAATGCATTAATGTCTCATTTCCCCTACATCCCCTCCAGCATTTGTTTTTTCTCTTTTCCATTCTATTAGCCAATCTAATGGGAATGAGGTAGTACCTTGGAATTGTTTTAATTTGCATTTCTCCAATCAATAGTGAGTTGGAGTATTTTTTTCATACATAGCTTTGGTTACTTCATCTGAAAAATGATCATATATTTTGATCATTTATCAATCGAGGAATGGTTCTTATTTTTATAAATTTGACTTCTTTCTATGTTTGGGAAAAAAGGCCTTTATCTGAGAAACTTGCTTCAAAATTTTTTTCACAGTTACTATTGCTAACTTTATTTCTTTCCATCTTTTCTCCCCTCCCTTTGTTCTACTCTCTTTCTACTTTCACCCTGTCCCTCCTCAAAAGTGTTTTGCTTCTTATTCCCCCCTCCCCCAATTTGCCCTTCTATCATCCCTCTCCCCTTCTCTTCCTACTGTAGGGTAAGGTAGATATTTCTATACCCAATTGAATGTGTATGTTATGCCCTCTTTGAGCCTATTCTGATGAGAGAAAGGTCTACTCACTTTCCCTTATCTCCCTCCTCCTTCCCCTACACTGTAAAAGCTTTTTCTTGCTTCTTTTATAAGAGATAATTTCTCCCATTCTACCTCTCCCTTGAGAAGGATATTTTGAAGTCATCCAGTACAAACCTTTCCTAAATCAGGGACCCCATCTCCAACAAGTGCTCATTACGTAGCCACATTAAAAACTCTCACCATAGAAAATTCACTAAGTCCTGAGGCAGTTCATTTGGCTACTGCTCAGCACCAATTGTCATGAAGTTTTTCTTTACATTAGCCTTCAAATGGCCTCACTAAATTTCTGTTCACTTTTGGTTCTCTCCTATAGGACAAAAATAAATCTAATATCCTTTTCATGTGAAAGACCTTCAGTCACCCTGCTGCCCTGCTCATGTGCCACTGCAGAATTCTCTCTTCCTATAGGTCAAACAACAGTAGCTCCTTTAACCAGCCCTCATGTGATATTTCTAATCTTGCTGCCTCTGTCACCCCCCTCTGAAATCACTTCAGTCTGTTGGTGCCCTTCCTAAAATGTGGCACTTTTAATATAACCATATGTCCTTTTGCTCATTCAGTCAGTGCTTAGGTCATATTTAGCAGTCACCTCATGGACAGAACCTGGGAGTTATGCCCTGTCATTTGTACATAACTATTTTTCTCTAGATTTCAAATATCTGAAGGTTTGCTGTTTACCCTCTTTGGCTCTATGCTTTAAAGCATGGTCTTCAAAGTGAGGGTCTCAACATAACACCTAAAAGATCAACCAACCAGAGGGCAGATCAGTCACATCTCACCAGTTCCAATGGCCAATCATTCATGGATCTGTCTTGAATACAACTATACCACATCATCCTTCATCATTCCCCTAGTTTAATACTCAACCACTCTGCCCCTGGCCACCACAAGCCTCTACTGTCTGTCCACCTCTGGTGTTGGCCCTTCAAGATGGCTATAAACCAAGGCACAGCTAAATTCCCCATAGCCTACCCACTCCCTTATCACCTCTTGGGTGTCCCAGCAGGCAGGTGGGACACTACTGGGCAGAGGCCAGAGAGTAAACCTCCTCTGCTTTTTATTCTTCAGTAAAGAGCGACCTCCTAGCACAGAATGAGCAGGCATGGATGGATTGGGTCTACACTGTAGATCTCATTATGTCCAAATTTACCCATTTCAATGGAAGATTCCGCCACTCTCCCAAGCTTCCAGTCCTTATTTTTCTCCTTATCTTTGACTCCTCAAGTGAAAATGCTCTCTTCAAAAGTACCAATGCTCTCTTAATTAACAAATTTGATGGCCTTTTCTCAGTTTCCCTCCTTGGCCTCTTTGCAGCATCTGACACTGTTGACCTCAGTTGCCCTTACTGGATACCTTTTTTCCTTTAAAATTTATTTTTTTTAATTTTGAATTCCAAGATCTCCCCCTCTCACCAGCCCTCCTCCACCCATTGAGAAGACAAGCAGTATGATACCCATCATCCATGTGAAGTCATGAAAAACATATTTCCTTATTAGATGGATCCTCTTTCCTTTCTGAGTTGCTAAAAATCAATGTGTGTCATCTATGAATATTTTCATATCTGTGCACTTGAAAATTAGGAAAAGAATTTTCTACAATATCGTCTAAACAAAGAGTTGCAATTCCATAAAAATACAACACATTCTAATTAGTTTGCAAGAACAACAGTGAAATTTACTAGCTGAATTTCAAGAAAGCCTTTGTAAAACTGATGGATGGAACTAAAAAATTACTTTCATAATTTTGAAAGTGCAGCCAGGGGTAGTTAGGTGGTGCAGCTGGTGCAGGCCCCAGAGTCAGGAGTACCGAAGTTGGGATCCAGCCTCAGACACTTAACACGCAAATGCACATAAAAAAAACCTAGCTGTGTGACCTTGGGCAAGTTACTTAACCCCAGCTGCTCTCCAAAAAAGCAAAAAAAAAAAAAAAAGTGCAGCCAATGAAATACTTTTTTCCATCTGAAGTTAAATATATCTATAAGGTATCTTTTTCATATGACTGTCATTAAAACCAAGTATCACAAAGCATTTAACCAAGATTTAAAAAAAAAATAATGAAGCATATTTAATCACACTGATTTCACTAAAATATGACCAATATTTTAGTGAGAACAAAAAGGCTGGTTGCCAATTAAAACTATTTTCAAAACATTTTTTCATCTTTTAAAATGTCTATTTTTTGTGTAAGTTTCATGTATCTAGTTATTAGTAAGTACTACATGTATGTATAAATAAGTAAATATACAAATATCAGAGCATCCATGCTGAAAGGAGTGTGCAATCAAAATATTTTGGGGACTAGAATTTCGATTCTGGAGGGCAGAACTAGGGATAAGGGAGCTACAAGAATAGAAGGGCAGAATTCAATTCAATCTAAGACCATTCTAACCATGAGAAACCCTTCATCCTGGAAAAATCACTTCAGCCCTAGAATTCATACCTCAGAAGCTCCTCCTTCTGAATAAGATGGCTCCTCCCAGAACATCTATTTAAGGCCCAGGTCAGCTAGTTTCTTCATTTCTTACCACTGCAAGAACTGTAGCCAGACTTTTCTGGCTACCTTTTAGAATGTAAGCACCTTGAGGGTAGTTACTGTCCTTTTTTTTTTTGCTTATATTTGTACTCCTAGTGCTTAGCAAAGTGCCTGACACACAGTATTATTGACTGACCAATAAAGTAATGCATGAATAAAAAAGCATTTATTAAATATTTCCTATGTACAAAGCTTGGGATACAAAATAGAGAGTAAGACAACCTCAGCCTTCCAGGAGGCCACACCATAATGGAGAGGATAACATAAGTGGGAAGTTTCAGATGCAAATCCGACAGTAAGGCCCTATGGTCCTTATCCTGCAGTGGCTGCACTGAAATGGATAAATAAATAAAACCATAACCATTTCTGATGCTGAACCGCCTGACAGAGCCAAGGACTTTAGAATGGACTGCTTTACTACAATAACTGAGTTCCTTGCCTCAGTTTTTCCCAAGAAGAACCTGGACGACCATTTGCCAGGGGAAGTTATACAGGCTAGCCAGCTTTACAAAGAGTTTAGGCTAAATTACTTCCGGAGAAGTGATGCTATCAAACATACTGGCTTCGAGGGGAGGGAAAATGAAGTACTGCCTAATCAGATACAAGCAAAATGGCATTAAAACCCTCAAAGAGGACTGGGATTCCAGTCTTCCCAGCTTTACCTCCAGCCGCCATCTCAGAAGAGCCAGTACTTCCACACAATTAACATTCTGGCTTTTGCATGTGAAAACGCCACTACCCTAGCCCCAGCATCATGAGTTCTGTGAATCTTTTCTTTCAATAGGAAGTACCTCCCTACCCTAAGGTGTACATGCTCTCTTTCTCCTTTGTCCCCCTTGTGACCAGTGGCATGCATCAGCACAACAGCTGACTGCAGGAGAGACATGCTCTAGACCAAGGAACAGAACAAAGCTAACTGGACGACACAAACTGAGCCCATAACTCTGGCCTACTTTATTAGCACAGTCCTGGAATCTACTTCCCAAACAATTTACTGTGACACTGGCATGTGGTCCTATCCTGGGTGTCCTCAATGCCATTCCACTGGAGAAAGAGGATAAGGACAGTTAAGTGTTTATAAATATGTAATATTGCTAGAGAGAGAAGGTTGGTCGAGTATAGCACCCCTCCCTTCCTCCCATGCTACTCTTTCATGTTCCAGAAAATTCACAGGTATCAATGACTAAAAAAGTTTATAATATATTTATTTATTCACTCTACTGTCCAAAGCAGCCACAGAAAAAAATTACATTTTAAGACTAGATATTTTAAGAAAAAAATTTACTAGAAATTAAAACAATGTATTTTTCAAAAAATAAGCCTTACCTCTGTGCATTATCTTATGCTTCTCCCTCAGATATGTAAGGCCCTTTATTACCTAGCAGAGAAGAAATAAGGATATTTATGTTGAAAAATCGAATAAATACCAAAAAAAAGTTCAATACCATTAAGTTTAAATGGTCTAAGAGATGTTATTCAGCAATACAATATTAAACAAAGATGATAAACAAGAGAAGGAAAGAGGGAGGAGAAGGTCTGACAGTTTGCTGGGTGTTGAGGTACATGCTGACATCCAAGTGGAGATATTGAACAGGCAGCTAGAAATATCAGACTGGGGAAGTAATGAGGATGGAGATATAGATTTGGGAGTCAACTGAACTGAGGTAATAATTAAGCCATGGGAATAGATAAATACACCAAGAAAAAAAAGAGTACAAAAAACACATTCTTCTTGTCCTAAAGGTATGGTCAGACTAAAAAGAATTTCTGTAACTTATCTCCAAAGAGAGAATTCATTTTTATTCTAAACACACAAACTTTAAAAAAGGTAAAGTCACACAGGAATACAGAGACACACACAAAGTAGACAAAAACAGAGAAAGAAAGAGAGACAGATGTTCATTATGACAGTTGACAAGGTCAATGATAAGCCTTTTTTCTTCAACTTACCTCCTACTTCCTTCCTTGTCTTTATTAGCTACCTCAAGCAAAATCACAAGGAAGACATACTTACAGCAATGCTAACCTTCCCCAAGATCTGCTCAGGAATTCTTCCAGCCTTCTTAAGAACCTGGTCCAAAGATCCTCCATCCTAAGAATAAAACGACAGTGTTTGGTGATTTTTTTCCAACTATGTTTCAGACAGGTTGAAGGAAATGCAAAGCAAACATTCCTTTTAGATGAAGACAAATGTCCTTTTGTTCTTTTCAACTGATTAGACAACTAAAAAAATGTACTAAGTGATAAATGGGTCAGGTGCTATAGATAGGGAAATGTGTACAAGGCTCTCTTTTGTCATGAACTTACCATCTAGTTAAGGACCTAAGACATATACACATGAAAAATTAAACAATGTAATATTTAATCAGATTAATACAATAATAAAAGACTTCATGAATCAATGATAATAAACCTAGTCAACTCCAAATAATAACCATTTCCAAAATGATCCTAAGAAACAGAAACAATTCTTAAAGATGACAAAATTTTCCTAAAGCTGTAGTGTGATCACTGAGTCAGTAGTTATCATTAACAAATGAACCCCCACTATACACATGGGGCATCATGCCAAATACCAGGCTTATAGTCAGGCACAGCAATTCCATTCTGTAGATATAAATCTTCAAGGTCCCATGCTTGCAAGAGCTTATAGTCTTTCCATGCAACAAAAAGGTCTTAAAATTAGACTACTTAAGATTATGAAGATAGTTAAAATTATCAGATTAGCCTGCCATAGGATGTCAGATCTCAATACTCTTTAAGGTCAGATGGATCTTATAGTGATCAATAGAAATTGTGAACATGACTAGTCAAGTTAGTCAGTAAGCTGTGCTCTTATCCAATCATGGTAAGGGCTTAGCGGCAGCAAGTTAACACTCAATAAAGTGCAGCCACGGAAGGAAGACGTGATACAAAAACTTCAAATAAACCCAAACACAGTTACCTGGTACTGTTGTACTTAAACATGAATAAAGGTTGACCTGAGGCTCTAGGAATGTTATTTGCATCAATTTTTAATGGCATCTGAATAGGCACTTCCTCTCCAAGTTCACATTATATATAACTCACCCAAGCCTTCTCATTCATTCTATGCAATATTTGTCCATGTCCTTCCACACTCACCCAACACCAACACAGTGGAGGTCTTCCACTAGGTCTTTTAATATTTCTCGGATATCAGTGAAACATTATGGCTACCCATCATTCCTCACTAGGACTGTCTAACGCCTATCTCAATACACAAGTCAAGAAATGTTGTACTTTTAAAACAAAATAATTAGGTCACACTGTAATCTGATAAGAAGTAGAGCATCCAGCTTTGCTATCTTGATTCAACTTCTCAATGTCTCTTGCTCCTCACTGCAAGCTTAGGAATGAATAGGCTGGGGGGGCGGAGTCAAGATGGCAGAATAGAAACAGCCCTTCCACAGCACTCCAGCCCACACCACTTCAAAATTATTTAAAAGGGGACTCCAAACAACTTCTGGAGCTCCAGCACCCACAGAATGACACAGAGAAGCTAACCTCCTGTTGAGGACAGCCCAGCAGCCCTGCAGGAAGGACCAGCATGGCGCTCTGGGAGCCAAGCCCAGGACCTCCTGAGTCGGAGGTTTTAACCACAGGGCAGCCAGACCAGCAGCCGGCTGGAGGGACCCCAGAACACCAGCAGCTGTGGGGTTTCCAGAATTACCAACATATAGATGCCATGGACAAAGTGAGACGTTAGTGCCCTGTGGACTCTGGGACCAGTATTTGGGAGCACGTCAGCCTCTTCCCCTGGGGGCTAGAAGCCTCTGAGGAGCTGGCACAGCCGCCATTTTGCAGCTTCAGCTCCTGGCCTGCGGACTGCAGGGGGATCCGGAGATCAGTTTGGGGAGTAATCACTCTTGCTTTAACCTTCTTGGATCTGGATTGCGGTCTGGGGTGGAGGTCTTGGGGTGTGTGACCAGCTTGCCAGAGTGTGTGGGGGCTTCAGGGAGGGCACCCAACTAATACCTCCAGCAGTTGAGAAGACCCCAAAGTTTGGGACGGTAGCTCCCCTGTCTGGTGGCAGAGTCCTACTGTGGCAACAAGTCCAAAAGTCAAGTAATTAAGTGGCAACATGCCTAGGCAAAGGAAACAAAATAAACAGAAAAATTCAACATTAACCTCCTATTTTGGGGGCAAAGAGGATCGAAGCATGGACCAGGAGGAGGACTGTGAGGTCAGAAATCCTGCACCAAAAGCCCCAAATGAAAATATGAGTGAGTTACAGGCCATAGAGGACCTTAAGAAGTATTTTAAAAACTAAGTAAGAGAAGTGGAGGAAAAATTGGGAAGAGAAATGAGAAGGATGCAGGAAAAGTATGAAATGAGAGTCAACAGCCTGACTGGGGAAAATAACACCTTAAAAAATAGGAATGAATAGGCTGCATTAAATTGATTAAAACTAGTAGCCTACACAGAGATGGCCCAAATTATTCTTTCAGCCAGGGGTAGGGAACTTTCAGCCTCAAGGCCACATATGGCCCTCTAGGATTTGTTCTGTGAAGGTTGGATTTAGTCAAAGGGCTGCACTTGAGGACCTGTGCCAACTAGGATAGGCTAAGCCAATATATAAAAAAAAATTAATTTACTTATTCAATGCCATGCCAAACTAATAAAGGATAACTTTATGGAGCTAGAAAAAATATAATAAAAGTATGTGGAAGAGGTAAATGTCAAGAATTGCAAGGCAAATAACAATAACAAGAAAAAATGGAAGTAAAGGGGTTTAGCAGTACCAGGTCTCAAACTATACTACAAAGCTGGAATCACCAAAACTCTTTGGAATGGCTTAAAAATATAGAAAAGTTGATCAATGGAACAGATTAGGTATACAAGATGTATAAGTATACAAACACAGCAACATAGTGCTTGATAAACCTAAAGACCCAGATAAGGACTTAATATTTAACAAAAATTCCTGGGAAAACTGGAGAACTGCCAGTCAGATAGAAATTAGCTTTAGGCCAACATCTCATACTATATACCATAACAAATTCCAAATGTATATATGACCTGGAATAAAAAGTCTCATCACAAACAAATAGAAAAATCAGAGGAGATTTTTTTTACAGGTATGGAACCAAACAAATGATAGAGAACATAAAATATAAAATGGACAATTTTGATTATAATAAATTGAAAAGCTTCTGCACAAATAAAACAATACAAGTAAAATCAGAAGAAAAATATTTATAGCAAGTTTCTCTGATAAAGTTCTCATTTCCAACATATATAGACAACAGATTGCAATATATAATAACAAAAGTCAATCCCCAATAAATAAAGTGTCAAATGCTATGTAAACAATTCTCTAAGAAAAGCAAGCTATCCCTTTTTTTTTGTGGTGGGAAAGAACTGGAAATTTGGGGGATGCCCATCAATTGGAGAATGGCTGAACAATTTGTGGTATATGAATGTAATAGAATACTATTGTGCTATAAGAAATGATGAGCAGGTGGATTTCAGAAAAACCTGGGGAAAAATTGCATGAACTGATATTGAGTTAAAGTGAGCAGAACCAGGAAATCATTGTACAAAGTAACAGCAACATTGTGCAATGATCAACTACAATAGACTCTCCTCATCAATACAATGATGCAAGATAATTCCAAAAGACTCAGGATGGAAAATGCTATTCACATCCAGAGAAAAAAACTATGGAGTCTGACTGCAGATGGAAGCATACTATTTTCACTTTGGGGTTTTTTTTTTTGTTTTTTTCTTTCTTGTGATTTTTCGTCTTTTGTTCTGATTCTTCTTTCACTACATGACTAACATGGAAATATGTTTTACATGATTGTACATGTATAACCGTAATGTTAATGGAGTAGGAAGATCTTCCCTACCCATTAACAGGACTATGTGACCTGCTTTGAGCTCTGGCCTAACTCAAGCTGTGATACAGCCTGAGTCACATGGAGCCCAGTGTGTGAGGAGCCTGCCCAACAGAATAATTGAAACAGAGTGGGAGAGGCAGAGCAGAAAACAGATGGAGGAGCTTGCCCAGGGGAGCTTGTTTGTGGGGGGGGGCCTGACAGAAAGAATGCTTAATATGTCAGAGCTCCCTGGATTAGTGATGAGCACCTTGCTAAATCTTACCTCCTGGTATCCTAATAGTGATGTTCCAAATAAATATTTTGGTTTTGCCTTTGAGGAAGAGAGTTTATTATATTTTGAGAATTTACCCTGGAAATATGTCTGCATTTCACAGCAGCAGTTATGGGTATCACATTGGCATTACAATAACCTATATCAGATTGCTTTCTTGTCTTAGGGAAGGCAAAAAATTTGGAATTCAAAATATTATAAAAATGAATGTTGAAAACTATCTTTCCATAAAATTAGAAAAAAAAATCCTACTAAGTGGGGGGAAAAAAAGAAATGTAAGCTATCAACAACCATATAAAAATGCTCCAAATCATTAATAACAAAAATAAATGCAAATTAAAACAAACTCTGAAATCCCATTTCATATGCACTAGATTGACAAAGATGACAAAAAGAAAAAGAATGACAATGAACACTAGGTCATTGTCGGTGGAGCTGTGAAATGTTCCATCTATTCTGGAAAGTAATTCAGAATTATATATATATATTTTTTTAAAGCAATTGGGGTTAAGTAACTTGCTCAAGGTTACACGGCTAGTCATTTGATTTATGTGTGGGTGCTCATTTTCTGAAGCCGGATCTGATCTCGGGTCATCCAAACTCCGAGGCCGGCACTCTTACTCACTGCGCCACCTAGCCACCCCTTTAGGGCAATTGGGGTTAAGTAACTTGCCCAAGGTTACACGGCTAGGTTTTTGTTTGTGCGGATTAAGTGTCGGAAGCCGGCTCCGAACTCAGGTCCTTCTGATTCCAGGGCCGGCGCTCTATTCACTGCGCCACCTAGCCGCCCCCAGAATTATATTTTAAAAGTCACTAAACTGTGCAGATCCTTTTGATGGGGTCCTTGTGATGTATATATGTCTGTAGTATCAATCTGTAACATCAGTTTGTAAATGGGGTGCTTTGGGATCTATGTCTGTAAAATCAATTTGTAAAAGCAGTCTGTAAGATCACATTTCCACCCCCCAGCCTCAGAGCATTGACTCTGCCCCTTCCCCCTTCCAGCACTCTGCCCAGCAACAACTCAAGACCTGTTTATCTCTGCTTGAGACAATAAGTTATGTAAATGTTATCTCCCTTAGTTAGAGTGGCCAGCCCCACCATGAATTCTTCAATACCTTATCTATAGGGTAACTCCTTAGTCAATTATATACCCACACTGTCTCTGATGACCTTGGTGGGAGGCAGACTGGGCACTCTTTAGTGACGTGTCAGGCCTAAAACCACACCTCCAGCTAGCCCCGCTTGAGCTATTTCCCAGTGAATCATGGGCAATACACCTGTACAGTTGATATTAAAAGTGTATGGTCCTTTGAGCACTGACCACTCCTTAACTCCTCCCTGATCCCACCCTTACTCACCTAGTTAGCATAATTGACCCCTTAAAACTATGCCTGCGGCCTCTGCGAGTTTGCAGGTTCCATAAGAATCTAGCCCGCCAGCGTAACAATAAACTTTACAATTTTGGCTTCAAAGTTTGCTTGAGCCTGGTGAATTCCTTCCAGACTGGATGCCAGGAGAGGTATCCCTGGCAGAACCACTTACCCTCCCCCCCGCCCCTTATCACCCTTCCCTCTTCACTTTGACCCAGTGATAACAGTACTCAAAATCAAAGACAAAAAAGAAAGTAGCCATATGTACAGAAATATTTATAACAATCTTTTAGTGTAGCAAAGAACTAGAAAAAATTAGGGGGAAGGTCTGAATAAATTATGGCATATAAATGTAATGGGATATTACTGTGTCCCTAAGAAAGAAAGGAATGGGTTGAGTTCAAAGAATCCTGGAAAGACTTGTATGAACTAATGCAGAGTGAAATAAATAGAAGTAGGAGAATAATTTATAGAGTAATTTACAATGCAAACAACAACAACAACATTGAAAGACTTAAGAATACTAATTAACAAAATCATCAATCTTCATTACAGATTGAAGAAGTGTGATGAATGCAAACTGCAGAATGAGGTATATTTTTTGGATGTGCCCAATGTACAGAATTATTTTGCTTTAATATACTTATTTGATAAAAGAAAGGTTTGTGCATTTTTTTTTATTTTGGGGAGAGGCATGATAAACCAGATGTAGAAAGGGAGTAAATTATATTGGTGTTTGTTATGTAGAGAATAAGAAAATATAAAAAGTATTTTTAAAAATCAGGATGATATCTGGCATTCCTTCCTTTAACTCTTTTCTGGACTATAAATAGAAATAATACAATGTCAAGAAAGGAAGAGAAGAGAGAAGGAAAGAAACAAGTATTAAGTACCCATCATGTGTCCTGTGCTAAGCATTTTACAAATATTATCTCATTTGATTCTCTCCACAATCCAGAGAGACAGGTGCTATTATTATCCCTGTTTTACAGTTGAAGTGATTTAAACTTCGGTCTTCCTCACTCTAGATCCTGCATCCCATCCACTGGGCCATCTAGCTACCTCTAAAAGAAATGGCTCAAAGTAAAGAGGTTACAATGCCATAACGAAATCAAAAGAAAGATTTGTTGGATAAGTTACAATGAGAATCAAGAGCTGACTGCTCATACTAACCTTCCCACCTTTCCAATTCTATATCACTGTTGCTAAGGGCCTTGATGAGTTAGAATAAAGCTGCTTAAATGGTACTTATTTTTAGCAGCTAATTATAATCTAAGTTAATAGTGCCTTTGTGAAGGTTTTCTATAAAAGCAGCAAATGCTTTATGAAAATATTAGTTCAAAAACTCTTACAATAGAACTATCTACTTATCAGATGAGTCCCAGTTTTACCATCTGAGCAAGTAGGACTGAAAAATACCATTAGCCAAGTTCTAAGCCAGGAGTTGTCTGTTCCTTCCTCCAAAAACTCAGACTGGAAAGTGTTATTGGAACTCCCTTCTGAAATAAATCAATCAAGCATTTACACAGTAAGTGTGAAACAAACTGAAGACACTAGGTATTTTTATGGGGTGCAAGGAGAGCCAAGAAATATCAAAGGATGAAATAGTCTGAGTGGTAATGGTTGAATTCCTAACGGAAGCCAAGGATAAAATGAAATAAAGGAAGATGAAGACAAGTTATTAAAAAAATTATTTTGCTATAAGAAATAATGAGCAGGGGGGGCTAGGTGGCACAGTGAATAGAGCGCCGCCGACCCTGGAGTCAGAAGGACCTGAGTTCGGAGCCGGCCTCTGACACTTAATCCACACAAACAAAAACCTAGCCGTGTAACCTTGGGCAAGTTACTTAACCCCAATTGCCCTAAAGGGGCGGCTAGGTGGCACAGTGAGTAAGAGCGCCGGCCTCGGAGTTGGGATGACCCGAGATCAGATCCGGCCTCAGAAAATGAGCACCCACGCATAAACAATGACTAGCCGTGTAACCTTGAGCAAGTTACTTAACCCCAATTGCTTTTAAAATTAAAAAAAAAAAAAAGAAATAATGAGCAGGTGGATTTCAGAAAAACCTGGAAAGACTTATATGAACTGATGCTGAGTGAAATGGGCAGAACCAGGAGGACATTGTACACAGTAACAGCCACATTGTACAATGACTGACTTTCAAAAACTTAGCTCTTCTTAACAATGTACGATAACTCCAAAAGAGTCACAATAGAAAATGCTATATATCCAGGGAAAGAACTTTGGAGTCTCAATGCAGATGAAAGCATTCTGTTTACTCTCCTTTTCTTCCCTTGTTTTGGTTTCTTCTTTCTTGTGGTTCCTTCCATTAGTTCTAATTCTTCTTTACATCATGACTAATGTGAAAATGTTTACTATCAATGTATAAATAGAGCCTATATCAGACTGTATGCCATCTTGGTGAAGGGGGAGGAGAGGGAAAAGGAGAAAATTTAAAACTCAAAATCCTACAGAAGTGAATGTTGAAAACTAAAAATAAATAAGTTAATTATTTTTTTTTTTTTTGCTTTTTGGAGGGCAATTGGGGTTAAGTAACTTGCCCAAGGTCACACCGCTAGGTTTTTTGTTGTTGTTGTTGTTGTTTGTGTGTGTTAAGTGTCTGAGGCCGGATCCGAACTCAGGTCCTTCTGACTTCAGGGCCAGCGCTCTACTCACTGCGCCACCTAACCGCCCCCCCCAAAAAACTTTTTAAATAAAAAAAAGATATTTCTGTAATCCAAAGTATAACATAGTACAGAACATTGGGCTAGGTGGCAAGACCTGGGTTCTAGTCATAGCTCCTCCACAGAAGGAGAGCTGTGTGAGTTGGGGCAAGATACAATCTATGAGCCTAGCTGTGCAAGCTTCTAGGGTTGAAGAACAATTGTTTGGGTTATCAAGGTCACAAATAAGCTTTCCTCTTTACTTCCATTTTGCCCTTTTCATGTGCAAAAACCTCCTCAATCCTCTTAGCTTCTGGATTCTATTATCTCTCTGACTCCTAGGTACTAGTTTAGTGTCTGCCCAAATATGATACGCAGTTCAACTTGACCTCATTATTTGTGTGTTTTTTGGATAAGAATAAACTACTGTTTAGCCCTAACCTGGCTCTGCCTGGCCCTCCTAGCCTTTGCTATGGTATTCCAATCCTAACCACTTATCTATCACATAGAATCAACCTCATCCACAGGGTAATAATGCATGAGGTATCTTCTGTCTTGGGGCTTTTGGTACAGGATACCTTGTACTGATTATACTAAAGAAACCACATCACCATAAAAACTGACTGACCTCTATGTATGCCTAATGGGAGAGGCTCATACCCCATCCCATCAAAGACTCTGTATTCTCCACAAGGAAGGACAGAAATAGGGAAAGTAGCCTCCAAAATCAAGTAGGAGATAAAAGATTAAACATGTGCTTATCTGTTCATGAAATCCTGGAACAGGAAAACCAAAACTTCCACTGATACATGAAAAAAGCAAATTTAAGACAATAAAAGGCAGGAAGTCTTTTACACAGCAGAAGTTAAACTTACATACTTCATTCTGATGCTGCATTTAGAATGCAAACAGAAACAGGGTCTAGAAGGACTTAAAGCAAATTTACAGCTAAGGGTCATTACAAGTTCTTGATGTTTGGCCACATCCTTAACTTTTGAGGACAGGGCACAAGACAACCATATTTCTCCCACAAAACTTTTCTTTGGCTTCCCTTCTAGGACGGAGAAGACCAGAGATTATCCACAAGGGTTATTTCTGACATTCTCAAGAAAAGGCCTAAGGTCAAATATCTCACTATTTGTAAAAAAAACTGTTTGCCTCAGATCACTCAACTACTTTCCAGAATTATTGTGATGATCAAATGAAATAATAATTGTTTTGTTTTTGCTTTTTTGAGGGCAATTGGGGTTAAGTAATTTGCCCAAGATCATACGGCTAGGTTTTTGTTCGTGTGTGTGTTAAGTGTCTGAGGCCAGATCCGAATTCAGGTCCTTCTGACTCCAGGGCCAATGCTCTACTCACTGCGCCACCTAGCCGCCTCCATGAAATAATAATTGCAAAGCTTTTAGTATAGTACCTAGGATACAGTAGATGCCATATGAATGCTAGCTATTATTATTATTATAATACACTTATGTCCAAATGTTGACCTCAGCAAAGCCTCCAATGACTGATTTCCCAATACTGAAAAAAAATGACTTCAGTGAGAAGGAGAGTCACAAAAGCTACAACTAGACTGTAAGGTCTGGGGTAGAGACAAATCTCATTTAGGTAGCTAGGAAGAATAGTAGACAGAACAGGAAACATGGTATCTGGAAGACCTGAGTTCAAATTGTCTCTTAAATACCTACTAGCTGTGTGACCCTGGGCAAGTCAGGTTAACCCTGTTTGCTTTAGTTCCTCATTTGTAAAATGGGGCGGGGGGGGGGGGGGATGGCAAACCACTCCAGAGTCTGCCAAGAAAACACCAAGTGGGGGCACAAAGAGTTAGGCACCACTGAGAAACAACTGAACAACAACAAAACCCTGGGCAACTGAGTCATGACCTCTCAAGTCCTCATCTAGCACCCACCTCTCATAGGATCGCTGTGAGAATCAAATGAGATAATATATGTAAATCTCTTTGCAAACCTCAAAGCTCTTCATGATATGGTTAAGCTTTTTGTATCACAGGAACCTAAAGAATCCCTTCTCAGAAGAGTTTTTAAAATGCATAAAACAAAATACATAGGATTACAAAGAAAACTAATTATACTGAAATTCAGAACCTCCATTCACCATGATTATCATTGTGAGCTCATGCTTCATTGTCTCCACTTCAACACCCAACCTAGTACGTTAATTAGAGTAAGTTAGAATGGAGAACGAGCCTTCTTTTGATGTTGGTTCATCATTAGTTTTTCTGTCGTTCTGGACTATACAGAAATATGAAGTTGCTTTAATTGCTACGTCGGAGAGGTCTGAGATGTGCTGAGTACCAGAGAAAATGTCTAGTCTGGTAGCTTGCTGGTCATGTGATCTAGAAATTCCCCTCTCACTGCTCTTTAACTTCTCAATATCCTTTCTAAAATGTATCTGCCTCAATTAATACACCACATGTGGGCTGAGCAGGGTAGAGTACAAGAAAACTGCCATAACCCTAGTTTTGGAAACAGTAACTCTCAGAACCAGAATAACCAAGCCTAATTCTCTCATTTTATACATGAGAGGACTAAAGCCCAGAGATCTGGTCAGTCCACACATCTCCCATCTTCCTGGCAGTGCCTAAAGGGAAGGGAGGTTGCTCTTGCCTTTCCTGTCCCTGGCTCATGATCATCATTTTCCTTCCCACTTCAGTTTCCAGGTCCTCATTTGCCATTCACAATTTGCATCCCAATTTTACATGCCAGAGTTGGAGATTTTGTTACCAACAAAAAGTACATAAGGAAACAAAGGACAAGAAACGATTCTCACTCCCTCTACCATCCCATGGGAAGGTAAAGGTCAAGCTGAATAATAAGAAGTCATCATTTCATGTTATTAAAATAGAAGTGTGCTTACATGCCTCCCCAAAAAAGAACTGCCTTACTACTGGGGGAGGGCGGTATGTGCAACAACTATTGAACAAATTGAATTGAACTAAGGAACTGAACTATTTCACAGAAAACTTCCTCTCTCCCGGATAAGCAAGAAGGAGTGTTCTAAATAACCTGAAGACATGTAGAAAATGCTCCCAGAATCTATATTCCATATGGTACCAACAAAAGCTGGCAGATGTCTGGAAGAATCCATACATAACTTCTTGATCATTTAAAATAATGGGAAAACTAAAAAACAAACAAATACCAAAACTGCCCAGAGAGGATCTTTCCACATTCTAGTGTGATAAGAGACTTCTTCTCTCAGGTCAGTGCTAGGTCACGGAAATTCAGAAATAAAACTAAGAGGAGAATGGAGATGCTCTGCAAAATAGAGAAGGAACCAGAAGCTATTTAATGCTGATTCTCCCAAGTACTTCATTCATCACATCAATATTTCCCTTAAATAACAAAGTTATTTGCTGGGAGAGAAAGAGAGCAAATGAGAGGACAATGATGAGAACTGATTTTTCCATCTCTTACCCGTGGCCAGAGCAAGGACATAAAGAGAATGGCAGAGCCTAGCATCTCCCTGTACCAGTGACCCAGCTAGACTTGGACTACCAGTCCCAGTAGAGAAGCCAACTACTTACCATGTGCTCCATGCAGATACTGATCTCCCCATCACTGTAAAAGGCCCCATAAAATCCTACAATATACGGAGAGTTGCATTCATGCAGGACTTGTAGCTCCCGTATAATCTGGTTCCTAATTGCTGGCTTGATCTCCAGGTGAATTAGCTGTTAAAAACAACAATGACAATAACTTGGAATCACCTTCATAACTGCTTAAGTTTTTAATAGGAAGAAAATGAAGGAAAAAAAGGAAAAAGGCAAGTTTTCATAAACATGTTCCACCCACCCAAAGCACCAAATACTAAAGCACAGAAAGCCAAGACTCATGTTTGCGACTAAATGAGCCATGACTAAAGGAATGTAGGCTGTGCTACTACATTCTAAGGACCCGGGCTGAGATGGAGATGGGGGTGGGGAGGGAGGGAAGGGGTTGAAGGACCTCTCCTAAGGGAGACAGGGAACTGAAAGTGTTCATTTGCTGCAGCTGGGGAGTGGTTCACTGGTTCTTATAAGGCAAGGGGAATGGGGAACCAATGAATAGATTCAAGATACCTGGGGTTTCCTTTTGTTAGGATTTGTTCAAGGCCACACACTGACTTTACTCTGAACTACAGAAAATACAAGAACTGTCTAACTTCTCCACAGCAACCTTTCTTTTGCTTTAAAAATTCAAAAGCATACATTAAGTCCACTTGATAGACACTCATTCAACAAATATCTGCTGAGACCCTACTAGGAAAACCTGCTATGCTAGGCATGTGGTGAGAAGGAAACAAAGAAATACAAAATACAGTCCCTGTCCTCCAGTAGCTTTCAGTTTAGCTATAGAAATAAAACACACATACATGAAACAGTTAATCATACACTGTCTCTCACTTTTAGTTAACTTTCAAATGAATGGAAAAGATATTAAGTATTACAGAAATTCACAGAAGGTAAACAATGTGGGCTGAAGCAGTCTGAGTAGGCTTCCTGAAGGAGGCTGAGATTTATTTCAATCTTCTAAGATGGATAAGACCTGGACAGATTTAGGGAATGATGTGACTAAAGGCAGAAAGGCAGTAATGAGTATAGGATATTTGGGAGACAGTGAAAAGACTGGCTTAGGTGGAGTTGAGGAAGAGTGAGAGTTTTGGGTGGATGGAAAAATGGGGCCAAACTCTGAGGTACCACCTCACCCCTATCCAACTGGCTAATAAGACAGAAAAGGGAAATTATAAATGTTGGAAATGATGTGGGAAAATTAGAACACTAATGTACTGTTGAAATTGTGAACTGACCCAACCATTCTGGAGAGCAGTTTGGAATTATGCCCAAAGGGTTATAAAACTATGCATAACCTTTGACCCAGCAATATCATTTCTAGGTCTGTATCCCAAAGAGATCATAAAAATGGGGAAGGGACCCACGTGTACAAAAATATTTGTGACTGCTCTTTTTGTGGTGGCCAAAAATTGGAAATTATGGGGATGTCCATCAATGAGGAAACGATTAAACAAGCTGTGGTTTATGAATGCAATGGAATGCTATTGTGCTACAAGAAATGATGAGCAGGCGGACTTCAGAAAAACCTGGAAAGACTTCTATGAACTGATGCTAAATGAAAAGAGCAGAACCAGGAGAACACTACACAGTGTCTGCCCTGTTGTGTGATGATTAACTATGAAAGACTTGGCTCTTCTAAGCAGGGACCTAAAACAACCCAAAAGACTCGTGATGGAAAATTCGATCCACATCCAGACAAGGAAATTTGGAGTCTGGGTGCAGATCGAAGCATCCTATTTGCTCTCCTTTTTAGTTTTTCTTTTCTCATGGCTCCTCCCCTTTGTTCTAATTCTCCTATGCAACATGACTAATGTAGAAATATGTTGGAGGGGAACGTATATGTACAGCCTATATTGTATTTCACACTAGAGGGAGGTGGGAAAAGGTGGAGAAAATCTAAAACTTGTGGAAGTGAATGCTGAAAAGTAAGAATAAATAAAATTTTCTAAAAGCTAAAAATAAATTAATTTAAAAAAGAAAAGAAAAAAGAAATCTAGGGAATACACACAGCAAGAGGAAACGATGAAAATTTTTTAGATTACATGGTGATTTATTTTAGGGAACTCTAGAGATGAAACTATAAAACTGAAACAATAACTTCAATAAAATATCAGGATATCAAAGGAAATAAATGATGAGCAGGCAGATTTCAGAAAAACCTGGAAAGACTTACATGAACTGATGCTGAGTGAAGTGAGCAGAACCAGAAGAACATGGTACACAGCAACACTGTGCAATGATCAATTATTACAGACTTGGGTCTTCTCCGCAGTACAACAATCCAAGATAATTCCAAAAGCCTCATAATGGAAAATGCTACCCATATTCAGAGAAAGAACTATGGAGTCTGAATGCAGATGGAAGTATACTATTTTCACTTGTTTTTTTTTTCCTTGTGATTTTGCCCTTTGGTTCTGATTCTTCTTTCACAACACAACTAATGTGGAAATATATTTAATATAACTGTACATGTATGACCTATATCAGATTGCTTACTGTCTTGGGGAAGGGGGGTTGGTAAGGGAGGGAGGGAGAAAAATTTGGAAATCAAAGTATTATAAAAGTGAATGTGTAATTGGGGGAAAATTACTATTAAGTGGGGGAAAATGGGGCCATATTAATAAGGGTCTCAAATACCAAGCAAAGGAATATGGGCTTTATTCTGGAGAAAATGAGGGGCCCACTGGATGGTTAGTTTTTTATGTATTTTTCTATGTATCAAGTATATGTATTTTAGTTAGGAGTGAGGGTTTACAATGTCTGTGTTTTCAGAATATTAATATGATCCAAATGTACAAGATGTTTGGAAGGGACTTCTCCTAAAATGGGCAATAGCAACTAAGTGAAATGAAATCCACTTGTCACAGTAAATAGACTGCTAGCCCACAAAAGCAGGAAGAAAGGAAGCAGATAATAGATCTAATTCGATTTACCAAAATATGCATTAAGCATATATACAGAACTACATCCTAAGCCAGGGGTGGGGAACCTTCAGCCTAGAAGCCACATGTGGCCCTCTAGGTCCTCAAGAGCAGGCCTTTGACTGAATCCAAACAGGCACTTGTTCAAAGTATTGTAGTTAATAACATGACTAAAAATCCAGGTACCCTGACTCCTAACCTAGTGTGTTTTCCATTAGAATCCCTCCCCTGCCAATATTGTTATCAAAGTTTCCAGGAAGCTCAAAGGTGTATGGAATGACCTGGGATGTAGAGCCACCCAGATCTCTGGGCTTAAGTTCCCTAACGTACAAAAGTTAGTTAAAACATGCTGCTTTCCCATATAGAGCTTAGAGTAGGGGGAAATGACACATAGAGATATTATGTATTTTGTATTTTTATTGTTATATGCATAAAAGAAGTGCCAAAGTGTTATGTGAAGTCCAGTTTGGGAGGAGGGAGGATCAAGGGAGGTGTCACAGAGGGATGACAAGCTGCGTAAGAACCTTTAAGTGCCTCCAGCTCAGGAAGCCACAAAGCTCACCTTCCTTGCCATGATTAGGCCAGAGGGTTTGTGGGAAACTTTGAACACCACACCACCATTCCCAGCTCCCAGTTCACTGATCTTCTCAAAGTCATCATCCTTCAGCTCGCCCACTTTCTGTTTCTGCGTAAGAAAAGCCTCCAGACGCTTTCGTTGCTGTTCATCGAGTTCTAATTCTTCCAGCTTCTTCTGCAGCGCCTCAAGGTTAGTCCTGCCCCAAAAGAGGAGACAGAGACACACACACAATGAGAATTCTCCCAGTGGGATAGCCCATTAGCTTTACTGGGAAATAAACTGAAATCAACAAGGGGTCCACCTCTTCTTTCAGGCAAAGAAGGACAACAGTATAGAAAAAAGACCTGGCCTTGGAGTCTCAGAAACTCAGGTTCTACTGTAGTTTCTGCTATTATGTGACCTTAGATAAGTCACTTCAGCCCAGAAGTCCTGTAAAACAAGGAGATCAGATTACATGATTCTTAAGATAACATTCAGTGCTAACATTTTAGGATTCTAGGAGGTATCAAGGCTGAAAGCAATGGCGGGGACAAAATAAATAGCACTGGACAAAATGATAGATCCTTGATTCTTAGGAAGGTAAAAGCAATGTTTTATTACTTTCCACCCTGGGTACCTAAGGGGAGAAGGGGGAGTGTGGTCAAATAAACTCTAATAGGTTATGTAGAATCAGCCTGGGGCCTTTACCTTGTGTCTGGGATGTGTGTGAGTTATATGTGTGCATGGTTGGCTCACCATGTGGGCACTTTTGTTCCATTTCTTTTCCAGACCCTATCCTCAAAAGAAGACTGTTACGATGTTCTGAAAAACTCATCAAACATAGACTGAATCCCACTAGCTGTATAATAGCCACTTTGGAAACCTCAGGAAAGTCTGATTTTACAGGCAGCTGTTGAAAGAGATGCTCAATACAACTGGTAAATGGAAAAATGATTATAATAACACCAGCAGCAGCCAGGTGAGAAAGAGATTATGTATTCCTTACAAAGAAAGTAACTCTTCTTATACAAAGTTAGAAGCAGAACTCCCTGAGAGTTCTTGGTACTGATATCCTGCAGACATACATAAATAATGACTCAGAGCAGTTCATAATCATACATTATGATGTTGCCCCAACTCCGCACTTGGTATGTCTGACAAGGAGGAATGAATTCTAATTTAATCATTTTTCTGGCTGAGAACATTTGCTGAGCTGAGGGGAGAGTGATTATACCACTGTCAGGCAGAAAAGTTAGGCCTGGCCTTTGGATGGGCCCCTCCCTACTCTCCTCCATTCCTCATATTCTTCCACTGTCCAGCTGAGGCAGTCAGCTGTCTCACAGGCTAGAAGCTACAGTGACA
Source organism: Gymnobelideus leadbeateri (assembly GCA_011680675.1). Lineage (NCBI taxonomy): Eukaryota > Metazoa > Chordata > Mammalia > Diprotodontia > Petauridae > Gymnobelideus > Gymnobelideus leadbeateri. The sequence continues at coordinate 149,009 of WOXC01011654.1, read as the reverse complement.
GGCAAACTTCTGTAACAATATTGGGGGGTGGGGTTGGTCCTACAATAGAAAAAACAAGTGACTACCTAGATTCATTCATGGCTCTGGTATTAACTACAACACCTCGGGCAAGTCAGTTTTCTTCTTAGAACCTCCTCATCTAACACCTGGAGGGGTGTTCTGTCCATTCTCATTCTATGATTTCTAAGTCACTGTACCTCTCTAAGGCTGTTTCTTCATCAGTAAAGCAGGGATAATATTCCCTCACATAGGTATTATGAGAAGCAGGTAAGAAAATGGATGGAAACCATTCTGAAAAGGTAAAAGTACTATATTCATGTAAAGGAGCACCATCAGCAGTACCAAACAGATACGGAAGCTCTTGAATGGTGAATATATCTGAAATTTTTAAAATCCAATCCAGGAAAATTTACATTTTCCAAAGAAGACAAAAGCAAAAACACAAGACTCCCTGAAAAAGAAAGTCTCTGTAATAAAATGGCCTTTGAGTGCTTTCTACTCAAGTAACCCCAAGAGTTACTTCCCTGGCTTCAACTCTCCCTCCACCCTCCCTTCCCTGCCCCAAATACCTGACAACTCAACTCTGTAACTGTCCCCCCACTCTCATTAGCCCTCAGGCTCCCAAGCAGCCCAGTGTTCTAGCTGAAATGGGCAGAAAAGAGAAGCAGCACAGTAACATCCTCCCATCCTCATCCATTCTCTCCACCTCCGTCTTCCCCCTCCCCCCACTGCACACCCACATATACCTCTTCTCTAGAGAACAGCTGTGACCAGTTCTATCATGTTCACCACAACACAGATAAAATAGACCATTGTTAGCACGAATTACGCACGTGGCTGCCTTGCAGTAAACACAGTTCACTGAGATACAAGAAAATTATGTGCTTAAACTAGGAGAACAGGGAAAAACCCAAAAGCTGTCATTGGTGCTCTGAAAACACCAAAGACAAAGTGAAACAAATGGAAAAAGGTGGATCCTACGAACATGAACACATCTCTCTTCTATCTCATCCACCTGCTAAGCCTGAATACTCCATATCATCTATAATCTTTCATTTACAGTTCAATGGATTAAGTAGGGAGGCAACATACAATCAAAGAATGTCAGCCCTGGAAGGGCTCTCTATGATCTTCAAATACAGTCCCTTCATTTCACAAAAGAAACTGAGGCCCCAAAAGGAAATGGGTCTGACCAAAGTCACAGTTTTAATTGTATAGTGGGGACTCTCAGAACCCAGTTCTACAGACTCTCAGTTCAGAGCTCTTTCTGCCACACCCTAAAACCTTCTCTAATCGATGGACCACACAGAGGTCTCAAAAGCTAGTCAAATAAAAGGCTGAAGTAGAAATGGAAATGAATACCCAATGTGTTAATAATTAATGGGACAAGCATAACAATGGTGCCTTCCAACCCCACTAACCACAAATGGGCCCTGGCTAGTTGCCAAATGCTGCCCAGCTGGTGCAATTCCAAACCATCCTTTCCCTGGGGCCTACTGATAAACTACCATTAGTATAGAGAATCTTAATTGCTTGGAGGAAAAGATAGAGAGATGCAGAGAGGTTCAAGAATCACACAGAAAAAGAAAAAAAAAGTTAAGGCTGGAAGACTCCTTAGAGATCACCTCCTCCAGGGCTTTCTTAAACTCTTTCCACCCAGGACCCCTTTAGTGCTTCTTAAAACTCCTTAATTCATAAATCAGGACACTGAGATCCACAGAGGTAAATGGCTTGCCCAACAGAATAGCCAGCTACTTATTGGCAGATTCACTAATTCCAGGAGTGAAACTACAAAAGTAGGAAAGTAAGTGGAGGATGATATTTTAAGCAAAGAGGCCCTATCCATCTCCCCTCAAATTACATTACATAAGTGTTCACCTACTTTGATGACACATTAGGCCAGGCCTGGAGTTAACTTTAGAGAATGAGGTATGTCCCTGAACCTGCTAGCTAGAGGGACTAGGTATTACTTGGCCTTTATTCAGTTGCAGAGTAGGTAAAGTCAGGTATAGTTATTCTTTCCAGATATTATGTTCCATCCTGAATGGCTCAGTTCCACAAATTCTAGAGGAAAAGCTCTGATCTTTATACTTATCATCAATCCCAGAGGTAGGTTTAAGAAATGTTTTCGGGAACAGTGACAGTGATGCTTTTGTGAGCACCTACACACCTGTCAACTTGGAGAAAAGTGGGCGGCCAGAGGCATGATTTGCATGAGCAACCACTGTCAAAGAAATCATGCAAAAAAAAAAAAAAACAGGTAGCAAAATAGACTCAATTGTGAGAGAAAGTACCTGTGCTAAAGGAAGGTGAAGAAGCATCTTTCCATAGCCACATTAAAGAGGGAGAAAGGACGAACTGGTGGAAAGAGCACAAAAAGCGACATAAAGGCACTATCCAGGCAATTTATAATCAGATGAAAAAAAAATCAATCAATAGGTCTTTATTAAGAGCTTACTATGTGCCAGGCACTGGGCTAAGCAGATGGAGAGATACTGAAAAGAAGAGATCAGACAGTCAGGAAAATCAAGATCACTCATAAAACCCAGAGAGGACAAAGTGCTATCCAAGAGAAGAGGGTCAATAGCGTTGAATAGTGCCAAGAGGTCAAGAAGGATGAGGACCTATCACTTCCAGGATCAAATACAAAATCCTCGGTTTGGAATTCAAAGCCTTCAAAACCTAGCCTGGTCTCTCGTTTTTTCCAGTCTTCTTATGCCTAACTCCCTACCAAACACTCTATGATCTAGAGACACTGGCTTCCTCAATGTTCCTGGAGAGACACTCCATCTCTTGGCTCCAGACTATTTTCTCTGACCACCCACCATGCCTGGACTGCTCTCCCACCTCCTCTCTGCCTACTGGCTTCCCTGGTTCCCTTAATGCCTAAAATCACATCTTATACAGGAAGTCTTTCCCCGATATCTCTTAATTCCAGCGCCTTCCTTCTTTTAATTATTTCCTATTTAACTTTTATATAGTTTGTACTATTTGTTTGCTTGTGGTCTCCCGCATAGGACTGTGAGCTCCTGGAGGCCAGGGACTATCTTTTGCCTTTTTTTGTATCCTGAGGATTTAAGCACAGTGCCTAGCATTTAGTGGGTGCTTAATAAGTTTACTGCCTGACTGATTTTAATCTTAGTGCCTTCCCTCTAAAATTATCTCCAATTTATCCAGTATATATCTTGCTTGTACACTGTTATTTCCACGTTGTCTCCCCCATTAGACTATGAGTTCTTTAGAGTAGAAACTGGATTTTTTTCCCTTTCTTTCAATTCCCCAGAATTTAGCACAGTTCCTGGCACACTGCAGGCATTTAATAAATGCTTACTGACATAATTGTCTAAGCCTAGTAACTAGAGAAGGAAATGAGCACTTCATAATGTAGAGATAAGTGTGCAGATTGTCAGATTAAAACAATGGGTATATATTTATGAAAAGAAAGTCAGGTCAGATGGTTACTCAGGCTATTTTAATTTGAATAAGAACAGTTACTAAAACAGAAAGAAAAATTAGCCTCAGGTTAAAATGGGATGTCAAGGTTAACTGAATAGGAGATCAACCCTATGAGATAGATTTAAAGCTAAACCTAAATTCTGTTCTTCTATTCACTATCTACATCCTCTGCCTCAGTGGTCTCTGCCTCTGAGTAGATGGCTCCTCTGGGAACTTTTATTTCAAGAAGGCATCTAAGGCAGCTGAGCCTTCCCTCTTCTCCAGGCTGCACCGTGTTTTCTCTCCCATAGTTTAATGTGAGTCTATCTCTTCCCCACTCCACTCCACTTTCCTTTCTGTACAGTCTTCCTCAAGGCCAAGGTCTCCCACTGCATCCAGGGCCATAATGCTCCAATCATCCTGATCTTTATCTTGCCACTGGACCCAGATGGCTCCAGAGAAGAAAGAGTGTGGTTAGTGACTTTGCACAGTCCTTCCTCACTTAAATCCAATTCTTTTGCATATCATGGCATCACCTCCCTGAAGTAATGATTCCCTTCAAGAAAGAACGAAAGACAAAGAACAACAACCTGGATTTCAAGTTAAGTTACTTGAGGACAAAGACTCTTTCTATTTTCATTTGTATTCCCAGCATTCAGTACTAGGTACTCAGAAAATTTTTAATATAAAAATGTGTGTTGACTATCTGTATGATCTTGACCAAGTCACTTCTCACTGGGTCTCAGTTTCTGATCAAATGAAGCAGATTATGGTTCAGGTTCCCTTACAGTCTAGAATCCTATGGAAAAGCTATTTCTTGGATTTAAACAAGCAGCCTCAAACCATGCCGAATTCTTTTGCTACATGTATTTACAAAGAATCAGCCTCACTAAATAACACTGGAATCTTCTGAATGATTTGATTTAATCATAGCCACCCACTCCTATAAAATAATCTGAAATGTTGTACTCCTTGAAATGGGGAGGAGAAGAGAAATGATCATCATGTTTTTGGGAGGGAGAAATGGAAAACCAGGAATGGAGGGCAAAGGATTGAATACCAGAAGGATGACAACTCCTGCCTCTTGTGGGAAAGGAGTAAGTGATATGCCCTCAAGTGCAGGCAGAACAGTGGTGTGAAGAAACAAACCAGGCCAGCTCTAACACCTCTATTTATTCTTTGAGAGGGTTAATAAATACATTGTCATAGTAGCTAATACCGTTAAGTAAAGGAGTTTATCAATTCTACTAGAGTTACCAGCTGCATGAAGGTAAGAATTGTGTTTTATCTAAACATTTTACCCTAGCAAAGTGTTGGTTGGAAGGAAATAGTTCCTTTTCAATGAGACAGTTAAATGAGAGCAACTTCTTGCAGAACTGTCATTAATGATAATAATTTTGTTGTTCAGTCATGTCCAACTTTTCATGACTCCATGGACCCTAGAACGACACCATGTCCTTTCCTCCATCTCTCAAAGTCTGGCCAAGTTCATATTCATTCATTTCATCACACTATCTATCCAATTCATCCTCTACCATTCCTTTTCCTTTTGCTTTCAATCTTTCCCAATAACAGGATCTTTTCCAATGAGTCCGGTTTCTCACTATGTACGTAGCCAAAGTATTTATGCTTCAGCTCCAATATCTGACCTCCAGTGAAAAGCCTGAATTAATCTCTTTAAGTAATGACTGATCTTGGGGGCGGCTAGGTGGCGCAGTGAGTAGGGCATCAGCCCTGGAGTCAGAAGGACCTGAGTTCGGATCTGGCCTCAGACACTTAAGGCACACACAAACAAAAACCTAGCCATGTGACCTTGGGCAAGTTACTTAACCCCAATTGCCCTCCAAAAAAAAAAAAAAGTAATGACTGATCTGACATCCTTGCTGTCCAAAGGACTCTTAGAAGTCTCCTCCAGCAACACAATTTGAAAGCTAACTTTTATATAGCAATTTGGTGTTTGCAACTTGGGTCCCAAACTCCTGAAAAGATTGCTGACTCAAAGAGAATATAGCTACTCTAAGCCCAATTGGATAAGGTTAGAACAAATATATTCAAGCTATCTTCCTGCCATACTGTTGTGTTCCACTCTCTGCCTTTCACCTCCAACTTCCTTCCTCACTGGAGATCATCATATCTAAAATATTCATCATGTCTAAAATGACTACAGATCACCCACTCCACTCCACCCCAACCCCACAGCACAAACTCCTGCTCCCATACTCTGACCCCAGCATACACTTCACCCCTTATACCTTTTGCTCTGGAAACAGTAATCAAATCAACTCTACCATTCCTGGAATAGGTGTGTCAATTAACCTATGATTTCACTCAAAATCATTCAAAATCATACCAAACCAAAATACCCAGAAGGGCCACCAAGACCCAACAAGGGTAGTTTTGCCCCTATTGGAATGTAAGTTTCTTGGAAGGGGGACAGTCTTGCTTTTTTGTATTTGTAACCCCAGGATTTAATATGCTGGTAAATACCAAATCTAGGTTGCTCAGTGGATAAAGTGCCAGGCCTAGAGGCAGAAAGACATCTTCCTAGAGTTCAAGTATGGCCTCCAACACTTACTAGCTACATGACCCCATGCAAGTTACTTCACCCTGTTTGCCTCAGTTTCCTCAACCACAAAAAGAGCTGGGGAAGGAAATGGGAAACCACTACAGTATCTCTGCCAAGAAAACCCCAAATGGGGCCATGAAGAATTGGATATGACTAAAAAGGACCTAATGACAACAACAGGCACCATAGTAAGTGGTTAAAAAATGCTTTTTCACTCATAGCACTTCCTAATAGGGAAAGCAGGGCTGAAAGATGATCTTATTGGTTCCCACTGGCTCAATAACCACATTTACTTAGATGACTCACAAATCTACATATTCAACTCTACTTTCTCTCCCAGTTCTCAGTCCTGTGACAATTGTCTCCTAGGCATACCAATGTGTATTTCTCAGCTTCTTGAACTCAATTTGTCTAAAATAAACTCATAATCTTTACTTCTGTCAAAGATATCACCAGTCATTCAAATTCACAACCTGGGACTCATTCTTGCTCAGCTCCCATATCCAATCAGTTACTGTAACTTGTCAATACTACCTTCCATGACACATCTCCCATTTGTCTTTTAATAGTCTTCCAGCTTCTAATCTTTCTCTTTTTCAATTTATTGTCAGAACAATCAGATCCACAATGTTATTAAGTCCAGTCTTTTTTAACTGGATGGACTATCTTACACATTTGGCAACACTGATTTTCAAATATTAATTAGCTTCCCGTTATCAATATATTAATTCTATATATGCACATATATTCCAAATGATAAATTTTTCCAGTAGGAAGCCCACTAAATTATGTCTTATGTATTCTCGTCAATTCACTGTACACAAATAATATTACATCCCTGAGAGTCTAAAGCTGTACATTGGCCATTAAATTTGCTTTAGGATAAAATACATAATATTTACCCAGAGGAACTGAAACACTGTTCTAAGAGTCAGGAGAGCTGTTTTCTAATCTACTACCTACTTGCCATTAACTTGCTGAGTCACCATGAGCAAGTCACTGGCACTCAGTTTCCTCATCTTCTAAATGAGGATAAACATTTTCCTGCAGGTTGTTGTAAGGAGCTAATAATAATGTGGACAAGAAAGAGCTTTAAAAGAATGTAACCATAAAGAAGCAAGCCTGGGGGCAGAGCCAAGATGGCGGAGTAGAAACAGCTCATCCAAGCCACTCTGCCCCCAGATTCCGACCAAACTATGTAAAAGGGGACTCTGAACAACTTCTGGAGCCCCAGCACCCACAGAACGACACAGAGAAGCTAACCTCCCGCTGAGGACAGCCCAGCAGCCCTGCAGGAAGGACCAGCACAGCACTCTGGGAGCCAGCAGCGCACAGCGTACAGAGCGCAGGGAGCTCCGCGTGAGCCGAGGTTTTAGCCCCAGGGCGGCAGGGTCAGCAGCCGGCTGGAGGAACCCCAGAACACCAGCAGCTATGGTGACTCCAGAATTATCAACATAGACATGCCTAGGACAAAGTAAGAGATTAGTGTCCTATGGACTTTGGGACCGGTATTTGGGGAATGCGTCGGCTCCCTCCCCTGGGGGCTAGAAGCCACTGAGGAGACACGCCATTTTGTAGTTTTCAGAGGCAGCTCCAGCTCCTGGCCTGCGAATTGTAGGGAGATCCAGCGATCAGTCTTGGGGGGTAATTGCTCTTGCTTTAACCTTCCTGGATCTGGATTGTGATCTAGGGTGGAAGTCCTGGGTGGGTTTACAGCTTGCCAGAAACGGAAGTTGCCCCACACACATTCGGGACGAAAATTCCTCTAGCTGGCCTTAAAGCCATAGTGTGGCAACAAGCCCAAAAGTCAAGTAATTAAGTGGCAACATGCCAAGGCAAAGGAAACAGAAAAATGCAACCCTAGACTCCTATTTTGGGGCATAGAGCAGGAAAAGGACTGTGAGGGCAGAAGTCCTGCTCCAAAAGCCCCAGGGGAAATCATGACTGGGTTGCAGGCCATAGAGGACCTTAAGAAGGACTTTAAAATCAAATAAGAGAAGTGGAGGAAAAATTGGAAAGAGAAATGAGAAGGATGCAGGAAAAGTATGAAATGAGGGTCAACAGCCTGACTGAGAAAACAACACCTTAAAAAATAGACTAACTCAAATGGCAAAGGAGGCCCAAAAGGGCAATGAGGAGAAGAATGCCTTAAAAAGTCGAATGTGCCAGATGGAAAAAGAATCTCAAAAGTTCACTGAGGAGATTCATTCCTTCAGAGTTAGACTGGAGCAAATGGAAGCTAATGACTTTATGAGAAATCAAGATGCGGTTAAGCAGATCCAAACAAATGAAAGATTAGAAGGCAATGTGAAATATCTCATGGGAAAACCACTGACCTGGAAAATAGATCCAGGAGAGACAATTTAAAAATTATTGGACTACCTGAAAGCCATGATCAAAGAAAGAACCTAGAAATCACCCTTCAATAAATTCTCAAGGAAAATTGCCCTGATGTTTTAGATCCAGAGGGCAAAATAGAGGTTGAAAGAATCTACCGATCATCTCCTGAAAAAGATCCCCAAAAGAAAATGCCCAGGAATATTATAGCCAGGCTCCAGAATCCCCAGATCAAGGAGAAAATACTACAAGGAGCCAGGAAGAAACAATTTCAATATTGTGGAAACACAATCAGAATAGCCCAGGACCTGGCACCTTCTACACTGAGGGATTGAAGGGCATGGAATATGATATTCCAGAGGGCAAAAGAACTGGGAATGAACCCAAGGGTCACCTACCCAGCAAAACTGAGTATTTTGTTTCAGGGAAAATATGGTCATTCAGTGGAATAGAGGACTTTCAAGCATTCTTGAGGAAAAAACCAGAATTGAATAGAAAATTTGACATCCAGACACAAGAAGGAAGAGATGCCTAAGAAGGTAATCAGGGAAAAGAAATCAAAAGGAACTTATCAAAGTTGAACTATTTACATTCCTATATGGAAAAGCAATAACTGTGACTGATGATATCTTTGTCACTATGAAAATAATGGGGGGGCGGCTAGGTGGCGCAGTGAATTGAGCGCCGGCCCTGGAATCAGAAGGACCTGAGTTCGGAGCCGGCCTCCGACACTTAATCCATACAAACAAAAAACCCTAGCCGTGAAACCTTGGGCAAGTTACTTAACCCCAATTGCCCTAAAGGGGCGGCTAGGTGGTGCAGTGAGTAAGAGCGCCGGCCTCGGAGTTTGGATGACCCGAGATCAGATCCGGCCTCAGAAAATGAGCATCCACGCATAAATAATGACTAGCCGTGTAACCTTGAGCAAGTTACTTAACCCCAATTGCTTTAAAAAAAAATTAAAAAAAAAAAAAAGAAAATAATCGAAGAAGGGTGTGTGGTCATATGAATACATATGTGAATATGTGTGTATATGGTTACAGTTATATATGGATAGAGGGCATAGGTTGAATTTGTTGGGAAGGGAGAATACTCAAGGGATGAAATTATGAGGTGACAGAGGAAAGTGGCAAGAGGAGATGGGGAGAGACAGGGTAGGGTAAACTATCTCATGTAGAAGAAGCAAGGGGAAGTGGTTGCAAGGGAGGAGAATAGGAAGGCAAAAAAGGCAAAACCACATTCTCATTGAATTTGGTTCAGGGAGAGAATGACATACATACTAAATGGGATATCTCAACCTACAGCAGAATAGGGGGAAGGGGGATGAGAGGAGGGATGATGGAGGGAGGGCATCCTTGGGGGGAGGGGAGGTTGGAAGTACCCACTATAGAAGAGGGACAGGATCCTGTAGGGAATGGACCAGGTGGGGGGTGGGATGAGTGGGAGGGAATTATAAGCAGCCTTGTACAATATATCTACTATGATAATGTTTTGCATAGCTAGACATGTACAACATATACTGAATTACTTATCTCCCCAGAGGGAATGGGTGACAAGGAGGAAGGAAATGGATCTGAAATTCGAGGTCTTAACATTAAATGTTTCAAATATATATAAATACTATTATTAATACTCTTTTGCTTATAATTGGGAGATAAGATGTGCAGGCATTGGGACAAAAGATTCACCTTCCTCTAATGGAAAAGTCGAAGGGGCTATGGGAGAAGGTATGGGAGAGAGCAGATTGGAGGAAGCGATATTAACGGGGGAATGATTGTAACTCAAAATCTGGCGGAAATGAATGATGTAAAACAGAAGTTAATAAAGCATTTGTTTAAAAAAAAAAAGAAGCAAGCCTATATTATCAGATCTTAAATTCTATTACAAAGCAATAAAATCATCAAAGCTCTTTGGTAATGGTAAAGAAATACTTGATTAATGGAACTGATTAGGACCACAACCTACAGAAGCAAAGGAAAACAAAGCAAAGTGTTCCATAAAGATGAAGACCTCAGTTCCTCAGTAAGTTCCTACAATAAGAACTCACTATTTGACAAAAAACTGCCCGAAAGATAGCAGAAAATCAGTACAAATCAGTACACTCACCTTATAGGAAGGTAAACCTCAAATGGCTATGCAGCTTAGACATTATAAGCAAATTAGAAAAGCAAAGGAGAAACTACCTTTCAGATCTATGGTTAGGGAAGAGTTCATGCCCAAATAAGGGATAGAGAGAATCACAGAAGAAAAAAATGCACAGTTTTGATATATAACACTTTAACCTTTTTATACAAACAAAACTAATGTAGTTAAAATTAGATGGGAAGCAAGTGACTGGAAAAAATCTTTACATCAGGTTTCTTGGATAGAGGTCTCACATGCAAGATATATAAGGAATTGGTTAACATTTCTAAGACCATTACTCAAAAGATAAATAGTCAAAGGATATGAACAGGCAGTTTCAAAGGAAGAAACATAAGCTATCACCAGCCATAAGAAAAAATGCTCCAAATCACTAGTAATTAGAGAAATACAAATTTTTAAAGCAACTCTGAGGTTCTACCTCACACTCATCAGCCGGGCAAAGATAACAAAAGAGAAATGACAAAAGTTGAAGGGACTGTGGGGAAATAGCCACACTAATGAACTATTGGCAAACTGGCTGTAAATTGGTCCAACTATTCTGGAAAGTGATTTGGAACTATGCCTTAAAAGTTACTAAACTGCACAAGGACCCCTTGAGTCAAGCAATACTAGGCCTATACTACAAAGAGATCAGAGAAAGAGGAAATGGACCTAGATGAACAAAAATATTTAGGGCTAAATAGGGGTAACATGAATGTAACAGGATATTATTGCACCATACAAAATGGTAAAACGGACATTTCAAAGGAAACTGGGAGGAGCTCTATGATACAGAGTGAATTAAATAGAACTAATAATACTGAAGATGACAGGTATTTATACAGTGATTTATACAGATAGCATTTATACAGTGATGTAGTTTACAAAGCAGTTTACATATCTTACTTTATTTGATTCTCACAACAACTATGTGAGGTAGGTGCTATTCTTATCCCTATTTTACAGATGAGGAAACTGAGGCTAAAAGAAGTTAAATGACTTGCCCAGGGTCACACAGCTAGTAAGAGTCTGGGGAAGGATTTTAACTCAGGTCCTCCTGACTAAGTCTACCACTCCACAGTGTGCCACCCAGCCGCCTTTAACAAATAAGAAGACAATTTGTACAATTACAATGAACTTATTAAAGAAAAACAACTTTGAAACTCTAGACTTTAGAATGTTATCAATACAATGATAAATTATCATGCCAAAGGATGCTATCCACTTCCTGCCCCAGTAGTGATGAACTTAAAATGCAGAATAAGACATACATTTTTGGATATGGCCAATGTGGGAATTTGTTTTGCTAGGCTATGCATAAGGATTTTTAAAAACTAGAAATGGAAAGGATAACTACTAAATAAATATTAAGAAATTTAAAATAGTATGATGAATAGTTAATGATGAAGATTAAAGCATATAACAAACTCAAAACTTCATTCCAGATTTACCTTAAAGTTATCGATAGGGAAATATATACAGAATCCCCCCCAACTTTTTTTTTTTTACTTCGATTACTTTAGGTCAAAATAATCATAATATGCTTACTGGAAAAATATGGAAAAAGTCTTGAAGCAGCTGATGAAAATATTTGGGGCCAGAGCACAGATAATCTTCACTTCTCCCCACCTACTTCCTTTTCCAGAGGGGAACAGTTCTCATTTACTCAATGGTTGGCCACATCCTGTCTTACAAGCTACTTCCTAGGAGCAAGTAAGGGTACTTTAGGAAGACCATTAACTCTTTCAGATCTTCAACAAATATCTAAACACCTACAATAGGTAATTGTATTAAATTAGACCAAATAAATAAAATCGACCACAGGAAAGGAAATGTGTAAATGCTGTAAAAAATCTTTTTTAAAAAGGTAGAAGACTGGGGTGGCTAGGTGGAGCACTGAATAGAGCACCAGCCCTGGAGTCAGGAGGACCTGAGTTCAAATCCGACCTCAGAAACCTGACACACACACCTACTGGCTGTGTGACCTTGGGCAAGTCACTTAACCCCAATTACCCTGCCTCCCCCACCTCCAAAAGGCAAAAAAAAAAGGGGGGGGGAAGACATAGGATCCTTGTCCTCAACATGTTTCCAGCCAATTTGGAGAGAGATAAAAAGCCCACCCACAAAAGATAAGAGAAGTGATACTGTGGTAGAGAGAAAAGAACATTGGACTCAAGCAATTCTGAGCCATGAGCTCTAACCCTGCCTCTGCTCCGTGTAACCATGAACATTAGTCACCTCAGGACGCTGGAGTTTTTACTTCTTTATCTGTAGAATGAAGGCGCCAGAGGCCTTTGGAGCCCTGGCAGCCTATGGTTTTTTTTATAACAATACAATGTAGCATAGGACAAATGCAAAGTGAACAGTACAGACAATGAAACAGTGATCATTGGGCTGGGCAGCTCCAGGGAGGCCTCAGAGATTTTGTGCAACATAGGCTGGACTTTTAAGGACGAACAAGATCAAGATGAAGAGAGAGAGAGAAGCTATTCTGAACAGGAAGAATGTTATGACCAAAATCAGTGAGCTAGAAAAAGCAGAAGCCAGGTTCAGAGAACAGTGAAGGACCAATCCTTGGGAGATGAGATACAGACAAAACAATACACCAGTGGATAAGCATGAAGTGAGAGGTAAGTTTGAAAAGGCAGTTTGGAAGCAGACTATGAAGGACTTTGTATACCAGGATGGGGATATACTTGTGTGCTAAAAGTTTAGATGTTATCCTGGAGGCAATGGAGATCCATGTAAAGTTCCCCATAAAGCCATTAACACACTGTAGCCTAAAAAAAAGAATACTCCTTTCAACTATCTTTCCCCAACCCCTCTGCTTCCTTCCAAAATCAGATAGATCCTATAGGTAGAGGCATCAAACTCCAATAGAAGGGAGGGGCAGAAGGGGAAGAGTCACTAAATCATTTACAAGGATTCCCACAGAATCCATATTGACTTAGAAAACAATATTAAATTATCTATGTTTTATTGTGTGTTTATTTTGTTAAATACTTCCCAATTACATTTTAATCTACTGTTGCTCATTTGACACTTCTGCTGTAGGGGGAAAAGTGACTTCATCTCTCAGATTCACGGGAGATCAAAGCTTCATCAAATTCTACTCTTCCCTTGGCTATCAAAACACAAATCACTTGATTTCAGGATCCTCTACTCTATGGGTTCCTGTTTCCTTTAATTATAGAACCTCCTTCTTTTCTCTTCAGAGAGACAGAATTTATTCTTACTATGCTGTACCATGGAAAGGAATGAGGCCTATAAATCACCTTCTACTTTCAACACTTCAATTGCCTCCCACTCCTCCCATACTTCCTCCTCTTTGGAATTTATAGCCACTTCCTCCTAAAGAGGTCAAAGGGTTTCTCACATGTAATCCTCAACATTCCAGGGAAGCAAGCAAGGAAGGCTCTGGGATCTATTATCCCCAACAAGGAAGTCACTCAAGGTCACAGTTAATGGGTAGTAATCACAATCCAAAATGAAATCCAAGTCATCTACTACCTTTGGGTGCTCTTTCCACTACTTCAGTAAGCCTTTCTCTGCTATTACACTTGGCAACACCAAATCTTTAAATGGACAGAGCCTCTGCCCCACAGGTTCAAAGATTTTCCCTTTCTACAATAATTCTTTCAACAAATATTTAATATGAGCTAGGCACAGTAGGGAATTTTTTTTTCTCCCTGACCTGTCATTTCATGAATGTAGGGAGCTTCCTTTAGTAATTTCCTCAACCATTTCAGACCTGTACATTTTCTGTTACTTATGGTCTTGGAAAATTGTCTTGGGCACTGAGAGGTTAAATGACCTGTCTAAGGAAACACAATAAGTAGTTATTGGTAGAGCTGGGACTCAAAGTCAGACCTTATTCCAACCCCTCTCCCCCAAGCCTCCTTCAAAGCTGTCTCTTGTCATACAGAAATTTATTTTCTAATTTTTAGAGTTTTTCTTTTATTGTGAACTTAAATCAATATTTAAATGTACAAGGAATAGGAAAGAGGACCACTTAAGAAACTATGAACTTAATGTGCAATCTAAGAAATCTGAACCAAATTCAACAAGATAGCAATAACGTTATTCTTGTATCTCTTCTACACTTCTCTTTTTCTTCTATGCATGTTAATGGAATATTATTGCTCAGTGCTATTTCCAGGTATTTATCAAGTGTCTATTCCTCTCCTCCCCCTCAAAAAAAAAAAAAAAAACCCAGTGTGCTAGGTGCTATAGGGAATATGAAAAAGGAGCCATCACCAAGAGTATTATGATCTGAGATAACAAGACTCATACATAAAAAGATAATAAAATTTAGGTGGCCCACGTAAATATCAAGTGGGTCATAAAAACAACATACAGACACAAAGGGAAAAAATACTACAAAGTTGCCACAAGTGCCTTGCCTTCATAGGATGGAAAGATTTTCAAGTCGGGGAAAGTTTGATTTAGGGATCAGACTAAACTTACATCCCCAAACTGGATACAAGAAGGAGTAGGTGATCTTCCCGAAAAACAAGGATGATGCTCTGCAACTCAAAACAACCTATTTTTCCTCAAGGAACAATGTGTTTGAGAAACAGAATGTTCTTCTCACAGTTCTCATCTTTTAATAACAAAATCTAGCACCAAAAGTAAAGCTCTAAGTAATCTTTCCTGATGTTGGTTATCTTCATTTTATGGTCACAAGCCTCAGTGTTCTTGGAGATCAATGCTTCCTTTCCTAATCATACTACTCCATCTCTCAATCTCCAAACTTGGTCCCCCTGCCTCCATTAGCCTCCTGACTCTGATCCTGATGGCCCCTTCTCTCAATAGATCCCAAATGTTCACATAGACTATTTGTGCCCAAGCTTTGGTGGAGCATTTCCAGCTCGTATTGGTCAGATCAGTCACAGTCTGACACCCTGTAACTTGACTCTAAATAGTGATGTCATTTTGGTCTTCCTCAAGAACAAAGGAGAAGTTCTTCCCAGAAGCTCCAGAAGGGTCTGGACCACACATCCCTCATTCTCCAGGCTTGGCCACTCTGGCCCCTTGTAGCCCTCCCTTCCTGATGAACCAAATAAGGTCACTTTGACTCCCCTTTTATGTGTTGTCTTCCCCAATTAGAATATAAGCTCCATGAGGACAAGGATTGTCTTTCATTTTGCTTGTATCTGCATCCCTAGAGCTTAGTTAAGTGCCTGGCAATAGTAAATACTTAGTAAATATTTGCTGACAGATTAACTATAATTTCTCCCTGTTCTATCATAGAAACTAATTCCAAGCTGTGCATTTTCATTTCCATAAATTCAGGATCTACTTCCTAAGGCTGTGAAGAAATCACTTTGTATAACCTTAAAGCTCTATATAGATATGAATTATCACCCTTAATGTTATATCATAAAGTCATACTCCAATGTCTTATTGTCACATGTGACCCTAAGTCACTGCTACAAGCCCTGTCAAGTCTTATCTACTAAGCTAAAAATGCTTTGAGCACAATCGTGGCAGACTATGTTAGCTTTCTGAAGACCAGCCCAGCTAAGAACAGAGAAGCTAATCAATCACCAGTAGGCTGGCCACTTGATGATGAATTCTTAGGCCATACGAATTCATTAAACAGAAGAAAAATGGGAAACGGCCCTCAGTCTTACACAGCTCCCATTCTTTCTCCAATTATGGTGACAAAGTCAAAGAAAACGGGATCAGTGAGTTATTAAGAAACAATTTTGGGGGTGGCTAGGTGGCTCAGTGAATAGAGCACCAGCCCTGGAGTCAGGAGGACCTCAGTTCAAATCTAACTACAGACACTTAACACAAAACTAGCCATGTGACCTTGGCTAAGTCAACCCCAAGTTTCCTATCTTTCCCCCCTCCAAAAAGCAAAATAAATAAATAAAATTTAAAAAAAAAGAAACACAATTTTTAGACCACCTATAAGCATGAATTAAGTTGCTGGATTTTTGTAAAAGTACCTTTGTCCAAAGACCAATGAATGAACAAGACTAGAAGAATTGAATCATATCAATCCTGACATAGTAAAATCAGAACAAAGAAACTGTAATTAAATGGAAAAATGGTTCTGAAGAGGAAATAACAAACTATGCAAGACAGAACACAAGTTCTCCTAAATAAGGAGCATAAGAAAGTTGATTTTATTGTGCTTCCAAAGGCAACAAGAAACATCATTTCATGGGACACTGGGTCACTTTATATTGCAATGTTTGTGATAAGCATTTGCAAAAAGACAACTATAAAAATAACTGTACTAACATATGTTGCAGAAAATGACAAGATAGAGAATTCATGCCATCTGCAGATCTGACAACTATATCATCTGTGTCTTTAAGTAATTGATAGAGATTTGGACAGCACAAGGCCAAAGACAAAACCACTGAAAAGCTCCATAAGATTCTCTAAATTAAATCATATTTTGTGTTTTCAAAGAAAACATGGGACTATGCTTGGATGGAAAAAAAAAAGGTTGGAAAAATATGGTTCAGGGTCAAGGCGGAAAAGACACCAAAGACGAGAGCAAAGTACAAGTCAAAGAGGAATTCCTTATAAATGATGATGTACTCCAGATACGGATGATAGGATTGTGAAGGGGCCCCCTGACCTCATCTTTTTGAGTTGCCATATTTTCCAGAAACACTAGATCCAGAGCATGCAGGAGGCCCTGAATGTATCAAGAAAACCCACCACACCTCATCTCCATCCTACCCCCACCCTTGACCCCTGCTTACATAATTTGCTGTTTGCATCCCAAACTGGACTCCCTGGATGTCACTGGGAGTCAAGAGAGGTGCCAGACAGTTTGCACTAAGCTTGTGGAGCTGGGCCCTTGTAGATAAGGAAACCATCATATCTTTATAGTCTATGAGCTCCCAAGGGAAAAGAATGTGGCTTTTGGGGTCACCTTGATCCTTCCTTTGTGTGGGGTTTTGTCCTTTTCTCATCTTTACAGCACCATTCCCCTCCTATGCCACACCCCTCCTCCTTCCTTTGTACTGATGTCATAAATATGCCAGCAACAGTAAGGACAGAACTCTGCTCTGTCTTTGGGTTCCACATATATGTTACTTTCTCTTGTAATAAACCCAGTTTTCACATAAGTTTCATGAAGCTGTTTTCATGTTGACACCATCAAGATTTTCTGAAGAAAAGATTGAGAAAACACTAGACACAGCCTCTGCTGCTTACAAAAGAGGTAACAAAGACAGGGAAAGCTGCTGAGTGATACCAAGCATACACAAAAGTGATTTATGAAGGAGGCAACAGAACTTGGAAGGCATTTGAGGAATCAGTTTTTAAGGTATCTGAAGAAGTGAAACAGCAAAGAAGCAGAAAAAAACCCCTCAAACTTCATTATTAGCAAGCAAAAAGGCAACAGAGATATAACATTAATAAATCTGGTCACACACCTATTTTTCTATCTATATAAAAATTCTGGTAATCTGCACACACAGAAGGTATCCTTGATGAAGATATGAGAAGACAATTGGCAGGCTTTTGCTGGCAACACTCCAAAAGTGTAAAGATAAAAAATACAACTGTTCCCACTGCTTGTTAAGCTTCTCTGCCTGTCTGGTTAAGCCTATGGACTCCTTCTCAAAATAATGTTTTTAAATGCATAAAATACAAAGGATTGCAAAGGAAATCAATTATACCAAAATGCATGCATCAATATATTTTTTAAAACAAGTTCATGGCTCCCTGATTAAGAAGAAGCCCTGTTTTATAAAGACACATGAATGGGCGAGTTGGGCCCAGAATTAAATAGGAGGAAGAAAGTAGATTGGATTGATAGCCATTGGGAAACTGCAAAGTTCTTTTATTGACCCCAAAGCTTCTCCCTGAAGCAAATGTAATTCTTAATACCAATTTTCTTTCACTGTCATTGCATGGCTGAGTCATAGAAAACCACAGTTTTCACAAAGCCAAAATTGAGTCTCATGGAAATTGAGGGAATGAGAGGTGCACGATGACAAGTACAGGCTGCAGCATGTTACACAAGGAATCATGAAGGAGAAGGAAAGGAAATGATGTTATCAAAGTGGGGTATGAACAAAAATGAAGACATTCTGGTTACCACGGAAAGACAGAAATAAAGGCTGCACAGCCTTTGTGCTTCACTGGTAACCTGGTAAGGTCAAAGGGGGAAAAGCCAAGCCCAAGGCAAGCTTATGGGAAGAGAGAAGTAAGAGTCTCTCGAGACAGACAGTATGAATGGCTTGTGATCAGCACTGGAAGGGGCATCCACGCTGATAAGATAACACATTTGTGTGAGTATTATGAGTTCATATTGCTTTGGGGATAAACAAGTCAGGTGAAGACCCCTTTTGATATAATCCCTGGAATGAACTTATGTTTCATTTCAAAAAACCTTGGCACACCCACACCAGTGTGAATTCCTGGTGGCTGACATGGTTATCAACCATGTTCAATTCTTCAGGTTTTACTCATAGAAAATATGCTCACTGATATGCCCATCTCTACATTTGGTCTGGAGGAAAGTAAAAAATATTGTTTTAAATTTAATCATTTAACTGGCCTTTTCTTTCCCAAAATAGTCCTACAATTCTCACATGTGTCTTTTCTTGTTTTCTAAAAACTAAATCTCATCAGATGAAATCCATAGTCTAAGGGAACTGATATTTGGAATGATCCTAGATTGCAAGTGTGACCCAAATTTCAAAAATCCCTATGTAGAACTATGCATATACAAAACATAAACAAAACATGGGATAGGGGCAAAAATTAGTTTATTCTTGGAATGGGGGTCTTTAAAATAGGTGCAATTATTTATTCTTCATCTTCAATAGAAAGCACTTTAAAATACCTTTTGTTAAAAAAAAAGGATAGTGGGAGAAATTTTGGTTGTTAAAAAAATATATCAGTAAAATTTTATTTTTAAAAATACCCACAGGGGCGGCTAGGTGGCGCAGTGAGTAAGAGTGCCAGCCTCGGAGTTGGGATGACCCGGGATCGAATCCAGACTCAGAAAATGAGCACCCACACATAAATAATGACTAGCCTTGTAACCTTGAGCAAGTTACTTAACCCCAATTGCTTAAAAAAATAAACAAAAATAAAAATAAAAATACCCACAGCTTTGAAGATGGAAGGAAATTACTTTTTAGTAATTACTTGTTAAGATTTACTAGAGAGAAAAAAAAGAAGTGAAAGTAGAAGAAATAAAGATGAGGGAAAAGCTCAAGGATTCTCAGATTCACAGAATATTATAGTCAGAAAGGTCCTCAGAAAGCATCTAATCCATCCCCCTCATCGGACAGTACAATGGAAAGAAGACTATATTTGGAATCAAAGGAGCTAAGAATTTTATCTCTTCTACTTATTAGCTGTGTGATGTTGGGAAAATCACTTAAACATCATAGAATCATCAATCAGAGCTGGAAGGAATCCCTGAGGACAACCTTCTGATCTCATAGATGAGGAGATTTGAGGGTCCTCAAAGGTTATTTCACCTTCCCAAGGTCATACAGGCAACAAAGGAAAGAGTCAACACTAGACCCTGCCTGGGGAGAGAGGAAGAAGCAGCAAGGGGCAGGAGCATACGCAGGATCAGTCATTTCCAAGTTAGGTTTGGTCTTGAATTTCCCTTATCTGCCTGAATTTCTCTTGCCAGGGTTGGAGTAGAAAATCTGAAGCAATCTCACACCTAGGATCCTGTTCCCAAATGAGTTCAGCCAAGGGTGCTACATTTAGAAAGTGTTAAATTGTCAAAACTAACATGCAAATCTTTCTTTTCCCAGCTTTCAATTTTCTGAAAAGATAAAGAGCTAAAATTGCTGAGGGGAAAGAAAAAGCAGAATAAGCATTGATATAGTGCCTACTGTGTGCCAAGCACTTGCTAAATGCCTTACAAATATTACTTCACTTGATCCTCACAAGTCTACAAGATAGGTACTGTTATTATCCTAATTTTATAGTTCAAGACACTGTGGCAAACTACATCACTTGCCCAAGGTCACACAGCCAGTAAGGGTCTGAGGCCAGACTTGAATTCAGATTTTCCTGACTTCAGGTGCAGCACTCTATCCACTAGGTAGCTGCCATTAACTAGCTCAGTCTTAAACAATATAGGTACTTAAAAAGATGCCTGTGGCCCATCTGTCCTGGCCACCAGGGACTGTGCAGACAGCTACCAGGGTGGGTGCTTAACAAGCCTCTAACTGCTCTGTAAAAGCAGCCTCTCATCTTACGTGTCTAACAGGCAAGCCATTAATCACTCATCAAAAATGACCCACCAATCATCAATCTTATTTAACACTTCCTGCGTGTGAAGAATTCTATCATAGGGATTGTGTGAGATACAAAGAAAGAAGAAACTTTCATCAGGACTTGTGCCTGCCCTAGCACAAAGATACAGCACAAAGAACACTGCCCTAGATTCAGGAGATGGACTCTATTCTGGTTCTGCCACCAAGAGTGGGCAAGTCACTTCTCCAACTGTTCCATGGATGACAATAGTGACAGTTAGCATTTACATAAAACCTAGAGATTTGTGAATCATTTTATACACATGCTATCCTTTGATCTATACAACAACTCTTTGAAGTGGGCATTATTATGAGTCTGAGAAAGGGTCCTGGGGCATCACTAGACAGTGAACAAGTCTAAGACAAAAAAACCCACTGCTAATAGTTTTAAGATTCGCAGAGGGCTGTCCATGTGTTATCTCATTTGATCTTCACAACAATTCTGTAAGGTGGATGCTATGATTATTCTCATTTTATACAGAGGAAACTGAGCCTGAGAGGTTAAATGATCCCCCCAGCTCATGCAGCTAGTAAATGTCTAAGGCAGGTTTCAAACTCAGGTTCTTCTGTCTCTTTGTCCAACACTCTACCCACTGTACCATTCAGCTGCCTATACTACCTGTCCAATCTATTTCATGGATTTTCAGTGAAGATCAAATAAGAACAGCTATGTGGAAACTCTTTGAAAAATATAAAAATTTTACCTTATTTGCAAAGAAGGTAAAAAATTATTATTATTAATAACCCTAATATTTGATATAAGAGTATTATGACATCTTAGCTGATGGTGAGAAACACCACTCATCATTAGTTTGCCTGCGCACAGACCCTGGAACCTCTTCTATTCACTGTCTTTTCAATGACAGAGTCCTCTCTCCCTTTGAGACATTGAAAGAGGCAGACTAAGCTTCACCCAGAGCCCAATACCCAACATAGTGCTTTAAATGTGGATTAAGACTATTCATAACCTAAAGTCACTAACCCTGCTGTTGCCAGAAACATGCTCAGGAAGAAAAAAAAAACATCTTTAGCACTTCATGGGGAAGGAACTTCCACTATCTCAGGGGTGCAAGCAAGATAGATGGCTGTTATAGAGGAACTAAAGAGAGTCTATATTGGGGTCTACTAGATGGCAGTTGTTTCCCAGGCACTTTTGTAGCCTCCTGCTAGGCTGAAAATAATTCCTTTGCTTCCTGAGCGTCCAAAAAAATGCAAGCATGTCCGGCATCATCTCTATTCTAAGTCTAATGAGATAAAGAACAGCTGAAGAATCTAGCTGCTGGCAGTTCTTTGGGAGATGAGAAGTTTCCTTTCTCACCTGATACTAAGTCACTGTACTCCTGAACCCTTTGGATAAGAGGATACTCTAAAATCAAATAAACTTTGAAACCTGTTGGAACTCCTTCAGCAGCAAATTGACTAAGCCCCTCCCAGAATAGTTTATTCACAAACTCAAGATCTGGTCCATTAAATCCAACAGACTTCAAGGGTCTTGCCATCAGTGTGGATGCTCCCTTGACAGTGGCAGAGCATAACTCCTCTTTAACTTTGTAGACAGTCTTCAAGATTTGTGACCAAAATGTTTATCACTAATTTGGTCAACCTCAGAACTCAGCTAGACTTGTTCTCAGATTACAGACATATTTCTATTTATTCAAAACTTCTGTAGCTTACAACCTCTCTACCAATACCAGATAGTACTTATAACATCTGATCTGAAAACTGAATTCTTCATTTTTATCCCCTCACACATCACAAGTGCTGCCACATTTCCTCTGAAGGGACTGTTTGGCCTCAAATCTGCCATGGCTCAACAGTTTTTCCTCTTCCTAACTTTCCAGGAACAAGATCCCATCCGACAATAGAATTCAGAAGGGCAGCCGGAACCCTGATGATTGCTTCCTCGGCAGTCATCATATTTCTTCACAGGTTTTAGTTAGTCAACATGAAAAACCAGATGTTATTGTTCTAAAAGAATATTTGCCAGCCTTAAAATCATTCCCTTGGGCCTACCTTCAAGCACAAAGGACTGCTAAGGAAGACAGAAATTTGCTATGATACCTTCCCATAGTGCATTTAATGTTTCCTTAGGAGGAAACTAGGTACTTCAGCTAATTTCAGAGAGAAAGCTCCTTAAGTACTCTTTCTCAGTTACACTAAAGAATCACATTTATATTTCCTACAAATAGAATTCCTTCTCTTTTCTTCCACATATTCCAAAAAATAAAATAAAATAATAAAACCATATGCAGTTTTACAGTTTTGTTTTGGGACATTGGTGTATAGAATTTCATATCTCTACTTCCATCTATTCCAGAATATACATTTACATAATTCCTGATCACTTGAAAGCAATTATCATAGCCTTTGCTGAATTCCCAGGATCAAGTCAGTAAAAAATGTGAATATGAGAAACAAAAAATATAGTCCAGAAGAAAGTTTAGAATGAATATACTCTTCATGTAACATGATGTATTTGTTTTACTTTCACTGCCCAGCTTATAGATCAAAACTGTTATACATGTCAGATTCAGAAAAAGCCTATTCTTCCTCAATGGTAAATTATGTTACAGATTTCTAAAAACCCAATCTGAACAACCTTCTTAGGAAATTAGTTGGGTTTTTTTTGGTCTTTGTACCCAGTGCCTGACACATTTACTAAACCCTCTCTGATTATCTAAATTCAAGTGCCATGATGTAAATCAACTTTACATCAACTACATATAACATGCACTTACTTGCATCCCCAGCACCTCTACAAGAGTCAGACTCTTACAAGTTAGAAAAACTCACTCAGGGGCGGCTAGATTACGCAGTGAGTAGAGCACCAGCCCTGGAGTCAGAAGGACCTGAGTTCGGATCCGGCCTCAGATACTTAACACACAGAAACAAAAAAACCTAGCCGTGTGACCTTGGGCAAGTTACTTAACCCCAATTGCCTCCAAAAGGCAAAAAAAAAGAAAAAGAAAAACTCACTCATCTAAGCCAATCCCCTCATCTGAACTTTGTTAAATAAATTCTTACTTATATTATTTCGTAGTTCATGAAATTATTTCACTTACATTATCTCATTTAGCCCTCATAACCTGATAAAGCACAAAGCCCAACCCTCTCATCTGAACTGTCTTGAATCTGTATATGTCATCTAAATACAAATATTTGTACATATATTACTTTGTTTACCAAATATGAAACTATTTCTCATACAAGATTTCATTTGATCCCCATAGCAATCTTGTAAAATAAGCAATCCAATCCCTTCATCTGAACTTCTCCATATTTGTATTTATGCAGAAGATATGTGATTAAGAGTTAAAAATTCAAATGGATGAAAAGCTGAAGGAGGTCAGAGTGCTAGAAAATATAAGAAATTCCTTTTTCATAAGCATCCTTATATACTTTTATGGGAGACTAATCCTGTGACCCCTCCTTGGACAACAGAATTTTCATCTTTCAACATGAGATCACAGAATCTGGAGCAAGACAGGTTCAGAGAGGCCATTTACTCCAATACATTCATTTTATAGATGAGAAATCTGAGGTCCAGGGAGGTTATAAGATTGTTCCAAAGTCACACAGGGTACTAAGCATTGGGAATAAGATCTGAACCCAGTCCTCTGACTTCATCTTTCTTTTCACTCTTGCACTAGGTTGGTATAACAACACACTCAGAAAATGGGAACAAATTAAAAACTGAATAAAGTTTATTATACCACATTCAAATTACACCACTGTAGAAATCCCTATCTTCCTTAAGGAAATGAGTTACTTAGCAACTGTGCAAAGAATCATACATCATCAAAGTTGGAAGAGTGACAATCGCTTGTCCAATCTTCCTAGCACCTGTCTTTATGGATGAAAAAACCCTAAACCTCAGGGACATTAAATAACTTGCCAAACACCCAGCTGGCAGGTGGCAAAGCTAGCACTTACTCCTGGATCTCTGGCTTCCAATTCAGTCCTCTTTCTACCACCACCCCAGGGTTTCCGGCTTTAGGCAAACCCAAGTAACCTACCTAGGCAGCCTATAAACTCTGATGTACTTCACTGCACCAAACACATCCAAGGGAAGACCATGTAACATATTCCAGGACTCATTTAGGGGTCGAAGAAATAACTTTGACAGAAGAATAATCATCAAGCTGAAACTGAATTCAACTCTAATCATCTGCCTTGGTTTCTGATACATTTTTTCTATCCTACACCTCCCCTGATCACACCCATTCCATCTCTTGGCTCCAGGCATTTTCTAGCACTGTTCCCAGTGCTTGGAAAACTCTCCCTGCCCCATCTCTCCTTCCTGGCTTCCCTGGTTTCCTTCACAGTCTCAAGTAAAATCCTACCTTGTAGAGGAAGCCTTTCCCAAACTGTTCTTAATCCTAGTGCCCTCTCTTTGTTAATCATTTCCCAATTATCCTGCACAAAGCTTATTTATACATATTTGTTTGCCTGTTGTCTCCCCATTAGATTGTGAGTATTTGGGGAGCAAAGTTCTTCTGTCTTTTGCCTCTTGCATCCCCAGGGCTAAGCACAGTGTCTGGCACATGGTAGGCACTTAATAAATGTATACTGACTGCCTGAATAGTTTGTAATTTTAACTTTTCAGATTGTGTGCTCAAAGACTTTAAATATTTTCAAATTAAATGTTTCCAATCCTTATCTATAATGGAAATAATTGCAATAGGACACAGTTGAGATCAGTTAGATTCCCAGAATAAGCAAAAGAAAAGAACAAAAGTTTGAGAAGCAATGCTTCAGTAGAACAATGAAAGTGTTGCAATTTCTGCCTAAATCAACATTTTATGTTCCAAACACATTTCCTTTTATAAATGGAATTTACCCATAGTTCTACTGATCAAATTTAACTGGTACTGAAGGATGTCTCCAGGAATGTGCATCGTCCTTGTTAAAAAGTGTTTGGAATGTTAGGAACATTCCCAGTTGGAAATAACCAAGATCACTTCCATTCTCCCACTAAAATACTCCTCTCGGTCTCCAAGTAATGAAAGGAAAGATGAACAGAAGGTTAAAATTTGGATAGGATTTAAATCTGGATTTGACCACTGAACCATAAAGCTACAAGATATTTACAGTTAACCTGGAATTACTTCAAAGTCTTTCATTTTTTACCTGCTGAGGACACGTGTGAAAGATTATTTAATCTGCTACCAGCAGGACAATAAGAAAGAATGCAAACAACCTTAACTATAAATTTTTCTTAGGAACTGAGATTTTAGATTACTTCTTAAATATAACTCGCTAAAGAGCAATCACCCAGGCTACAAATTAGCTTACTTGTTCCTTTAAAATTCCCCTGGTGGAGGTTTGACATGGAAAATGGACAAAAAGTTTCAAGCCTGCTGCAACCATTCACTTTAATCAATTTACTGGTCTGCTATTAAAGAGCTTACAATTTTATTAAAGGTTTTGAACTGTTCTCACCAACAGCTAAGGCTAAAACAGATAATTCCAGAATGCTTTCAATTTAGAGTTTTTTGCTTTAAATTATTTTGAGCATCCTAGTTTCTGTTTCTGTTGGTTTCTAAACTGACAAAGGAAAGAAATGCTCCCACTTACTAAACCTGAACCCTATTTGTGGTACAAGATTTTCCTTTCCCCTAAACCTTTTTCTAAGACTACAGAATGACAAAAAAAAAAAAGACTTTCATTTTCTTCTTAGAAAGATTTTGGGTCTGGCATGTTTCTTTAAAAACAGAATAATGGATCACTTTTAGTAAATATTTAAAATGAACAAATGCCACCAAATGAGTAGAGCACTTGTGGGGTAGAGACAAAGGTCCACATAAGATAGGCAGTGAAAGAATCCTGGCAGTTAACTTTGTTTTTCCCTCTAAGAGCTTGAAGGGACAAGTTCTAGTCCTAGAAAGTTCTAGGAGAACCAAATGTTAAATGAGGAACAATACCTTTTGAAAGGGGTCATTCTGGCTTTCCCAAACTTTCTTTTAACTTTTATTTAATTCTTCCCTAACTAGAGGTCCTAGAACTGAATTTACATTCAAGAAGGATGCTGGGGGCAGCTAGGCCGACCAGTGGATAGAGCACCAGCCCTGGAGTCAGGAGGACCTAAGTTCAAATCCAACCTCTGACACTTAACACAAAGCTAGCCATGTGACCTTGGGCAAGGTCACATAACCCCAATTGCCCTACCTTTCCCCCTCCAAAAAGCAAAAAAAAAAAAAAAAGGATGCCCACTAGGGCAACACAAGGAAATAAAAATAAGGACCAGCATATTTCAATAGCTAGAAACAGACCACAATTTAGAGAACACCTGTTATGTTCAAACAAAACTCCCATTCATTTTTAAATGATCAATTGAGAACTTTGTGAGAACCTCCAAATGGGCTCTCCTAGGCTCTCTGGCAGCCAAATAAAAACTCAGACCATGAGGTAAAAATCAAAGATGATATCAAATGGCATCATAAAACCACAATGACATTAGATTCATGTATCACTCTTAAGACTTTATACTTTCCTTCACAACAATCCTGGGGAAGGGGGGCTGTAGTGTGTCATCCAATCTTAAAGATGAGGAAACTGTGGCTCAGACGAGTTAAGAGACTTGTTCATAGTTACAGGGCAAGAAGTACTAGAGTCAAGATGCAAATTCAGAATTCCCCACTGACTCTAAGACCAATACTCTTATAGAACAGACTATGTTTGCAGCTCTGGAGAAAGCACAACAGATTTAGACTTCAAGGCTCCTAAGTGTTCTTCCTAGGTCTGCCTTAACTTCTCCTTGGGCTATTAGAAATTTTCCCAATTCGGGGTGGCTAGGTGGTGCAGTGAGTAGAGTGCTGGCCCTGGAGTCAGAAGGACCTGAGTTTGGATTTGGCCTCAGACACTTAACACACAGACAAAAACCTAGCTGTGTGACCTTGAGCAAGTTACTTAATCCCAACTGCCCTCCAAAAAGAAAAAAAAAAGAAATTTTCCCAATTCTAGGTTCTCACCTTGTCACAAAGCTTCCCCACTACCCTGCTTCACACCAACATCCTGCCAAAGTTTTAGAGTTTACAAAACGATTTCTTATACACTATCTCATCTGCTGTCATAATGATCTTGTAAAGCAGGCAGAGCAGAAATTACAGGCAAATTTTAATAGATGAGGAAGTTGTTTCTTAGGTTAAAGGACGTGCCCGTGATCACTCATTACAGTAAGTAGCTGAGCCAGAGACTAAAGCCCTAAGGAGAGTCCTCTTTGTATCCCACATAGACCAAATACCAAAAAAAAAAAAAAAGCTAGTAAGCTTCTTAGGAATGAGAGTTGGAGAGGATTATTAGATCATCTAGTCTAACAGCCTCTTTTCACAGATAAGAAAACAAGTCAAAGGAGGCTGGGTGACTCACCCAAAGTTGTCATACCAGTGGGCAAATAGCAGTTAGAATTCACCTTCTGGTTTTGTCATCCTAAATTGAAAATTCTCCCCACTACTACATACCGTCTCTCAATGGCCTTCTTTATATTTTGGTTTTGGTTTTCACCCTTGTATAGCACCTCTGACTAAATCTTTAAAAGTTATTTTCTACCTCAATCAATTAGCACTTAATACTGAGCTGTGTACAGTGTCATGGGGTACCAAGGAAGTAGAAGACATGAGCCTTGTCTAAGATTAAATTAGGAAGACAAGAAATACGCCCACAAATAATAATTGGTAGGCTATGGCTAAGTGGAAATAAGCATTTCAGGCCATTATAACACAATGAGCAAGGACATGGAGGCAGGAATAAACGAGGTAAGCACTAAAATCCTAAGGATAATGGTCTGATAATGTGTTCATTATGTGTCAGGGAGCAATGGTGTAAAAAGGGAGCAGGAATTAAATTTAGTGGAAAGAACACTGGCTTTGGAGCCAAATAATCTCAGTTAAATCTCAGCTGTAATATTTATATGCTCAGAAACCATGAACAATTTACTGAATCAACAATCAACATGAATCTCACTTCTAAACTACATAGAGAATAGAGTCAAAGTTACAAGAATTAGGGTCATTCTCTAATTGATATATAGTCAAAAGACATGAATAGGCAATTTTCAGAGAAAAATCAAAGCTATCAATAGCTATGTGAAAAAATGCTCTAAATCACTAATAGAGAAATGCAAATTAAAACAATTCTGAGGTCCTTATATGAAACCTATCAGATTGGCTAAGACAAAAAAAATGAAAATGACAAATGCTTAAAGGGATGTGGGAAAATAGGTACACTAATGCACTGATGGTAGAGCTGTGAACTAGTTCAACAGTTCTGAAAATCAATTTGGAACTATGCTCAAAAAGCTATTAAACTGTGTATATCTTCTATATCAGGGGTGGGGAACCTGCAGCCTCAAGGCCACATATAACCATTTAGGTCCTCAAATGCAGTCCTTTGACTGAATCCAAACCTCATGGAACAAATCCCCTTAATAAAAGGATTTGTTCTGTAAAATTTGGACTCAGTCAAAAGGACCCAAGGACCTAGAAGGCCACATGTGGCCTCAAGGCCAAGGTCACAGGTTCCCCAACTCTGCTTTATACCCTCTGACCCAGCAATGACACTAATAATGTTACACCCCAAGGAGACTAAGGAAAGAGAAAAAGGTCTTATATGTACAAAAGCATTCATAGAAGTTTTCTGTAGTGGAAAAGAATTGGAAACAGTGACTGCCCATCAATCGGGGAACAGCTGAACAAGTTATAGTATATGAACGAATGGAATAGTACTGTGCTATAAGAAATGAGAAAGGGGAAAAACCTAGGAAGACCTATAAGAACTGATACAAAGTAAAGTTAGCAAAACCAGGAGAACAATCTAGATAATAGAAGCATTAAAAAAAAAAAAGCTCTGAAAGACTTATAACTGATCAACACAATGACTCACCACAATCCAAAAGACTGTTGGTGAAATATGCTATCCACATCCAGATAGAAAACTAATGGACTCACTGTAAAGGTGGAAGCCTTTTTTTCTTTCTTTTTCGGGGGCAAAAAGGAAGAACATATGGCTAATAAAGAAATGTATTTTGCAGGACTATACATAGTAGAAATGGACTTTGTTTTTTCTGCCTTCTCATTGGGTGGAAGGGTAAGGGAAGGAAGAGAATTTGAAACTAAAAAAAAAAAAAATTAAGGTGACGCAGTGAGTAGAGCGCCCACCCTGGAGTCAGAGGGACCTGAGTTCAGATCTGGCCTCGGACGCTTAACACACACAAACAAACAAACAAAAAAAACCTAGCCGTGTGACCTTGGGCAAGTTACTTAACCCCAATTGCCCTCCAAAAATAAAACAAAACAAAATTAAAAGTTCTCTGTGCTTTAAAAAAATCAATTTACATTTATTAAGTACCTACTATGTGCCAGGACTTTGGGATAAAATAGAGGGAGAGGGAGAATGTGAGATTAAAAAAGGCCTTGTGTGGAAGATGGCACTTAAGCTGAGCCTTCAGAAAGCATGGGAGTCTAAGTGGCAAAGGTAAAAAGGAATGTATTCCAAGAACATTATTTGCAAACAGAAATAGAATGTAATCTGTGAACTGAATGTGAATACTATGTTTCATTATGAGTCCTTTCGAATTGTGGTGGATCAAGATGTTGATTAGTTACTAAGCCTTTCAGAATTGATTATCTTTTTTTAAAAAATGCTGTTACTATGTAGATTGTTCTCCTGGTTCTACTAACCTTACTTTGCATGAGTTCATATAGTTCTTTCCAGGTTTTTCTGAAATCATCCCCACTTCATTTCTTACAACATGATAACAAACAAACAAAAAAAAACAAATTTTGCTGTACTACCAAGTGAATAAAGGAAGAATAGAATAAAGCTGAAAAGATAAGTTGGAGCAGGTTATGAAGAGCTTTAAATGTCAAAAAGAATCTTTATTTTTATCCTAGTGGTAATAGGGAGCCATTGATGTTTCTTTAGAAGAAGAGTGACATGTTCACACTGCTGCTTTAGGAAAATAACTTTGGCAACTGTGTGGAAGATGGATTGGACTGAGGAAAGACATGAGGCAGGGAAATAAATTAGGAGGCTACTGAAACAGTCCAGATGAGAGGTGTAGAGGGCCTGAATTCAGGAAGTTGGGGTGTTGAGTAGGAAAAAAGGGAGGAATGTGGTAGAGGAAGATGAAAATGCAGAGAGGAACATTAAAGATTATGTCCAAGCTATGAATCTGGGTGTCAAGAAGGTTGGAGGTACATTGACCAGAAATGGGAAAGCCTGAAGGTCTGGGAGATATAATTCCTTTTTGGCTATGTTGAACCTGAGAAGCCTACTGGAGGACACCCAATTCAAAAAGTGCAGCAGGCAGCTAGCTAAACCTGGCATTTAGAAGAAAGATTAGATTATTATATAGATTGGGGAAATCATCTGCATAGTGATGATGAACTAAGTAGATGAGGTCACCAAAGGAGAACAGAGAGAAGATGCCCAGTGCAAAACCTAGGGGGATACCTACACTCAGAAGAAGGGACTAAGATGATGAATCATCAAGGGTTCCTGAGAAGAAGCATATGGACAGGTAAGAGAAACAAGAGCCAGCAGCATCACAAAAGACAAGGTTGTCAGTAATAACTACTGACATTATATAGTGCATTAGAATGTATAATATACTTTATACAAATGATCTCATTTGAACCCCAGAGCAAAGTACTATATAGTTAGTCACAGCTCCATTTTACAGATAAGGAAACTGGAACTAAAGAAAGATTAAGTGCTTTGCCCAAGGTCACACAACTAACAGAATTAGAATTCAACCCAGCTCTTTTTAACTCGAAGTCCAAAAATCAACCTACAATGCCACGTCTTAATTCACAAATAGGGAGCAATAATGTAAAGAAAGAGAAATATGGGGCGGCTAGGTAGCGCAGTGAATAGAGCACCAACCCTGAAGTCAGGAGGACCTGAGTTCAAATCCAGCCTCCAACATTTAACACTTACTAACCTTGTGACCATGGGCAAATAACTTAACCCCAATTGCCTTGCCTTCCCCCTCCAAAAAGCAAAAATAAAATAAAATAATTAAAACTAAAATAAATTAAGGGAATAAGCACTGGCAAAGAAGTAGCCAAATTAGTAATATGCTGAAAGAAAATCAGAGATACAAGTAATTGGTATTTGAACTCAAAGTCCATTTTTGTCTAGTGCCCTACATTTTACAAATGAGGAAACTGAGAGGCTTAGGGAGGTTAAGTGATTTGGCCAAGGTTACAGAAATAGTGATCTCAACAGGTGGAGTTTGAATTTTGTCCCTCTGCAACATAGTCAGTGATGTGCCAAGATGCTTTCCTCACTGATCAATAAGCAAGTAATTAAATGCCAAGTAAAACGCATCATGTTAGATGCTGGAGATATACAAGATAAAAATGAAACAGAGCAGTTTACCTGGAAAATTATGAGGAATTAACATCAAAAATAAGAAGAGCTTCAATGAAATAGAAAGGTTTAAAATGTGGAACAGATGAAAGAATATGGGGATTTTAAGTCAGAGCATCTGGGTTCCAAATTTACCTCTGTCATTACTATTTGTATGTGTATCTATGGGCAAGTGACTTTACTAGTCTGAGTCCCAGTATCCTAAACTGTAAATGAAGGAGCTGGATAAGGGGGACTTTAAAGTTCCCTTCCAGTTCTAAATCTCTGTGATTCAATGTTTCTAAAATGTCTACAGAAATAATCAACTTTTCTCTATATTACTAACAAAAGATCAGCAAGAAATGAAAGAGAAATACTATTTAAAATAAAAACAAAATAAATTAAACATCTAAGCATTAATCTATAAGTTATACATAAAGAGTCCTTTTTTTTTGCTTTTTTTTTTTTTTTTTTGGAGGGCAATTGGGGAAGATCGACTTGCCCAAGGTCACATGGCTTGTTAAGTGTCTGAAGCTGGATTTGAATTCTGGTCCTCCTGACTCCAAGGCCATTGCTCTATACATAAATAAATCTACAAAACATTCTTCACAAAAATAAAGGAAGACCAAAATAAATGGTCAATGTTAACAATCAAGTTACCATGAGAATACTTTTATAAAGGTAAATAAAATAAAATTCTTATGTTGGAACAAGAAGTCAAAAATATTTAAGGAAACAATGGAAAAATGGAACATCTCAAATTATGTTGTAATGCAATAATTACCAAAACTATCTGGTACAGGTTTTTTTTTTTAAAAACTGGCCATATGTTACAATAAATTCCAAATGGATGAATAAGCCATACAGTAGTATATAGGAAAGTTACACTATTAAAAAATTAGGAAGGAATGAAAGCTTCTTTTGCTTACTATGCACAGGTTATGAATTTATAAATAGCTGTAAAAAATTACAAAACACAAAACAGACTTCTTCATTTGTATAAAAATAAAAGCTTTTGCATAAATAAATGCAGCTAACTTAAGAAAAAAGATGAAATGGGAAAATTTTATATTAAAAACCTCCAATTAAAATCTGACAAGCAAAATCTATAGTAACCTATCACAAATTAATAAGATTTAAGAATCATCTCCCAATAAATCACTGATAAAAGAGAGAACGAAGAATTCTCAAAAGAATAAATCCTAGCTTTTCTTTGGCCCATTCACTACCAGAATGAAGACCATTCTAAGCAACCAGACCATCGACATCCCAGAAAATGTTGACATCTCTCTTAAGGGCTGGACAGTTATTGTGAAAGGGCCCAGAGGAATCCTCCGTAGGGATTTCAATCATATCAATGTTGAGCTCAGTCTCCTTGGAAAGAAGAAAAAAAGGCTTCGGGTAGACAAGTGGTGGGGAAATCGAAAAGAACTTGCAACCGTGTGCACAATCTGTAGCCATGTACAAAACACGATCAAAGGCATTACCCTGGGTTTTCGTTACAAGATGAGGTCTGTGTATGCTCACTTCCCCATAAATGTTGTTATTCAAGAGAATGGCTCACTTGTTGAAATCAGAAATTTCTTGGGTGAAAAAATATATCCGAAGAGTGCGCATGAGACCAGGTGTTGCTTGTGCTGTTTCTCAAGCCCAAAAAGATGAGTTAATTCTTGAAGTAAATGATATTGAACTTGTTTCAAACTCAGCTGCCCTGATCCAACAGGCCACCACAGTCAAAAACAAGGATATCAGAAAATTTTTGGATGGTATCTATGTTTCTGAGAAAGGCACAGTGCAACAAGCTGATGAATAAGTTGGAAAAGATGCCAAAGGCCGTGTCCTGAGGAGTCAACACTTATTCAGATGTCAAATAAAAATACTTTTTGTCAAAAAGAATAAATCCTAGAAAATTCAGTGTTTAAAATCTGTAACAATCAGAGAAATACAATTTATAACAATTCTGAAGTATCACCCTCAATTAGCAAAAATGGAAAAAAATAAATGATGACAGGGATTCAGTACAAGAAAACACTAATTTACATACTGGTGGAACCATGAATTGGTCTAACCATCTGGGAAAACAACGGAATTTATAAAAGAAAAGATACAAAACCATTCATAACCACAATCCTAATGATCCCACTACTGGGATTACACTACATGGTGGTTAATGAATATAAAATTCTTTGAAGGAAGAAGTTTATTTTTTCTTTTTTTATCCTCGGCTTTTAGCACATAGCCTTGTATGCAGTAAGGCCTTGATAAATGGCTTGCAAAATTGAAGACCTATTTGTACAAAAATATTCAAAGTAGCCTTTTTGTAACACACAAAAAAAAACAGAGATCTTATGCACAGCAGCTGAGAAATGGGTGAATGAACTGTAGCATCTAAGCACAAAAGAATATTGCTGCACCATGAGAAATGACGAATATAAAAAAATTCAAAGATGTATGGGAAGATCTGGATAAGGAAACGCAGGGTGAACAAGACAAAGCCAAAATAATATATTCATGACTACAGTTATATAAATGGCAATGACAACTTTACACAGCAACAAAACTCAAGATGAAAATCACAGAGAATGTGAATGTGAAGTTATAAAGCATATACACACTTTTAAATAATAAATGCTTGTTATCTTTTGTTTTTATATCACCTACAGCATCCCATCCCTGCAAAGAAGGGACAGGAAGATTTCTTCTCTTCTTCAGAGCCACGTTTGGTAATTATTATTTCCACAGCATTCAATTATTCTTTTTTTTTGTTCTTTCTGTTTATATTGTCATAGTCATTGTATATTCAGATTTTTTTTAAGGAATGGAAAACAAACTCTCATTCAATGCTCACAATAACCCTGTGAGGTAACATCTGTTATTTATCTCCATTTTATAACTGAGGAAATTGAGGCAGACAGAGGCTAAGTGACTTGCCTAGGGTCACACAGCTATCAAGGGTATGAGGCTGGATTTGAACTCAGGTCTTCCAGACTTCAGGTCAAAATGTTTTAGCCACTGTGCCACCAGCTGCCAGTTGCCTCAATGTAATACGTTTATATAATCCTTTAAGGTTTACAAAGGAATTTCCTGAAAATAACTCTGCAAGGTAGACAGTGTAAGAATTATGACCCCCATTTTACAAATAAGGAAACAAAGGCTCAATCGGGTTAAATGACCTGCGTGTGGCCCCACAGCCTGTAAGTGTCAAAGCTGAGACTCAAACCCCAGTCTTTCTCTTTTCACCACACCATCTACCTCTCTAATGGGGATAGAGTAAGATAGAGGGAGACAAGATACTATACAAACTAACAGACATATGATCCAAGTTAAAGTTCAATGAGGACAAAGAGGTCCAGGCTAAGTATAGTTCTGTACAAAATGAGAAGGGAAAATATCACTTTTGGCTTGTGGGGAGATGGGCAAAGGAGGGCTTCATACAGAAAGCAGCATCCAACCTGAGCCTTAAAAGGGGAGAGTTGCAAGAGGAAGAAATATGGAGAGAATGATTTCCAGGCATAGAAAACACCTTGCACAAAAGCGGCAGGGGTCAAGACAGTTTGTGAAGGAAATGAGAGTGAAAGGAGGCTGGGAAAAGCCGATGAGGTTAAGGAGTTTGTATAATCCATTACAAGCCATTAACAGTGTTACTGTCAGATCCCTCTATGTCTTAAGGATGTTATTTTGGCAGCTAAGTAAAAAAAAAAAATTAGAGAAGGAAAAGACTAAAAAGGAGACCAGGTAAGATGCTACAGTAGTCCAGGTGAAAATTAATGAGAGTCTGACTGAAGTGGCAGCAACAGGAGAGGACAGATGCAAGAGAAAATAATATTTGATATGTACATAGCTCTTTAAAATTTAAAGACACCTTACTGAAATGATACCGTTTGATCCTCACAGTAACTCTACAAAGTAAATAGTGTAAGAATTACTATTCCATTTTACAGATAAGAAAACAGACTTATAGTTGTGACCTGACCTGACCAAACCCTTATGTAGCAGAGCTGGGACCTGAACCCAAGCCCTCTGACCCTAAACTCAGTGTATTCTTTGCATTGTCCCATGCTGCCTCTCCATAAGAGGAGGTCCTACACACATATACTTATTATATACCTATTACCTCTAATGCTTTATGGTTTATAAAGCAACTTCATATATATTATTGTAAAGAAGAGGCAGAATGACAGAAGTGGGCAACTGACTGGGTGAGGAAGGAGAATAAAGTCAAACGTACTAGATTTCAAGCCTGGGTAAATGGGGAGGGAACAGTGCTATCATCCACCAAAATAGAGAGAAGTGTGGAGGATGAGCAGGTTTTAGAACAGGAACAAGTTTTGAACAAATTGAGTTAGAAGGGCAAGAGGGACATCTCTAAGAAGTAACTGGAAATGTGAGAAGGTTGGGTGAGAGATACATCTATTTGTAGAAATAATCTGCATATGGGACATAGGAGAAGTCATCCACTAAGGGGCAGAATACAAAGAATAGAGTTAAGCTTTGGGTTACATCAACATTTAGGAAGTTCAAGGAGAAAGATGAATCAGTGAAGATCAAAAAAGAAAGGTCAGACATGGAGGAAGATGATCGGTGTTTCTGAAGCTAAGGCAGAAGAAAATATTATGAGGGGATGGTCGAACAGTATCAGATACTACACAAAGGTGAAGATGAGAACCAAGAAAAAGGCCATAGGAGGTTTTTTTTTGTTGGTTTCATTTTGTTTGTTTGTTTGTTTGTTTTGGAGGGGGGAAGGCAGGGCAATTGAGGTTAAGTGACTTGTCCAAGGTCACACAAGTAGCAAGTGTTAAGTGTCTGAGGCCACTTTTGAACTCAGGTCCTCTTGAGTCCAGGGCCAGTGCTCTATTTACTGTGCCATCTAGCTGCCCCTACTGGTTTAGAAAATTAAGAAGACATTGGAGACCTTAGAAAGAGCATTTCATTTAGCTTATCAGGGCTGAAAGTCAGATTTCAAGGGCTTGAATGGATGGGGGTTAAAGAAATACAAGTAACACATATAGACTACTCTTTCTACAAGTTTAAGCTTATAGGGGGCAAGAAATATAGACAGGTAAAGTCCATGCATGGATTTTTAAGGAGAAATTCTTTTTTTAATCTATTATATTAAAGGGGGGGGTGATGGGAAGAGTCCACTAAAGACATCCTATGCACGTTAATGAGAAATTATATTTTAAATCTATTATATTAAATGGGGGGAGGGTGATGGAAAGAGTCCACTAAAGACATCCTATGCACATTATTTGATATTCATATCAAAAGCTATTTTCTCTCCACTTCAATTTTCAAGAGAGTGCTCAAAACTGAATTCTGATCTAAGCTTGGCCAAGTCCTTTCTGTTGGCTTCTGTGAAGCCCTGAAGACTCAGATCAGATCATCTTGGGAAATATCCACACAAAGGAAAAAAAAATCTAGGCACAGCTCTCCTGCCATTGGTACTATTAAGTATAGAGAGACCTTTTCTCTATTTGTCATAAAGTCTGCACAAAGATTTCTATTCTACTGCTGTGATGATTCACGAAGGTGGGCACAGAAGGCACAGAGAGCTTCAATGATCCAGAGAATTATCAGTACACAGCACCCAACTGCATCTGGGTTTCTCTCACCAATAATATAACACCATCTTAGACTATACCCCAAACTACAATACAAACTTTTCCCCCAATCCCAATTTGAGCGTTTTGCTTCAAGTTTCCTGCATTACTCTTTTAAAACATATAGTTTAAGTGGAAGATTATACTAATCAAATGGCAAGGCAAGGCATTAAGCATTTGTGAAGTGCTTCCTATAAGCCAAGCACTCCACTGTGCACATGGAACAGAAAGGCATTTCATGAACACTTCCACAATACCGCAGAGCTCAGTAGTGGGAATACAAACTGAAAAGCAACACAGTCCCTATTCTCAAAAAGCTCAAATTCTATTTGGGGTAGTCAATACAGATAAACAAATTCAGGTCATAGGGCATGGAAAGACCTAGTGATCCTTCAATTAACAACAGACCAATAATTATGAAGACAGTACACCATCTGCATTCCACTCTCTACAGAAATTCCCTCCAAATCAAGCAGAAATAGCCAAGTCAACATTTACCAAGGTCCCAGAAGCCAATTCTAAAAACTGTGGAAGTGGGGCAGCTAGGTGGCAAAGTGAATAGAGCACCGGGCCTGGAGTCAGGAGGACCTGAGTTCAAATCCAGCCTCAGACACTTGACACACTCACTAGCCATGTGACCTTGGGCAAGTTACTTAACCCCAATTGCGCTCCAAAAAAAAAAAAAAAAAGAGAAACAACAAAACTGCAAAGACCGTGCATTTCAGTATATTATGTGTATATCATTTCAAACTTTTTATATGGAAATAAAAGATTTTTAGGCTCTGAATTTGCAGAAATTTCACATGTTGCTATAAGGATGCCTAGAACTCTCAAGAGAGTCATGGCTGCTCACCCCAAAATTATATAAACTAGTAAGATCACTATTTAACAGCACAAAGTAGTAGCTTTACAAAAAAACACTGGAAACTGCAGACATCTATCTACTCCTATATACTACCCTTACTAAAGCAATCACACATAACTAAAGGTTGCTGCAAACCCAGGGGAATCCTGAGAGAGAGCTAATAGTCTAGCACAGTAATTCTCAAAGGCTGGTCCAAAGTCCCCTAAAGGTCCTGGGGACCTTTAGGGGACCTTTGACATGTTACTTGTCCAATAAAATACTCCTCCCTTTTCTAATTACACATCTGAGAGGTCAAATCTTCTTCATATACTTCAATAAAAATGCCATATCCCAACAACTATCCATTAAAGTCAGACATTTAAAGAGATTTTTTTTGAAAAATGAACCAATACCAGTTTTCACTAAACTTTTAGCAGCTATTTTTCATGAAAATATTATTTGCATTAACATTTAATGGGTTTATTATTGAGTTAATATTTTAAAATTTTATCAGCTTTAATTTACGACAGCAAATATCAATAATATACAAAAATGAAGTTGTAGTTTCCATTAGTTTTTTAGTTGACCGTTTTGAGTTCTCTAAGTAAATCATTTTATCATCTGCAAAAAGTGCTATTTTATTTCCTAATTTGCTTTTGTTTATTCCTTCAATTTCTTTTTCTTGTCATATATGTGTGTGTGTGTGTGTGTGTGTTTTTACTTTTTGGAGGGGGAAAGGCAGAGCTATTGGTGTTAGGTGACTTGCCCAAGGTCACATAGCTAGTTAAGTGCTAAATGTCTGAGGCCAGATTTAAACTCAGATCCTCCTGACTCCAGGGCTGTTGCTCTATTCATTGCACCACCAAGCTGCCCCGTGGAATTATTCTTTAAATGCATGATAGAATTTGCTTGTAAATCTACCTGGTCCTGGGACTTTTTCTTAAATAGTTCATTTATGGCTTTTCAATTTTTTGCTCTAAGTGTATGGGTTTTGTTTTTCTTGTATTCTCAACTCTCAGTTGGGGTGGGAAGGTAAGGGCCAATTAAAATATTTAAATTTACAGTATGGCTATTCAGTACCTTATTTTCTGTTCTGTTAATTTAGACAACTTTTATTTTTGTAAATATCCATTTCATTTAGTTAGTTTTATTGGCATGTAGTCAGGCAAAATACTTCCCAATAATTGCTTTTATTTCCTCTTCATCGGTTGTAAACATACCTTTTTCATTTTTGATACAGGTAATTTTGTTTTTTTTTTTTATTTTTTTAAATCAAATTTTTTTGGGTTTTTTTTTAACAACTCCTACTTTTATCTATTAGCTCAGTGCAATTTTTTTTTTAACTTTCAACTTTGTTAAATCTCCTTTGATTTTCAGGGCTTCTATTTTGGTATTTAGTTATGGAATTTAATGTTGCTTTCCTAGTTTTTTTAGTTGCATATCCAATTCAGTGATCTGATCTTTCTCTTTTATTATTGCAAGCATTTAGAAATATAAATCTTCCCCTAAGAACTACTTTGGTTGCATCCCACAAATTTTGTTATGTTCTCTCATTATGTGGTCATTATCTTTAATGAAATTACGGATTGTTTCTATGATTTATTTTTTGATCCACCCATTCTTCAGGATTAAGGTATTTAGTTTCCAATTCATTTTTAATTTATGCTTCAAAGACCCTTTACTGAAGGTAATTTTTATGGCATTATGGTCAGGAAAAGATATATTTAATATTTCTGCTTTTCTGCATTTTTGTGGTTTTTATCCTAATACATGATCAATTTTTGTGAAGGTGCTATGCATAGCAGAAAAATAGGTATATTCCTTTCTATTCGCATTCAATATTCTTGAGGTCTATTATATCTAACTTTCTAAAATCCTATTTATTTTCTTAACATCTTTCTTGTTTATTTTATGATTAGATTTATCTAGGTCTAAGAGGGATAAACTGAAGTCTTCTACCATTATAGTTTTACTATTTTCTCCTCTAATTCATTTAATTTTTCCTTTAAGAATTTAGATGCTATGCAGTTTGGTACAGATATGTTCAGTATTGGTATTAATTCATTGTCTTTACCTCTTAGTAAAATGTAGTTTTCCTATTTAGCTCTGTTAATTGGGATTATTTTTTGTTTTACTTTGTCTAAGATCACGACTGCCATCCCTCCCTTTTTTACTTCAGCTGAAGCATAACAGATTCTGCTCCAGACCCCTATATATCTTTTTTATTTTAGGCATGTTTCTTGTGAACAACATATTGCTGGATTCTAGTTTCTAATCCATTGTTACTCTATTCTGTTTTATGAGAGAGTTAATCCCATTTACATTCAGTTATAATTACTAATTGTATATTTCTCTTCATGCAATTCTTTTATGCTTCTTTTTTACTCTGGACCTAAGTAATAGTTTTACCTCCCTTAATCTATCCTCCCTCTTATTCCACCTCCACCCCCAGCCCTACCCCTACTTCTTTCTCTTAACCCCTTTCTTTCCCTCCTACTTCCCTGTTGGGTAATATGAATTTCTGTACCTGAGTATGTAGTCTTCCCTCTTAGAACCAGTTCAAATGAGGATTCAAGTGCTGCAAATTTTCCTCATTCCTTCTTCCACTAATACAGCAATAAATATCTATAGGTATAACCCTCACAAACAAAAGTCCTTTGAGATACTCAATTTTTAAGACCATAAAAAAAGTTTGAAAACTGCTGGACTAAAAGAAGCAAAAGCTAACAAGGACCTCACAATGAAGATGGCCAAGATGGCTAGAGGAAAGTTTTGTTTCCTAGTGTCTCTATTATTGGTGGTGTGTCTCCAGTGGAAAAAAGTTCAAAGACCAAGCAATGTCAGAGCCCCTAGGACAAAAAACATTGGGAAGTTATCCACCATACACTCTTATTTCATCTCTCCCACACATCTTGGGGAGGGGGGGACCCGACAGGGAGAGCAAACTGCTACCTTGAAAGTTCCTTATCACTAAGTACAGATGAGGTATTACAAAACTTCATCTTTCTAAACATACCAATCTGGCTTACCAATTTTCACATCCTGCCATGAGCTAATTTTTAAACATTCAGGATGAGGGGCAGCTATGTGGAACAGCAGATAGAACACTTGGCCTCCAGTCAGGAAGATCTAAATTCAAATCCTGCTTCAGACACACAGTGTGGCAAGTGACTTATGTTTTAGCATGACTTCACATGTTTAATATTTGCTTGCCTTCTCAAGGGGTGTGGTAGGGGGAGGGAGGGAATTTGGAATTCAAAATTTCCAAAAATGAATGTTAAAAAATGTTTCTACATGTAGCTGGGAATTATTTAAAGAAATAAATTTTAAAATTTAAATTTTGAATCAGTATTTTTTTTAATGAAACCCTGATATTCAAGCTAGTCTCTCTGGGATTGAAGAATAAGGTTCATAGGCTCAGATTTGATAGCTGGAAGCGGCCTCAGAAGTAACCAGGCTCAACCCCCTTTTCTCAGAAGAAAGTGAAACCCAGTGAATTTTTGGGATCTGTCTAAGATCAACAGGTGAGGTGGTAAGATGGGACTCAAACCCACTTATGACACCCCCCTACCCCTCCCCACCCCCACGCACCAAGAAGTTTTAAGTAGGATGGGGTCACCTGGACTAGATAGGACAAAAGCCCTACTCCACTTTACCCTCAGGTCCCACACAGGGAACTTCTGGAAGCAAAGAAACTGGAGGAGAGGGGCAGCTCCCATCTCCTTGAAACGAGTTCTTTTCTCAGCCTGGGTCATTTTTTTAAGACGATGGCGTAGTCACCGATGGCTGGCCAGACAGACGCGGAGGCTATCCTATCTGCCGGTCAGGACAGAGCCAGACCAAGTCGGGAGGCACCCCTCTCCTCCCCCGTGCATGCATGCCCGGCCGTCCTCCCCGCGTGTCGCCCCAAGCCCGCACTCACTCGGCCGAGCTGGTCCCGTTAATCGTGGAGCCATCCGGGGTCGGGTTGAGTTGAATGGGCATCGGCTTCTTCTTGGGCATTTTGGCCCCGAGGAAAGCACCTTCCTAAGCAGCAGGCTCGCCCTCTGTAGCTGCGGCCGCAGCTCCGCCTCAGCCTTGCGCCTTTCCAAGTTCAAGGCCGGGACTGCGGGGTGGAAGGGGTCGGGGGCTTAGGGCTCTCAGCGGGGGTTCCCGAGTGGCGGCAGCTCCCCTAGCCCCGCGGCTGACCGGACGCTGAGGAGTTGGGTGGAGGGGCGGCGATGGGGAGTTCCCTGGGGAGGGGTTCGGCGAGCCCCGGTGGCGGGGATTCCCTCACACCACCCCCTCACACCCGCCCGGATTCGGTTCCGTCCGACTTCGTAGTCGGAAGGGCTTCCCCGGCGCGGATTCCGCCGTCCGTCTCCGACCGGCGCGGGATCCCCGGCGC
This sequence comes from Gymnobelideus leadbeateri, assembly GCA_011680675.1. Taxonomy (NCBI): domain Eukaryota; kingdom Metazoa; phylum Chordata; class Mammalia; order Diprotodontia; family Petauridae; genus Gymnobelideus; species Gymnobelideus leadbeateri. Next base: position 106,099 of record WOXC01011654.1, on the reverse strand, counting down.
TCGGGCTAGCTCGAGGGTAATTAAGCTCCGCAGCACCGGGAGCCCAGGTCGGGAGAGGATGCCTGCCCCCCGCCTCTGGAGAAAGTGCGGCTTCTCGCGCTGTCCTCAGAGCCACACATCCGTCCGAGGGAGGGAGGGACGGACGAGGGTGGGGGGCGGGGGTAGGAGGGAAACCTTCGGGGGTTGATGTTTTCCCCCCTTCTTCTGGGGCTCTTTTTTTTTTCTCCCCCCCCCCCCCAAGCACTGCAGCCACCGCCCCCTCCCATTCCTGATTTCGCTGACAGCCAATGAGAAGAAGCCATCCCAGGCAGATGACGCGGAAACGCGTCACGGAGGCGGTGCACGTGGGGCCGCCGTGAAATCGACCTGGAGCTGGAAACAGCGCCCTCTGCAGCTGGCGGTGCTCTCCAGGCACCAGCGGGGGAGGCTGCTTTTTTCCTTTTTGTTCTTCAAATCATTTACCTTGTAAATGGTAATCTATTTCTTGCGCTGGGAGGCCTCAAATTCCTGAACCAGGCTTGAGGTACGCCGCACTGGTAAAATGACAAAGCTGGGTCTTCTCCTTATCCTTTTCTGGGACTATAGCACTGAGTCATATTACTCTAATTCTTAAAGAAAATAAAGTCTCCCAAGGAGAGGGAGTCCCTGTGAGCCAGGAGAACTTAATTCCAATTCAGACCTTGCTACTAACTTTGTGACTTCAGGAATATCACTGAACATTTCTGGTCCTCAGTTTCTCCAAAATGAAGGTGTTGGATTAGATGACTTCTAAACCAGCCTGCCAGGTCGTAATTTTATAGTTGATTAAATCCTAACAATCCCCTTGGACTGAAAGGGACCTTGAAAAGATATCTCTTTCCCTTTAACCCACCCCTAATTCACTGTTCCTGAGACTACAATCTAGTCCTGTGACCAAATAGTAATAGCTCACATTTTATTATAGCCATTAAGGATTTGCAAATCATCATCCTCACAATGAGGGAGAGTGCAATCATTATCCCCATTTTGCAGATTTTAGGATTATAGATTTAATAGTGGAAAATGATGAGGGAAGAGTAATAGGTTCTACCAGGATCCTTATCAGTGACCAGAAACCCTGCAATTCAGTCTGGAAAAAATTCACCAGGCTCAAGCAAACTTGGAAGCTGAGATTGTAAAAGTTTATTGTTACACTGTACAGCACAGCAGGCAAGAGTTCTTATGGAACCTGCAAACTTACAGAAATCACAGGTATAGTTTTAAGGAGTCAAGACAGTAAATCAGGTGTCAATTATGTTAACTAGGTGAGTAAGGGTGGGATTAGGGAGGAGTTAAGGACTGGTCAGTGCTTAAAGAAACATGCACTTTTAATATCAACTGGCAGGCGTATTGCCCATAATTCACTGGGAAATAGCCCAAGGAGGGGCTACCTGGAGGTGTGGTTTTAGGCCTGAAATTGTCACTAAGTCAGCCAGTGGTCAGGGCTAACTGAGAAGTGCCAACCATCCGTGTCAAGTTTGACAAGATGGATGTTGGGAAACAAGGCTAATGGAGACTTAGTATGGGTATAATTGGCTAAGGAGTTAACCTATAGATAGGCCATTGAAGGATTCATGGGTACAGCTGGCCACTCTACTAGGGGAGATAGTATTTGCCTAAGCTAAAATGTTTATAGATGCTTTAGTAAAGGATTCATAGGTAGCTTGTTATTGTTTCAAGCAGAGATAAACAGTTTATGAGTTGTTGCTGGGCAGAGTACTGTCAGGGGGAAGGGGCAGAGTTAATGCTCTGAGACTGGGGAGGGGGAAATGTGATTTTACAGACTGGTTTTACAAGTTGATTTTACAGACATAGATCCTAAAGCACCCCTTTTACAAACTGATGTTACAAACTGATATTACAGACATAGACTGATGTTACAAATATATATATCCCAAGCACCCCATCAGAAAAGACCTTAGAGATCTTTAGAGACCTCTAATAGAGGTCTATTCCAAACCCCTCATTTTACACAACAGGGAAATAAGGCCTAGAGAAATGAATTAATATGCCAAGGTCATCTCAGATCTAGGGTCTGAACCAAGGTCCTCTTGATTTCAAATCTAGCATTCTTTCCACTGCATCATGCCAGTGTGGGAACTGAGATTCAAAAACTTGATTAGGATGACACAGTGTCCATCCATTTTCAAATTCTGGTTTCCTGACTCCCAAGTCCAGCACTCTCCATGATACAATGTTGTTTCTCAACTCTATCTCCATCTTGAATTGACTGGACCTATCATTTTTTTTCTTTTACATTTTAGACTTGATGAAGTACTGTGGGGTTGTCAACAAATTCAAGAGCTGATACTTTTAAATCACTGAGGAAGACTGGCATAAGCAGATTCCCTCAAATGAATCAAGGATTTAAAGATTTTTAAAGTGGGAAGGAAGCAAAGAGATCATTTAGTCCAACTCCTTAATTTTACAGATGAGAAAACTGAAGTTTATTTATTGGTGTAATACAAAGCAATAACAGAGGGATGCCTCATCCCTGAAGATGAGCTTGTTTTGCAGTTTGTAAACTATGATAGAGCTCTTTTAGAAATTTAAAAACTGATGTTGCTGAGCATTTTAACAGGAAAAAACTACATTTGTTATTGCCTGTAATTTAATAGAGAATTTTAGAACCAAAAAATGTGGTTACTGAAAGTGTAACTTTTGCCAGATAGTTATATATTAATAGTGGAAAATGATGAGGGAAAAGTAATAGGTTCTACCAGGATCCTTATCAGTGACCAGAAACCCTGCAATTCAGTCTGGAAAAAATTCACCAGGCTCAAGCAAACTTGGAAGCTGAGATTGTAAAAGTTTATTGTTACACTGTACAGCACAGCGGGCAAGAGTTCTTATGGAACCTGCAAACTTACAGAAATCACAGGTATAGTTTTAAGGAGTTATATCATTTCCACATTTTGAATCCCACATTTCCTGTCATTAACAAAGAGAGCACTCCAAATATTTTCCAATTATTTTCCCCATTATTCAATGTCTTCTCTGGAGCTAATTTCTTCTAATCAAAATATGTTTAATGTAAAGGAAAGCACTATGTAAACATAAATAAATATTACTTATCTTCTAGATTTTTAAAATATTGACTATGACAAAAGTAGATTTTTCAGTAATGTGTAAAATGTTATAATGCCAAATAGATACATTTAAAGAGTTATACTATCCACAAAGAAGAGACATCTATTTCCTAAGTTCTCAGTTCTTGACATTCCCATAGCAATGAAACCACTGAGTTATTTTGGGAGTCACTTTAATTACCAGTTATATTTCATTTAAGGGAAGAGCTGCCTCAATTTAGTGATGATGATGGGATTTCAATGGGTCTCTGCAGATGTAGTCTCAAATCATACAGGATGTCAGATCTGGTGTCTATTTTTGGAGAGGATGGGGGTGGAGGTAAGGAATGTGTCCTAAGAGGGTCTAGCAATGAAGAGGCAAAAGCATTCACTTTCTGCCCCTGTGTAGACACAGGCTCCAAAAAAGACAAGATGTTTTCAGGACACATCAGCTTCTCAAAGGCAATTATGGAGAAGGATGTCAACTTCCTTAAGAAACTCAGCATGGAATACCATTCATTCTCAATACTGCACAAAGATGAAGCAGGTTCCCTTTTGCTTAGGGGATTATAACCAATTCCTTCATTGCTATTTTCAGACTTTCTCCAACTTGGAATGGAAAACTGTTCTCCAATATTTTTCCTGTGAAGTGCATTGAAAACTATTACAAAGAGGAAATAGAAATGATTTAACTTTAAAACTAGAGTGACCACAGTGATCTGTTCCCTATGATAAGCAGCTTGTGGAACTGAAGGAACAGACCTGTCTTGCATCCTGTGCCTCATTGTTTTGAATTTTCACTCTCTGCCTCAATCAACTTGTTTCTATAAGCTTTTCCAAGAGAAGAATATTGCCTCCACATGCCTACTATTCATAAGGCATCTAATGTTGCTTTTAGCTTCAGTGGACAGCAATTTAAGAACAGGTGTCCCTTCAATTGACTTACCAAGTTCACATCTGTGTTTTAGCATTTTGCATTTATATACAACTGCTAGATGACTTTATCCTTGAATTAGAGATCTGACAGACACCTTAGATATCTTCTAATCCAATTCCCTCCAGTTACAGATGAAGGAATTGAGGCCCACAAAGGTGAAATGACTTGATCAAGATTATATCAGTAGTTAGTAATAAGAGCTGGAACTAGAACATATCTCATCATTCAGGCTCCTCCCATCCTACCACACTGCTTCCAGTAAGCTAACTTAATTGATAGGTATGTTTGGTTTAGTCAACTGGTAGGTGACTTTATCTGGTAATTTTTTGACTATAACTTTTTTTTTCACTAACATTTGAAGAGAACCTTAGAGTTTTGCATAAGTTATATGTGTTATACAACATAGCACATGTTGTAGTGCATAAATATACAAAATATGCCATGTGATAATAAAACTTACATTTATATAACTTTTAAAGTTTCCCAGAGTATTTCATAAACAATATCTCATTTAACCTTTACAACACCCCTGTTGTGAAGAACAGGTGGACGTGAACAGAGATAGGTACTATTATGTACATCTTACAGATTTGGAAACTGAAGTGAAAAAGGTAATTGGCTTGTCAATGGTCACACAGCTGGTAAACATTAGGGGATAGATTAAAAAAATATACACACATATTGTTCTAGGTATTTGGATTAAATAAGAGAAATCAGCCCCCCCCCCCAGCTTTAAGGAGCTTGAATTGTAATGGGGAGCTAAAATATGCACATAATAAAAACATATAAGTTAATTTAAAGAGAAAAAGACACCTAACAACTGATGGAATTAGGAAAGGTTTTACATAAGAAATGAGACTGAAGATTGGCTTTATGGGAGATGGAATGCAAATTTCTGGGAACAATAGGCCACTTTTACTGGAACTCAAGTGTGTAAAGGCATTACTATATGTCATTTGGTTTTTCAAACAACTTTGTGAATTAGGTAGTATAAGTGCTATTATTATCCCCATTTGACCGACTAGAAAATCAAGGCTCATAGGGGTTAAATGTGTTGCTGAAGGTCAAAAAGTTAGTTTATTCTCTGCTCCCAGTTGGGGTAACTAGGTGGTGTAGTGAACAGAGCACCAGCCCTGGAGTCAGGAGGACCTGAGGTCAAATCTTGTTCTCAGTACTTGACACTTACTAGCAGTGTGACCTTGGGTAAGTCATTTAACCCCAATTGCCTCACCTCCTCCCTCAAAAAAAAAAAAGTTAGTTTAATGGAAAGTGGAAAAGCCAGCATGCCAAACTCAAGCCTGTTGATTCTAAATCTACACAAAGTTGGTCTCCCTGCTTCAAGTCTTTCCCCACGACATTTCATCCACAATGATTTTGCCTATGCACAGATCTGACCATACCGTTCCCCTACTCTCTCAATTCCAGTGGCTCTCAATTACCTCAGCATCAAAAAAAAAAAAAAAAAAATGCCTCTGTTTAACTTAAACCTTTTCACAATCTGGCCCCAATTAATCTTTCATGCCTCAGTGTACATTATTCCCCCTTCAATAAGACCAAACTAACTTTTTCTCTGTTCCTCACTTGTAACATTCCATCTGCCTTCTCATCTCTGCATGAACTTTCTCCTGTACTTGGACTCCATTCTTTCTGCACCTTTACCTCACAGAATTCCTCCCTTCCTTTGAAACTTAGCTCAGGCACCAACTTTTACATTCAGGAGTTTTTAACCTGGAGCCCTTAGACTTTAAAAAAAAAAATTTAATAACTGTATATCAGCATAATTAGTTTCCTTTGTAATTCTATGCATTATATTTTATTATTTTAAACATATTATGCTGAGAAGGGGTCTATGGACTTCATCAGACTGGTAAAGGAACCCATGACACAAAAAGATATATATCTAAGAACTCTTGTTCTACACAAAGCCTTTCCTAATCCCCTCAATTCATTGCACCCTCCCTCTGGAACTACCTTATATTTAACTACTTTGTATTTATTTGCATTTATTCTGTAAATGCTTATTCGTCCTTGCTGTCTCCTCCATTAGAATGTAAGATCCTTGAGAAATGGGATTGTCTCATTCATTGAAATTATATCCCCACAAACTAGCACAGGGCCTGGCATATCGCAGGTGCTTAATAAATACTGATTGATTCATCTTTCTGTATAGATCCTAAAGATATTAGCATTCTTGGTATTGATAATAATTAAAGAATACCAATGTTTTTCCTTGACCAGGTAGCTTTCTTTACCCTACTATCTCCTCAACCAACCTTTGTCTCTCAATCCTGCCAGTGATTGGGGTGGCAATGTACAATTTTGATAATAATATTTTAGCATATGGAACAGCACAAATGGTTCTCCATGAAAAAATAAGATAAACTAGAATGTACAACTGCAGGCTAATTTTCTTGATCTGTGAGAGCTCTGGGCCAAATTTGTAAACTAATGTACCCTTGTTTACCTCAGACTTCCTTGAACTGTAAAAAAAGAAAGAAAGAAAACAGAACACCCAGTGACAGAATCAATTCGATACAAAGTTTCTCCTCATCATCTTGTACTTGTTCCTCACTTCCTCAATGTCCTTTTTTTTGTCCTTTTTTTTTTTTTTGAAGGGGGTAGGCAGGGCAATTGTGGTTAAGTGACTTGCCCAAGGTCACATAGCTAGTTAAGTGTATGAGGGTTCAGGTCCTCCTGACTCCAGGGTCAGTGCTCTATTCACTGTGACACCTAGCTGCCCCTACATGCTTCTGATAGTAACTTTTAAAAATCATAGTACTATAGAAATGTCAAGAATTAAAAGAGCCTTTGTTTTATAGACTCACAGAATCTTGGAGATCCTCTAAGTCTTTTTTCTAAAGAGGAAAGAAGCACAGAATCACAAATGACCTCATAGGCTATCTAGTTCAACATAGTAAGAACTAAAGCTTGTAAAGTGCTTTACATATATTATCTAATTTGAACCTCACAACAGCCTCTGAGGTAGTTATGACAGGTATTCACCTTTCCCTCCCCCATCCCAATTTTGGAGATAGGGAAACTGAGGCTGAGAGAGGTTAATATCTTGCCCATGGTCACATGACCAGTGTCAAGTGGTAGGATCTAAACTCAAGTCTTCCTTACTCTCCTAGTTCCCATCATTGCAGTCCACTGACAAGTGTGTAGAAATGTGGATTGGGCCTTTATAAAGATTGACGACTTTAGATTTCCTGTGTTCATTGTGTAACCATGTGGGTTACAACTTCTGGATTAGAAGGTTACAGTTCAGTGGTGATATGAAACTTGAAATCAGCTCTACTAGATTCCTATCAGAAATCTTGCAAAAGTCAGCCATTTGGGTTCTGATCTGCTCTAAATGACAAATATTTGTGTCTCATCCTTAAGGAATACTTTCTATAGTAGCCTATGGATATACAAGATATCTTGAAAAATAACCACGCTCAAAAGAACTATGTGTTCAAATAAACCCATGCAGAGCTATTAAAAAAAAAAAAAAACAACTGATTTTTTTTTCCCTGGCAAAGCAAGTACTTTAACCTGTATTTTTAATGTGTTGACTCATTAAAGTGTTTATTTGTATCCTGTTTGGTGAACAAATCATAAGCGCCTATTTAGTAAGAGATTAAACAATCTGACACAGTGGATAAATCCTTTCAACAGAACACATTGTTTCACTTAATGAAACTAATTTTTCCTTTCTATCCATCTAGGCCCTTTTAGGGAAAAGACTTTTAACATTTGTTGTACAGTTTTTTTTTTAATATGATTAGACATTTATTTTTAACACTTAAAATATTCTCTTACTTGGTGTTAATGTTTTAAAAGTTCCTTATTTTTCAATATTTCTCATTTAATAAACTAAAACTAAGAAGTTTCTTAGTTTCAAGCTTAATCACAGGACTTCTGAAAAGAGATTTTGCTTGTTTTTCCTTTAAAACAATGTCCAAGATTCTTCAGACTTCTTACATTAAATTGAGTTCCCAGCTACTTCCTAAATAATTTAGTTAATTAAATAAGCAAAAAGGACTGAATCTAGGTAAAGTAAAAAAAGTTTGAAGAATGGAATGAATTATAAATAAGCTTATTTGTTAACATTCCTTTCCTTTATATAAATCGTGCATAGTACTTGTGTAACAGAATAGGTTCCTTATACATTTGTCCTTCACACATGTAATATCAGACTAGTTCCTAATAAGAATAGATTCTCTTGAGAAGTTGAAATTTTATTCTGTACATTGACTATGAATATATGCTTTTGTTTTATCACCCAAATAACTTTGTTTTTTATTTTTTATTTTTTTGGAGGGCAATTGGGGTTAAGTAACTTGCCCAAGGTCACACGGCTGGGTTTTTGTTTGTGTGTGTGCTAAGTGTCTGAGGCCGGATCCGAACTCAGCTCCTTCTGACTCCAGGGCCAATGCTCTACACACTGCACCACCTAGCCGCCCCCTGTTTTTTATTATAAAGTTTTTTTTAAACAAAATGCTACTTGGAATCAGTAAAAGTACCAGCAAAAACCAACCAAAAAAAAAATGCTGCCTCTATAATATACCCAACAGCTAGGAATCAAACTTTTGCTTGAAGACCTCTAGAGAAGGAAACCTAATCCTTCCTGAGTCAGCCCATTCTGATTTTGGACAGTTTTAGTTGTTAGGAAGTTTTTCCTTATATGGAACCTAATCTGCCTCTCTATAGCTTTTACCCATTGTTCTAAAGTCAGTCTTCTGGCTGGTCAAGTGGTCAATCTATTTTTAATCACATTCACTAGTTCAGGAGTGTAATGGAAATGCAGATTTGAAGATCTTCCCTGCCCCTAGGCCCTTTGATTGTCTTAAGTGACTCTGAAAACCTTCTTTAATTTGAAAATATACTCTGCCCCCTAATAGGCTGAATGTGGTCACATGGAGCCTGTGGTAGGAGGCTTGGTTTTCAGGAATGACCACACCTTGATGCTGTGTGATTGGGCAGTGGGTCTAGAAGGTTGTTACATTCTCTGAGCCAGGAGAAGGCTATATAGTTCCTGATGAGAGGTTTTGCTTTGGGGCTAACTTTGAGAAGTGTTGTGTGATTTGACCCGATGAGACTCTGGGCAGCCGTTGAGAGGCCCCCGCCCTTTGAAAACCCAGATGTTGATGCTTCCCTCTCTGGTAACTGATTTTGGTATTAATAATGGTTGGACAGTTTGGAAGCCTGTCTGTTTGATCTGTGTACTCTGAAGTTCGGGGTACTGACCTTTTCCCCCTGAACAAGGTAAATGATATATGTTTGATTAAAGTGAGCTTGTTAACTGATTTTGAGTTGCTTTCCTTTACAAAAGCAGATCTAAGAACCTGTGTTGGCAGCCACTCTGGGAATGCTGGAGTGCTTGCTGCTACAAGGAGAAAAGTCAGCACCATAAACTTCAGAGAAAATGCAAACAGAGAAATGAAGACCAACAGACAGGGCTCTGACTGCCTGAATCAACTATACACTTTACATACAACCCTCGATTAATACAGACTTTACATCTGAGCAGTTGGGGAGCTCTGAACATACTCAGAATCTTGAACAAGGAATCACAGGATCCTTCTCATAAGCAAGTTCCCAAAGCAAAATACCAACTCAGAGTTTTTGTACACTTCTCAGAGCCAGAAGGCATCAAAAACCTCTTTACTCAGTGCCTAATTAGAAATTAATGGGGTGGCTAAGTGGTGCAGTGAATAGAGCACCAGGCCTGGAGATAGGAGGACCTGAGTTCAAATCCAGCCTCAGACACTTGACACACTTACTAGCCGTGTGACTTTGAGCAAGTCACTTAACCCCAATTGCCCTCCAAAAAGCAAAAATAAAAAAGAAATTAGCAAAAGGAGTGAAATCCTCCCTACAAGCAAGCCTCCCCTAAGCCAGCTTCCCTTAATAGGCTCCACTATGAGGCCTATTAATGGGCAGGGAAGATCTTACCTTATAGGAGGTTAGATAGAATAAGTCTAATTTCTCTTTCAACTGTAGCCCTTCAACTTGAAGAAAGCTATGATGGACAATTAACTCTTCTCTTCTCCATGCTAAATATCCCCAGTTCCTTCAAATAATCCTCATGTCATGATCTCAAGGTCCTTCATTATGTGATTCTCCCTCCTCTGAACACTATCCAGATAATCAATGCCCTTAAAATATGGAACCAAGAACTTAACATGATGTTCTGATATGTTCTGATCAGAACAGAGTATAAGAAGATGACCATCTCTCTAATGTTAGTAGAACTTCAGAAATCATCCAATCTGATCCCTTCATTTTATTCATGAAGAAATTTAAGGTCAAAAGAGTTTTAGTGACTTACACAGGGATTAAAGACAGAGTCAGGATTTTAAGCTAGGCCCTATAATTCCAAACGTGACGCTCTTTCCCCTTGGATGCCATTTCCCTTGTAATGTAATATTTTTTGGCTGCCATAGTAAAATATTAAATCAAATTTAATCTAAATTGCCCTTTTAGATGAAGTGTTTTCTAGTCATGTCTGCCCAGCTTACATTTTTGAAGTTGATTTTGTTTATTCAAGTATACTATACCTAATAAATTTAATATTATTAGATTTGGTCCCAATATTCTAGCCTGGTAGATTTTTTGGGATCCTCACAGTCAGCCAAGATAATTATCTTCCTATCTTTGTGTGATCTGCAAAGTTTATAAGCTTTTGCTTTTATCCAAATTACTGATTAAAATGTTAAACAGCATCTGGCCAAGCACAGATCCCTTCCAAGTTTGTGATAAGTTGGTTCTTGCTTTTATTTACTCATTTAAAGAAAAAGAGGAAAGTTAATTAAAATCTAGATGTTCCAAAATGTTCTTTTCTATAAAGTTTTTCTAATTTTTGGAAAGCAGTAAATATTAATTTTTCAAAGAAAGGCAGGGAAAGGGAACTATCAGTTTACTTGATTACAACTAGTTGAAAAATAAAACTTAAAATTTCAATTTTCCATCCTTGTGACTGTTGGACATTTAAACACCATGAGTGCAGACAGTAGAGTTTGAGTTCAGACTCAAAGTTTATGTATCTCCATTGTCAAAGATTCTTTAAAGACATGATAATATTCTGCTTTTAAGAAAAGGACAATCTAGCTAAGGGTGATCTAGTAAATGGTGATTTGGGTGAAGTAAGGCTAGCAGCTAAGTAGAACAGCAGACAGAGCACTGGGTCTGAAGTCAGGAAGATCTGAGTTCAAATCTAGTCTCTATTTGACCTTGGGGAAGTCAGTTTCCTTATCTGTAAAATGAGCTAGAAAAGGAAATGACAAACCACTACAGTATTTTTGCAAAGAAAACCCCATGGGCAGCATGGTCTATGGGGTCAAGAAGAGTCAGAAACAACTGAATAAAAAATGCCACTTTCAATAGAACTCCATAAAAACCATCCCCTATAGTTTTCTGTACTATATGTAGATATATCTAAAGGTAAATTTCTAACCATTATGTTTATAGTAGGAAAAATAAAAAAAAAACCCTGATCAATTTGGTAAGCTCTATTGCTAACTTAATGATTGTATGGGCCTGGACCTTTACTAGAAGGGAACACTTACCATGGAGATTGATAAGCCTTTAATCCTTTGCTAACTGTGCACATTGAACTCTTCTGATAGGACCTAAGTACCTGCAAGTACCTCCTGATGGATGACTGATTAAGGCCCAAAGAGAGTGACTTTAATCAGAAGAGCTACCTTCACTGTGATGGAGCTTTTAAAACTCTCTACCCTTTTTTCTCCTTAGATTTTTTTTTTTTTTTGCCTTTTGGAGGGCAATTGGGGTTAAGTAACTTGCCCAAGGTCACACAGCTAGGTTTTTTTTGTTTGTGTGTGCGTTAAGTGTCTGAGGCCTGATCCGAACTCAGGTCCTTCTGACTCCAGGGCCGATGCTCTACTCACTGCGCCATCTAGCCACCCCTCTCCTTAGATTTCAAGATGGGAGTATAACAGGAATAACAATGGCAACTTATAGCAGAGTTATATTAGTAACGTGACCTACATTTCCTAGGCATCCCTAGACAAGAGCCTTTAGACCTCCCAGGTCAGGTTTCCTTCTGCCTTTGGGTTCCCTTTTCTGATCAGAGATCAGATCCTGAGGTTGGATATTTCTAGCCTTAGGGTTAGCTGAGTTTGGGAGTTCCTAAGTTAGAGAGATCCTAAATTTATGGGCATTATTTCCTCAATAGCATAATGCTCAGCAGCAGAATCCTGTAGCTAAGGACATAGGCATTCAGGAGATTTGAATTTTGCCAGCCCTCCGCGATAACTGCTGTGAGTTCCTCAAATAGAACAGGTCTAAGATGAATTTGAAATATCATTCAGGAGTCTCACAGAGTATAACAGCTATTTGAGTGTTTTATGTTTCCTATATTTACTCACTGGAGCCTGGGAGTCCTAAGTTGGCCCATACTTGACATCCCCATTGTACACTGAAAAAGGACCCAGCTCTATCCCCAACCCCACCCCGATGGGGAGTGGGGGGAAGAGGGAAACTAACAGGAAAATTCTAGATATGAACCTTAACTAAGCTTTGTTTTAGAAATTTCGTTGAAGTTTTATTCTGGGATGAGGGCATTAACAAGCCAGGGAGAAGTTAACAAAATCTCCACCCCAACCCAAGATCTGACCAAGGTCCATGTGGGTCATAAGTCTTTCAGAGGGAGAGGGAGAAACTGGGTCATATTTGACACACTAAAGGCATGTTTCAGTATTTATAGTTCTCATACTAAGAAACATCTAATTTCTAACCTAAAAACTTTCCCTCACGATTTAAATGGATTCCCTCTTCTCCTGATCTCAGTGTAGTTGGAAGGTATCTGGTTTCTGTTCATATTAAAAGATTTATTTTACTTTAGGCATTTTATTTAATTTGGGTGAGAGTGTTCAAGTCCTGCCTCTGACATACTAGAAATATGACCAGAAGAAAGGAAATAATAATTTATTAAACATTTGCTATTTGTCAGACACTTCACTAAGCACTTTAAAAACATTTCATTTGGGTGGCTAGGTGGCGCAGTGAGTAGAGCGTCAGCCCTGGAGTCAGAAGGACCTGAGTTCGGATTTGACCTCAGACACTTAACGCACACACAAATAAAAAAAAATAAAAAAATAAAAACCTAGCCGTGTGACCTTGGGCAAGTTACTTAATCCCAATTGCCCTCCAAAAAGCAAAAAAACAAAAAAACAAAAAAACAACAACATTTCATTTGATCCTCATAACCCAGGGAAGCAAATGCCATTATCATTCTCATTATTATCATTCTCATAGTTGAGGAAATAGAGGCAAAAGTTAAGTGACTTGACCAGGGTCACACAATTATTAAGTGTCCGAGATCACATTTTAACTAAGGTCTTCCTGACTTCAGGCTCAGTGTTCTATCTACTACTATGCCACTTAGCTTTCATGGTCAAGTATATAACTTCTTAGACAACTCACTGAGACTATAGCATAATTACAAAACGAGTTCCCAAGTCACATTACTCAAAGGGGTTTCCAGTCTGGGAATTCCCCTATAGATAAATCACAAGTCTATCTAAGCTGCCCTTCCTCTATAGCAAAAATCCAGATGTAAACATATAAATGACCATGTTAGTCTCTTATTTTGCATAATCCACTCTATTTAAGGGTAATATTTATAATAAAGATCAGTTAAAAACCTCTGTTCTTAGCTACTCTGGTACTCATTTGAAGGTATAGAAACATTAAAAGAAACTTCTTCATAATTCAACTTAAAATATTAAGAGAGAAATATTTCTAAAGTCATTTCCAGACTTTTTCCTTTAGAAAAAGGCATAAAATATCTAAAACAAAAGTTAAAGGCCTGGGGTGGGGGTAGATTAAGGGTAGTAACCAAATTTAGAACAACCACAAAAATATTGTCTAGTTCTGATCGTGTTCCCCTATCCCATGACCAAGAACAATAACATAACGAAGAGATTAGAGCATTTTCAGGGGAGGTTCTTTTGAATACCCAAGAGAATGTTTGAGGGAGCTTGGTCCAAAATGGAATTGAGTAGTTTTAGGAAATCAAGTGACTATTGTTCTATTAAATAGAGTAGAACTCTAAATTGTATTTTAACACACTGAGACCTTTATCTTATTCAAGATTCCTATTAAGTGTTAAATTGTCTTTTTTTAAGGGAGATGTCTAAGGACATGAGGGAAGTTATGTCAACTTGGACATGTCTCATAGATAGACATGCTTGGATTTAGAATAACAATAAATTAATTGAAATTTTAATTATAATTAAAACTATACTTGGACATAAAATCTATAGTATTGCTATTTTTCTTTGACAGAGGTATAAAAAAGAAAGCTATTCCTTTACTCTAGTCTCTCATCTAGGATCATGCCCTCTGAAACTGCTTAATAAAAGTGAATTGATATGAAAGTATAGTCATTTTCTAACCTTTTATACAGAATCTGTACAATGTTTGTTTACTATTCATGAAAAGTCTAAGGAATAGCTCCCTCCTGTGGTGAGATCTCTTTTCAAATATTTTTACCATTTAAAAAGATCTGTATAAGGGGAAAAAAGAAATAATTAAAATAATTTTTTTTACTAATCTTTTGAGAACCAAAATATACCTTGTTTCAGGTCAAAGAATAAATTATTTTAAATAGTGAGATTATGAAAATAAAATGATGCTGATCTCCTTACTGTTCTTCTAGGCAAGATGAACACAATGAAAACAAATCAAATAGCTTGCTGTTTAAGACAACGTGCTAAGCACTGCAAATAGTCTCTACCTTCATGGAGCTTAGGTTCTGCTGGGGATATAACACTTAAACAGCTAAATGCAAAATAAGCTGAGGAATGAAAGACTACTTAGTATCTATGTAGATGAGAATGTTTCCCTTAGTAGTAATTGTGAAGCAGCTGGAATCAGGAAAACCTGAGTTCAAATTTGGCCTCTATAGGAGTATGTATAGAATGATTTTACACATATATACATACTTTTATCTAATGGTAGCCATCTGTGGGGTGGGGAGGAGGGAGGGAAAAGAAGAAATTTACATGATGACTTTATTATATATTTAAAAGGAATAGCAAGTTGTACATAATGGCTTTGTAGTTTCATGTGCAATCATCTTTTAAAAAATTATACTATTATGGAAATGCTTGTTTTATTCCATAAATAAAAAATGAAATAATTTTTAAAAAATCAAATTTGGCCTCAGACTTTTACTAGCTGTGTGACCCTGGGCACGGGATCTGTTTGCCTCAGTTTCTCTAAATGTGAAATGGGGATGATCATAGCACTTACCTCACAGGGTTAGTGCTCATTCCCTTTCTTTTTCTTTCCTTAATAAGTAGTGCCTTATATGAGCCTTTAGAAGCTAAGATTTCTAAGAGGCAGAGGTGAGGAGAGTGTTCAGGTAAGAGGTACAGCCAAGATTTTCAAAGGCACAAAAGCAAGAGATGAGTGGGTAAAAGCAAATGAGCCTGTTCTTCTGGAACATCAAGTACATGAAAGGGAATAACTTGAAAAAAATACCCTAAAATTAGGCCGGGGTTAGATCATGAGAGGTTTTAAACACCAACATAAAGGGTTTTCATTTTACCTTAGAGGTAATAGGAAGAAACGCAGATTTTTTATCTGGGGATTGACATGGTAAACCCTATGCTCTAGGAAGATTATTGTGGTTGTTGTGTGGAGAACAGATTGGAGGAGAGGCTAGAAACAGGGAGCCTAGTTAAGGGGTTACTGCAATAGCACAGGTGAGATATGATGACAGCCTGAATTAGGGTGTTGGCTGAGTGAATGAATGTAGATATAGATAATGAGAAAGAGGGAAGGGGAGAGAATGACTCATATGTTGAGAACTTGAAGGACTAGATATATCACAGTGCCCTTAACAGAAATAGAGTTGTGTGGAGAAAGGCCTAGAAGATGGGGTGGGGTGGAGGAATAATGAATTTTTTTTTTTTGAAATGTTGAATTTGAGATGTTGATGAAACACCCAAGTAGAATTTTCCAGCCAGCAGTTAGTGATGCAAGACTAGAATTTAGTAAAGAGATTGAGATTGTATATAATAGATTTGGAAGTTATCTATAAGAAGAGAGATAATTCAATCTTTGGGTGAAAGAAAGAGAAGACAAGAGGGCCCAAGAATGTAGTCTTAAGGAACACTGGCAGCAGCAGATGTTTGCTCAGACTGATGCTTCAGCAGTCCTTTTCTCTCTTTTCTAGGTATTCAATTCCATCTTACCCTCTATGGCCCAGTTTAAAGCCTCACCTTTTCCAAAAGCCTTCCTAGATGACTCTAGATAATGTTGCTTTTTTTTTTTTAAGGGCAATTGGGGTTAAATAACTTGCCCAAGGTGACACGGCTAGGTTTTTGTAGAGAGAACAAGGATGCCACCTAGCTGCCGAGATAATGTTGATTTTTCACTTACTTTAACTCCTTAATTTTATCACTTCATCAAGTGATTCAATTGTGTTTATTAAGTAATTTATTTTCTAATTTTTTCATGTGTGTAGGCCTTATTTGTTTAAAGAAAGCTTGGCAACATATATAGTCAAACAAAGTCATCCCAACAGCATTAAAGAATGAAAAGAGAAGGAGGGATAGAAGGTTATACACAGAAGAAAAATGGAAAAGATTTGCAAAAAAAAAAAAACCATTTTAGCAAGTTGTTTTCTCATCAGATAAGGTGGAACCACCACTCTTAGATCCTAACATGTACTTACAGAAGACACAGAAATTATGTTAAAAAGAACAAAGACAGGACCAAGGAGATATATAGGAGAGATCTGTGTTGGAGACAATACAATTGTAAGGACACTAAAAAATAGCATACCTAAAAAAAGCAGGGGAAAATTATAAAGGTATGAAAAAAATCTCAGCCCTTAATAATACCAAAAAAGGTAACTAATCATTACTGACGTATATGCCTACTCTCTTAATTATACAAAATATTTAAGAGGGTAATTTATACATGAATCATGGGCATTCTCTAGGAGGATATTAATAAAGAATAAGCAGTCTAGGGGCCGCTAGGTGGCACAGTGAGTAGAGTGCTGGCCCTGGAGTCAGAAGGACCTGAGTTTGGATCCAGACTCAGACACTTAACACACAAACAAAAACCTAGCCGTGTGACCTTGGGCAAGTTACTTAACCCCAATTGCCCTCCAAAAAGCAAAAAAAAAAAAAAGAATAAGCAGTCTCTTGAAAATGATATTTAATGATGGACTACATATTCACGATTCAGAAATAAGCATTTACCCAGACATTGTGCTAAATTCTAGAGTTACAAAGAAAGGCAAAAGATAGGCCTTGACCTTGGGTGGGGGGTGGGGGGAGACAGCATACAATCAATATTCAAGATAAATTAGAAATAAATCAACTGAATGAAGGCATTAGAATTAGGAGAGATTAGGAAAGGTTTTCTCTAGAAGGAATGATTTAATCTGGGACTTAAAGAAAGCCCAGGGAAGTGAAGGGGCAGAAATGAGGAGGAAATCGAGAACGCTTGACAATTCCAAGTGTGGGGAACAGCTAGAGAAAATGCCCAGAGCCAAGAGATGTCTTATTCAAGGAACCACACAAAGGCTAATGTTATTGGATCCCAGTGTAGATGGTAGGGGTGTAAGGTCTATAAGAAGAAAGGAAAGATAGGTGGGTGCTAAGTTAATAAGAATTTTCAATGCTAAACAGATAATTTTGTATTGAATCCTGGAGGTGATGGGGAACAACTGGATTTTAATGAGACAAGACAGAGAGTGAAAGTGAGTGTTGGGGGTGACATGGGTCAGAACCACACTTTGGGAAAATCACTTTGGAGGCTGAATGGTATATGGACTTGAATGGGGAGAGGCTTGTGACAGACCGACCAATCATCATGCTACCATAATAGTCTGTCTAGGCATGAGAAAAGAGGGCCTGTACCAGATGAGTAGCTATATGAGGAATGATGAGTGGGCATACTGAGAGATGTTGCAAAGCTGAAATTGACAGGCCTGGGTCAAGGGTGACACCCAGCTTGCTAGCCCAAGGGAATGGGAGGATGATGGTGTCCTTGACAGTAATAAGAAAGTTTGGAAAGGGGAATACTTCAAGAAGGGAATGAAGCAGCAGCATCAGAGGCTGAAGAGAGATCAAGAAAGATGAAGACTGAGAAAAGATCATTGAATTTGCCAATTAAGAGATCACTGGTGACAACATACCAAAATTTGTGAGATGCAGCCAAAGCAGTACTTAGGGGAAAATTTATATATCTCTAAATGCTTATATAAATAAAAAGGAGAAAGAGCAAAGCAATAAATTGGTCATACAATTAAAAAAAACTAGAACAAGAACAAATTTTAAATCCCCAATTAAACACCAAAATAGAAATCTCTAAAAAATCAAAAGAAAGATGAATAAAATTAAAAGTGGAAAAACCATTGAACTAATAAATAAAACTAGAAGCTGGTTTTATGAAAAACAAAAAACAATAAAACACACAAATCATTGCCACTACCAAAAATTAAAATGGTGAATGCACCACTAATGAAAATGAAATTAGGCAATTATTAGGAGCTATTTTGCCCAATTATATGCCAATAAATATGACAAGCTAAGTGAAATGGATGAATATTTACAAAAATATAAATTGCCCATAATGACATAAGAGAAAATAGAATACTAAAATAATCCTATTTTTAAAAAGAAATTGAATAAGCCATAAATGAACTCCCTAAGAAAAAATCCCCAGGATCTGAGGGATTGACAAGTGAATTCCAGGAATTATCTAAGGATTAACACCAATACTATATAAACTTTTTTTTAAAAAATAGGTAAAGAAGGTCTGGCAAATTCCTTCTATGCCACAAATATAGTTTGATGTCTAAAACAAGAAAAGCAAAAACAAAGAAAGAAAGCTATAAACCAACTTCCCTAATGAATATTAATGTAAATTTTTTTTTTTTTTTTGCTTTTTGGAGGGCAATTGGGATTAAGTAACTTGCCCAGGGTCACACAGCTAGGTTTTTTGTTTGTGTGTGTTAAGTGTCTGAGGTCAAATCCGAACTCAGGTCCTTCTGACTCCAGGGCCGATGCTCTACTCACTACGCCACCTAGCCACCCCAATGTAAATTTTTAAAAAAATATTATCAAGGAGATTACAACAATATATCACAAAGATCATACACTAAGACCAGGTGGGACTTATACCAGAAATCCAGGGCTGGTTCAATATTAGGAAAACTATAAGCATAATTGACCATATCAATAAAAAAAAACAACAGATATCACATGACTATCTCAATGGGTGCAGAAAAGGCTTTTGACAAAACAAAACAAAACAAAACCAACCATCTATTCCTATTTAAAATACTAGGAAGCATAGGAATAAATAGAGTTTTTCTAAAAATGACAACTAGTATCTATCTAAAGCCAAGACCAGGTATTACCTGTAATGGGGATAAACTAGAAGCCTTTCCTATAATATCAGGGGTGAAGCAAAGATGTTCATTATCACCATTATTCAATATTGTACTAGAAATGCTAGCTATATCATAAGACAAGAAAAAAGAAATTGAAGAAAAAACAATAGACAATGAAGAAACAAAACCATTACTTTTTGCAAATGATATGATGGTATACTTAGAGAATCCTAGAGAATCAATTAGAAACCTTCAGCAACATTGAAACCTACATAAATCATCAGAATTTATATATTACCAACAAAACCCAACAGAAAGAGATAAAACAAAAAATTCCATTTAAAATAACTGCACACAACATAAAATACTTGGAAGTCTAACTGCCAAGACAATCTTAGGAACTATATGAACACAATTACAAAACATTTCATACAATTAAAACAGATCTAAACAACTAGAGACATATTCATTACTGATGGGTAGGCTTAACTAATATAATAAAAATGACAATTCTACCTAAACTAATTTACTTATTCAGCATCATATTAATAAGCCCACCAAAGAATTAACTTTATAGATCTAGAAAAAATAATAACACAATTCATGTGGAAGAACAAAAGGCTAAGAATATCAAAGAAATAGGGGCGGCTAGGTGGCGCAGTGAGTAGAGTGCCGGCCCTGGAGTCAGAAGGACCTGAGTTACAATCCAGACTCAGACATTTAACACACACAAACAAAAAACTAGCTGTGTGACCTTGGGCAAGTTGCTTAACCCCAATTGCCCTCCAAAAAGCAAAAAAAGAATATCAAGGAAATAAATTTTTAAAAATGTGAAGGTGGCCTAGTAGTACCAAATGTGAAACTATGTTACAAAGCAGTAATCATCAAAAACAATCTGGTACTGGATAAGAAATAGAGTGGTGGATCAGTGAGATAGATTAGGTACACAATACACAAAAGTAAATGACCATAGTAATCTAGTGTTTGATAAACCCAACAATCCAAGCTTTGGGGGCAAGAATTCAATATTTGACAAAATTGAGGAGAAAACTAGAAAGCAGTTTGGCATGAACTAGGCATAGGCCAACCATATGTCAAGATAAGGTCAAAATGAGGGTACAGGATTTAGACATAAAGGATGATATCATAAGCAAATGAGGGGAGCTTGGAAAATTTTACCTGTAACATCTATGAATAAGGGAAGAGTTTATGACCAAACAAGAGATAGAAAGGATCACAGGAAGTATAGTGGAGAATTTTGATTACATGAAATTAAAAAGGTTTTGCACAAATGAAAGCAATACAGCCCAAAAGTAGAAGGAAAACAGGAAACTGGGAAAACATCTTAACAGCAAGTTTCTCTGATAAAGGCCTCATTAAAATTTATAAAAATAAGAGTCATTCTCCAGTTGAAAAATAGTCAAGGGATATGAACAAGCAGTTTTTGCAAGAAGAAATCAAAACTACCTACAGTCATATGAAAAAATGCTCTAAATATTGATTAGAAAAAGGCAAATTAAAACAACTCAAAGGTACCACCTCACATTAGATTGGCTTAACATGACAAAAAAGGAAAATGAATAATGTTAGAGGGGATATGGGAAAAATAGGGACACTAATGCACTGGTGGTGGAGTTATGAACTAGTCCAGCCATTCTGGAGAGCAATTTGCAACTATGCCCAAAAAGCTATAAAACTGCATTTCCTTTGACCTAGCTATGCTGCTACTAGGTCTGTATTCTAAAGAGATCAAAGAAAAAAGGAAAAGAACCTATACATACAAAAATAGGTATAGCAATTCTTTTTGCATTGGCAAAGAATTGGAAATTGAGAGGAAGCCCATCATTTCCAGAATGGCTGAACAAGTTATAGTATGTGATTGTCATAGAATACTAGTGTACTATAAGAAATGATGAGGGGGATAGTTTCAGAAAAGCCTGGGAAGACCTCTGTGAATTGATGCAGAATGAAGTGAACAGAACCAGATCATTGTACACAGTAACAATATTAATGATGATCAACTGTAAAATACTTAGCTACTCTGATTAACACAACAATCTAAGGCAATTCCAAAGGACTCGTTATAAAAAATGCTACCTATCCCCAGAAAACTGATGAAGTCAATGTAGACTAAAGTATAATTTTTTTCACTCTATTTTTCTTGCTTTTTTTTTTTTGCAATATGGCTAATATTGAAATATACTTTGCATGATATCACATGTCTAACTGATACCATACTGTTTTCTTCTCAATGGGTAGGGAAAGGGCATGAAGAGAGAATTTAGAACCCAAAATTAAAAAGAATATTAAAAAAAATAAATATATATATATATATTTTTTGCTTTTTGGAGGGCAATTGAGGTTAAATAACTTGCCGAAGGTCACACACGGCTAGGTTTTTTTGTTTATGTGTGCCTTAAGTGTCTGAGGCTGGATCTGAACGCAGGTCCTTCTGACTCCAGGGCCAATGCTCTACTCACTGCGCCACCTAGCTGCCCCCAACATAATTTGTTAAAAGAGACATCATTGGTAACTTTGGACAGAGCAGTTCTGGCTGAATGTTAAGCTTAGAAGCCTGATTATAATTAGAAGAGAGTGAGAAGAGAGAACAGAGACACTTATTATATAGATAGCCTTCTCAGGGAGCTCAGCCATATAAGGCAGAAGAGATATGGGATGATAGCAGGAATTGAAGGATCAAATGAGAGTTTTTTGAGGATGGAGAAGACATGGACATGTTTGTAGACAGTAGAGAAGCAGTCAGTAGACTGGGAAAGACTGAAGATAAGTGAAAAAGTGGGGATGATAGAGGTAGTAACCTGCTAAAGGAATCAGCATGGAATGAGATCACTTGTACACAGATGGGCTGAGATCAATATTAATGGAGCAAGATCCTTTTCAATAATTTAATAGGTCTTGCTTCCCCAACAAGATTATAAGATCTTAGAAGACATGTTTAATATTTCAGTATCAGACATATAGTAAGTACTTAATAATATTTGTTCATTTGTGCATAGGAACTTACTTTATCAAACTATTTGGGGGTAAGTAAGCTATTGAGCATAAATTCAGCACAATTAGAATTGTACTAGCTCTTTCAGTGCATTACTTCCAAACCAAGGTCAATGCCAGATTCTCCATGTGTCAGTGTGGGGGAAAATCAGTATGATATGATTAATTGGAAGACTTTAATTGTGCTCCCTCATTTCTACACTAGAACAATCAAGCTGATCCCATTATTACTTTTGCCTTCCTCTTTTTTCTTGCTTCACAGTTAAATAACTGTGGTAGCACTGTACATGAGCCTTGTTTACCTTATCTTTCATTGCTTTATTTTTCATTCATTCAGTCAGACCAGCAGGAATATCCTACCGCTGGAGGACTAAAGCCATATAATGACAAACCAGGAGATGCAGACCTTGTCAACTTTTCAGAATTAATTATTATGAATTACTCAAACAGTGCAGGTCTGAGGTGGAAGAGAAATATCTGCTTGGCAGTCTCACAAATGGTCTTTACAGAACAGTCTTTTGAATATAATGGGCTATTTGAGTGTTTTATGGCTCCAATAATAGACAGTAATAATAAAAATAATAAACATTTATATAGCACTTTAAGGTTTGCAAAGTGCTTTGCATATTTATTATCTGATTTGAGCCTTACAACTACACTATAAGGTGGGTGCTATTATTATGCCCATTTTACTGATGAAAAAACTGAGACTTAGTGGTCAAGTAACTTGCCAAGGATCACACAGTTAGTAAGAATCTGAGGCGAGATTCAAACTCAGGTCTTCCTGAATCTATCACTCTATCCAATCTACCTCCCAGCTGGGTCCTATGTTTCTTCATGTATGCTTGTGAGTACTATATGTCTTTTGCAGTTTCTGTGGTATGGAAAAGAAAAATCTCTCCCATACCTGCTACCTACATCATATGTTAAGCATCTTTGTAGAGACACTGTTGCCCACATATGGGAAAAGCCTAGACATAAGCTGTGGCTTAGAGATTTTACTTGAGTAGGTAGGAGCACTAAGGAGCAAGAGAGAAATTGACCAGATCAGGCCTCTAAGATATAACCTAGGCCATTAAAGCACAAAACCAATCTTGGGGAGGCAGCTCTTTGATACTTTGACCACTTTACTTAATAAACATTTAGATAGAAAACATATTTACAACTTTTAAAGAAAAGCAATGGAATTTTTGTCTAAGTCCCAGATAACAAAGGAATAGGGATGAGAGAATGGAGGGTCACTCTTTCCCCAAATAAAGAAACTCATAACACTAACAGGGTCCTAATAATAAGTCCCAATCTTAAGAGAGGAATTGGGAACTTGTGTGAAAAGACTGTTGTATCTACCTCCTGCTTGCTTCCCCTACGAATTCCATTAGCCTACTAGTTTTTTCAGGTTCTGTTACAATAGCATCTGTTATAGACCAACACAGGCAAATTGCTGCAGTTCCTGTCTTCTGCTTAATTCATATATTCTTTGCCAGCTGAGTGGTCTTGCTTGGTTCTTTATTCCTAATAGACAGTATGATTATTGGAAAAATTTCCCATTACTTGTAGGACAACTGGGGTTAAATGATTTGCCCAAGGTCACACAGCTAGTAAGTGTTAAGTGTCTGAGGCCAGATTTGAACTCAGGTCTTCCTGGCTCCAGGGCTGATGCTCTATTCACTGTGCCACCTAGCTGCCCTCCATGTATTTTCTTCTTCTTCTTTTTTTTTTTGGAGGGCAATTGGGGTTAAGTGACTTGCCCAAGGTCACACAGCTAGTAAGTGTTAAGTGTTTGAGGCTGGATCCAAACCCAGGTCCTCCTGACTCCAGGGCCAGTGCTCTATTCACTGTGCCACCCAGACGCCCCCATGTATTTTCTTTGTAAGAAATTTTGTATTCATACATTTTTTGTTGTAACAAACATCCAAACAAATTCCTCACAAAATATATTCCTCTAAAACAGTTAAGCAAAACCAACTAATTACATGATTTAATTATGTATTTTATCAATCATTTAATGCTAATTGTGTAACTCCTGTTATGTAAGTGTTCAGAAAATCTTATCTTAAAAACAGGTTCTCAAAAAGAAAAAAGGGGGCTCTTGAAAAGGTTATGGGACCCTAAACTATACAATCTCTAAAACTGCTTCTAATTTTAAAATGTAAGATCAATTATTGATTAAAATATTGTGAACAATTCTCTAACAATAAAGGCTAGCAAAAAGTGGTAGGCATCTATTTGATAAATTAAAAATAA
Organism: Gymnobelideus leadbeateri; assembly: GCA_011680675.1. NCBI lineage: Eukaryota > Metazoa > Chordata > Mammalia > Diprotodontia > Petauridae > Gymnobelideus > Gymnobelideus leadbeateri. The sequence goes on along the minus strand of WOXC01011654.1, from coordinate 81,450 downwards.
ATTTATAGGGAATAACCTCACACTGGCTGGCCTAGATTGAAATAAAATGGTTTAATAGGCTACTAATGCTTAGGTTTACTTTTTCTACAATACCGTAGAATTGCTAGCAATTCAAATTTTTAATACTTTTGGAATTGCTCCAAAGTTATGATTCATATCTGTTTATTTACTGCTTTAATAAAAAATTTCTAAAAAGAACTGACATAAGATGTCAATGTAATGCATGAGGCTCATTGCTACAAACCTTAGGAAAATAGATATATGTTTCATACGAATCTCTAGAGGAATTGCTATGTACAATCAATTAATTCTAATACCTCTCATATACAAAAGGGAAGAGAATAAGAAAATTAGTCATTTACAATAACTCACTGGGCTACAGTTGCTAGTCACTATATTCCCAAGGGCTCATGAATAATTAATTATCCAGTGATTGGATTTTTCAATTTTTTGTTTTCAGGTTAGAGTTCAATATACTATACCTTAACAAATATGATATTGTAAAACACAAAGAAAATAATGTAAGCAACTGAACTCTCTTATTATCTAGGTCAACAATCATTATTTTGCACAGTAGTGGACCTCACCTTATTCTTGAGGTCATCCACCCAAAACTCTTTCCTCTCCCCAGTTCTACACTTCAAACCACCTTAATATCATCTTCCATTTTCTACTTCTTTACTCTAGTCTGAGAGAAAGAGATGACCCTTCTTTTTTTTTTTTTTTTAAAGCAATTGGGGTTAAGTAACTTGCTCAAGGTTACATGGCTAGTCATTTGATTTATGCGTGGGTGCTCATTTTCTGAGGCCGGATCTGATCTTGGGTCATCCAAACTCCGATGCCGGCGCTCTTACTCACTGCGCCACCTAGCCGCCCCTTTAGGGCAATTGGGGTTAAGTAACTTGCCCAAGGTTACACGGCTAGGTTTTTGTTTGTGCGGATTAGGTGTCGGAGGCCGGCTCCGAACTCAGGTCCTTCTGATTCCAGGGCCGGCGCTCTATTCACTGCGCCACCTAGCCGCCCCGAGATGACCCTTCTTGCCAATACCAACTTCTCTACCTATGCCATTCATCTCATATCCTTAGAAATTTGCCCCTTTAGTATTCCTTTTCTCTCCCTAATTTTCAATCTTCATGCACTGGCTCCTTCTGTACAACTTAAAAGCATGTCTAGGTCTTCCTCATTTTAGTACAGCATACACTGTGGGAACACCTCCCCCCTTTACCAACTTGCCACTCATAGCTTGTGTGGGTTAATAGGGACAACTACTCCAAATTGAAAGTATTCTATATGTATACACTCCTAAAACTTGCTTATAAGCCCCCACCCACTGTAATCATCTTTAATAGTCAACCAGTTGACACAACTGACTCAAAGAAAAGGCATTTTAGTGAATGGCATAGCATGTACAGTAGTAACAAAACATTCCCCCAATAAATCTGGATTACATTGTCCTATAAATACATATAGTGTTAGTGAGAAGAGGGGGCATACATACAGTATGCACAAGTAGAGAGACAGATATGTAGGGTTCACATGTAGCCAATTCACATCTCTGGAACAACAGGGCTATGTCTTTGGTGTCTTTTCTCATGGTATCCTTATACTGCTCCTCCTAGGTTTCTGCTAGTTGGGACAAACATCTGGGTTCTCTGGGTCTATTTCTCTCTGCAGCTCAACTTGATTCCACGGCAGGACTCTCTGGGTCTGTTCTCTGTTGGACACAGCAACTTTTACTGGGAGAGTTGCTTTGTTGCCAAACACAATTTCTCCACTCTTCTCCATTGCCAAAGGTTACATTCCTTAAAGCCATTGTTGGCTTCAACTGACTACCTAGTGTTTTTGTGTGTTGAACTGACTTTTGTGGGGGGTTTTTTAAGACCACCCATCAATTCCATCTAATTGATGGAGGGACTTAATTCAAATTCTTTATGCTTCCTTTACAAACTGTGAGTAGATCACTCCCAGTTTATAATCTACAAAGAGTTCCCTGGTTACCCTTTAAATGGTACAAATAAGACTACTTTAACATTGTCTCATACTTGCCCTTACCTTCTGAAATTTCAAAGTGAGGAAGAGTGACTCTATTGATCAGGGGTTCCTTCACTTTACCCTATCTCCTGAAGTTCTCTTTCTATATTTTTCTTCCCTTTCAAGCCAAACTCTTAGAAAATGCTATTCTTATCCATTGCCCCCATTTTTTCACCTCCCATTTACTTTCAGTTTCTCTTCTAACCTCATCACTCAACTAAAACTAAAACTCTCTCAAGCCTAACCTTCATCATTCATAAATGGGTGGTACGGTGAATATATACTTTACAGTTTTTGATATAAAAAGAAATAACATTATATCTGCAATATATATGTAAAGCACTTTGTAAACCTTAAAGTGCTATAAAATGTTAGCTTATCATTATTATTATTATTATCTATAAACCCAGCTGTATTTCCAGTCTTACATCACTAGCTATCTATTGGACATTTCCAACCAGATGTCCTATAGCCATCTCAAACAAAAAATGTTCAAAATAGAACTCAGTATCTTTCACCTATAATCAACCTCTTCCTAACTTCTCTATATCTTTCAAAGGACCACCAGCCTTCTAGACGTCCATGTTCACAAACTCAGGGTTTCAATTACTCTATTGCCCTCACCCCACATAATCAATTAATTTACCAAGTCTCCTTCATTTTATCTTAACATTTCTCGAGTCACTTTCTCTCTAATCATATCACAACCATCTTAGCTCAGGTCCTTATCACCTCTCACTGAGAAGGCAATAACCTGCTAATTGATTTCCCAGCTTCAGAGTCTCTCCTTTCCTTCCTGCCAATCTCCTAAATCACAAGTCTGACCATAGTACTTCCTCACCCAAGAAACATCAATGGTCCCCTTTCATCTCTAGAACAAACAATTCTTGCCTCTTCAGGATTATACATTTCTCCCCTTTCATATACTATATTCTGGCCAAACTGTACTTCTTGCTGTTCTATACCATAGATATTCTGTTCCCAGTGTCTGGAATTCACTCTCAACTTCACTTAGCTTCTCAGAATTCCTAGTTTCCTTCAAAGCTCAGTTTAAATAGTACTTCCCACTGGCTGTCCTGACCCCCTCCCCCGCAACTTGTTAGCACTTTTCCATTCAAATTACCTTGTATTCATATTTTTAAATTTGGCCTTAACTCTTCAACAGAACACAAACTCCTGGTGAAATTTCTGAGTCCACATATTGACAGGCTCTTAATCAATTAAGTCCTCCTAGGTATGGGCTTATTATACTTCACAAGAACATGGAGTTTGTGAATGCTATTGCTCCCAAGGGTTCTACTGAACTGGAAGGGAGTGGTGCTGTCTGGGGTCTGTAAATCAGCCTCCAGCTGTTGGAAGAAGCCAGGATCTTATCAAGGTGATTAAATCTTCAGTCACAAATTGAATAGTCTGAGTTGTCAGTAAGTCAACCTGCGTTTACTAAGCATTTATAATAGGAGGCCCCTAGGTGGGTATAGAGTGCAGGGCCTGGAGTCTGGAAGAAGTGAGTACAAATGAGACCTCAGGCACTTACTAGCTGTGTGACCCTGGACAAGTCACTTAACTTCCGTTTGCCTTATTCCACTGGAGAATTAAATGGCAAAGCCCTCCCGTATCTTTGCCAAGAAAACCCCACTGCCGGTATGGTCCCATGGGTCTCTAAGAGTTGTACAGTGGAAATCCCTGCATTTGCCAGGATAGGAGTCCCTGCCCTCGAGGAGACTACACATGAGAATATTTAAATAAATAGTAATAATAATAATAATAATAGCAATGATAGGCAGCACTAGTGGCCTCGGGAGGAGAGATGCAGGGCCCGGGGGTCCGAGGAAGGCCTGCAGGAGCTGGGACGCGCCCCCTCAGTCACCAGCGCCCACTCCAGTGGGTAACTTCCTAGAAGGGTCGGATCTGCATTCGGTGACCACAGGAAAACCCATTTACTGAAGAACAGAATGATGCAGACCCCAATCCTGGCTTCCAGTCCCTGCTTTGCCCCTTACCAGTTGTGTCACCCTTTCCCCTCAAGGGGGCCTCAGTTTACCTATTTGTAAAAATAAGGGATTGGTCCCAAAACCTGGGTCCTTGTTAAGTCAGAAGACGTGGAAACAAATTCTGCTTCTGACATTTATTTGCTTGGTATCCCTGGGCTAGTCACATTATAATTTTTTTTTTTGGATATGGCTAGTTTAGAAAATTATTCTCTAAAGGTTTTTTTCAACCACAAACAGCCATAAAAATCCATCTTTCACCTCCGCAGGTCTCACGGCCACCGGAAGTGGTCACTGAAAGGAGGGGAGACTCTTCCGGGAGGAAGTGCCCCACCTTTCTACGTTTGGCGCCAAATTGCGAGACTAGGGGTTGGGCCACAGTGGGACTCTGCTTCTCTGCGCCTGTGTGCCGCGAGCTCTCGCGATAGAAAGTGAGGCGCGGGACGCGCGGAGCCAGGTTTTCTTGATTGGTGCTGGTCTCGCCGACCTTCGGTGAGGGGCGGAGGGCTACGGTGAGGACTGCAGGGAACCGAAGCAGAACGAGGACTCCGGGAGGTGTTTGGTGTGGGGTCCGGGCGAGACCCAGGCGGAGCGTGCACCGGGCGCCTCCGAGGGAGCTGGGGACGGCGAGGGCCGCGGCTCAGCACCTGGTTGTGGTTCCGTCAGGCCAGGGTCGGAGGTGGGAAACAAGGAGCCGGCGGCATGCAGGGGGACCCCTTCTCCCTGCCTCGGTTTCCCTCGCAGCCTGGCGTCTGAAGGAGCGAAATGTTAATGGACACGCCCCCCCCCCCAACCCTACTAAGGGGCCTCTGGGAGCATTTAGTTTTATTGAGATAAAGGCATAGATAACCTCTTCCTGTGTCTCTTGTGGGGATACTATGTAGGCCCGGGGTGGAAGTAACCTGACGGAGCTCCTAGGAAGGTAGGAAACGCAATTTAGTGATTGCATCTGTTTCTACCACTGTAAACTTCAAAGTTCTACTTAAAGGCATAATCGATTGTGTCATATTTCTGGGAGGCTCCTGAGTGGTTATAAAGCTAGAAGCCAAGAATGAGTTGTGGTCCTGACTCTCACATAGGCTGTGTGACCCTGGACAAGTCACATAACTTTTCAATGCTCTGGCAACTCCTAAGACAGTGAGTTTTAGAGAAAGTGCCCACCTCAGTTAGGAGGGGGAATTTCTTCACTTGGAAGCTACCTGTAACTGAAATCACAGGTCTCTTCCCCCTCCTTGTCATCTTGTGTGTGCGTCTTTCCTGTTTATAAGGAAGTCCAAGGCAAGAACTGTTTTTTTTTTTTTTATCCTGCCCCCTGCACCTTTGACATAGTAGATTGTCTTTGTTGAAACATTTTAAAAAATTTAATTTTTTCAATGCACAGTCCCCCCTTCTTTCTACTCCCTTCTCTCTCCCCTCCAGAAAAGAAAGAAAATCCTTACTACAGACTTGTATAATCAAACAAAACAAATTTCTGAAGTGGCCATATTAAAAAAAAATAATAATGTGACTAGCCCAAGGATACCCAGCAAATAAATGTTAGAAGCAGAATTTGAACCCAGGTCTTTGGACTTAACAAGTTTAGTATTTTAATGCTACTTCTACATTTGAATCATAAAAAATGGTAATCCTGGTAAGGACTAGGGAGAGGATAGGTTTCAGATGAAAAATTTCTATTTAGGACGAAGTGTTTTAATAATTTTGATTATTTTTACTTCCGTCATCCCCTTTTCCTAGCAGGACTGATGGAACCAGAAGAGAACAATTTGCTGGACTTTCCTGATTTTGAGGCCATAGAAGATGAAAATTTTCAACCTTTTCCACCTCCAGCCTCTCCAGGAAGGGAAGATGCTGAAGAAAATGAGCTTGCCACAGGTTAGAAAGGAGTGGTTCCCAAAAATGCCTAAATAGTCATCATCATGTAAATAATACCCTTTGGAAATTATATCACTATCAATAATGCTTACTTGCAAATAAATTCTATTTGGTGACATCCCAGTCAAAACCAGAGTACAACTAGACTTCAGTGTAATAAAGTGGATGTTCTAATTTTTTAGAGAAATATATCCAAACTCTAATGGATAAGTAGAATGGATATGAGTGAAACTATCCACATGGCAATTCTTATTTTAACATGTTAACTTGTGGTGAATACCATGTTCCACATTATCTTTTACAGAAATAATTTTAAATGTCCTTTTCTTCCTTCAGATACGAGGGATCAGATGGGAGATGTGCCTGTAGCTACAAAGAAAACTGTAAAAAGGAATTTGCCTAAGTTAGATGCTCAGAGGTATTTCCTAACTTTATTTGAATAAATTAAAGTTTGTGTTTGTTAGGGTGGTTTTGGATACGTTGTTTCGTTTTGCTGATCAAATTTTAACTTGCCTTGTCTAAAAGAGAGATTTTTGATTCAGTAAGAAATAATTTTCCATGTTTACCAAACCAGTATACTTTTTAACTTCCTGATATTCACAGTACATATTTATGATTTCACAGATTAATTTCAGAAAGAGGACTTCCAGCATTAAGGCATGTGTTTGATAAGGTAAAATTCAAAGGTAAAGGCCATGAGGTAAGAAACGGCTCATTTTGATACACTTGCCTTTATTATGTTATTAATAACAGTATTATAACATAATATTACTATTAATTACCATTAAATTAATAAAATTTGAATTCAAATAGCATTATTTTCCTGTTATTGGTCAGTTGTATCCAACTTTTCTTGACTCCATGGGCCATAACATGCCAATTATTTTCCTAAGAAGTCCAGAAAACTTTACAGACTTTCCACTCCAATTTATTTAGGAAGGTGGTTATAATCTTTGTCTTAATAGACTGAGAGACCTAGGTTAAATTACTTAAGATTATATAGTTAGCTATTGTTAGAACTTGATTTCTTGACTTTTTGGCTTCAAGGTTAGTCCTTGTTATAAAATCATAAACAGACAACAAAATACTTCACAATGAACCCTGTAAATTAATTATAACTGTTATTCATCATTAATAAATTAAACATTACAATGTTTTTTCAGCAAGTCCTTTATGCTAGTACATATTCAAGCGTGAAGAAACTAGGAAGGTTTGAGTAGGAAGAAGTCCTAATCTCTCAAGGAAAACAGTGCAAATACAGAAAAGGCCTGGGAAGATAAATTAGGTATTTTTTGTATCATGGACCCTTTTGGTATGCTGGTGAAGCCAATGTTATTTTTAATGTATAAAATAGAATTACAGATATATTGATATACAGTTATTAAAATATTTTTTAAAGTTCATGGATCTGACAACTCACTCCCCCCCCTCAGGTTAAGAGTGCCTTGATTAGACTGTAGCCAAAGCACCCTTATTCTGACAGTTTTTGCAGTGGAAATACTCTTCCCAAGTTTCTTGACTCTTTTAAGAATTTTTAATATTTTTCCCCCTCAAAATCTTGAGTCTTGAATGCTTCCTGAGCCTGGTGTGAATTGCTAAGAGTTCCATTGATATAAACTTTTAATGTAATTATATATACCTATATGGTTTTAATATGATCCATGTGTAACTGCTGTAGCATTTGGAATAAATTTTATTGGGGCATTTTTCCTGGCATATACAAAACTGTATCCATAGTTTTGGGGTGGTGGTTTTTTTTTTTTGGAGGGGGGAAGGCAGAGCAATTAGGGTTAAGTGACTTGCCCAAGGTCACACAGCTAGTGTGTGTCAAGTATCTGAGGCTGAATTTGAACTCAGGTCCTTCTGACTCCAGGGCCAATGCTCTATTCGTTACACCACCTAGCTGCCCCCCAAAGTATTTTTAAGCCAATAAATTCAAAGTTTTTTTTTCAAATGCTTATTAGAATACTTATCTGAGATAATTCAATATTTTACCTTTATGTGAATAAATATTCTAGGCTCTTTTAGATTTAGTAACTCCTTACTTTCTAGTTTCCTTTTAAAAGTTTCTCAGCTTTGAAAATACTAAATGACACCAGTGTCTTTGACAACACTTCTTATTCTGAAATCTGCTGATATAGTCAAATGTTTGGATGAAACTTCAGTTTATCAATTTTATTTTTATGTTTTAGGCTGAAGATCTGAAGACATTAATCAGACACATGGAGCACTGGGCACATAGGCTATTCCCTAAACTGCAATTTGAGGATTTTATTGGTAGAGTAGAACATTTGGGAAATAAGAAGGAAGTTCAGGTGAGTATTAACTATGATATAGGAATACTTCTCAATCCCATATAGTATAAACATGGTCTTAATGGAAGGAAGAAATGATATTTTATGAGTGCCCTTTTAAATTAAAATGTTTGGAAGTGAATTAAGAAGGCATCTATAATTACTGTACTTGTAAGCATTTCAGAACTATTTTAAGAACTTCAAGGATTCTTCCACAAATATAATTTGTAATCCCTTCTATGCCTTTTATGAATTTTTTATGCCCAAAACTTCACTTAACTGATATCTGGTGCTCTGAGAAGCCTCTCCAAAATAAACTAGAGTGACCCTCATGTATTAGACTTTCTATATAGTCTTTTCCTGGGTCCAGAGTCAAGGTATAGAACTTGTAAGAGCTTGTACTTCACTGATATGATCTTCAAGAATCCCCGAACAAGCTTCATACAAACATGAAACATCACAGAGCTTTAGTAGAACACTATAAAAACAGTTGTCTTAAAACTTTCCTTTAAGCACAGCAGGGCTATTATTATGATTCTGTATTTTGAATTGGCTGAGCCAATAGAGAAAAAACGAATCCATAATGTTGATATAGAATAATAATAGAGATAAAATGTTACCCTATGAAACTTAGAATAGGATGAATGATGGCCAACTCTAAGTAGTTATTTTTCCATGACAGTGACGTTTTTGATGTACTGCCTTCTTACTTTCAGACCTGCTTAAAACGAATTCGACTTGATCTTCCTATTCTACACGAGGATTTTATTAGCAATGATGGTAAGGATTTGTGGTAGTTACAGTTAAGGGAAAAGGCTTATACCCTTATTTTGTTTTTAGAATATGTTCTAATGAATTGGGTTTGTTTTGTTTTTTTTTTTTTTAGCAAATAGTGGGTATATCTTTAAAGCAAAAACTGGCAAGCTAACAAACAAGGAGTCAGGTTAAAATATCCTTGTAAATTCAGATTGTTGCTAATGCAGCATGTGACGGGCTAGCTCAGCAGGATGCTTATGTGAAGCCTGTCTGTCTTTCTTGGAGTTGAAGCACCATTTCCAGAAGATAGCGAAGGACTTTTAAGAGTTGATGCAGACACGTCCTGGGCTGAGTCATAGCTCAGTCAGGATCAGGGAGTAAGTAGAAGGAAGATAAGTCAAGGTAGCGAGCACTGCTGGCCGCGCCCTCCAGACTGAATCTGGAGAAGGTGCAGTGGAGTGAGGCGACGATGAAACGGGTTTGCCTCTTAATCAGCTTAGGGCTGAGCACAAGGTCATGGCAAGGGACTTGAGGACATCCAGTTCAGCCCCTTGTTTTACAGCGGAGGATATTGAAGCTCTGGAAGGCTCAGTGACTTCCCTGAGCTCATTCTGGTTGCAGGGCTGCAACAAGACCAAAGTGACTGGACTTGGTATTGGTTACATTTGTTAAGTCACGCAGTGTAACCGCACAGTCAGTCACATATATCAATACAAGTGGTTCCTGCCGACAGGGTCTGTCTAGTTATCAGATTTCCTGTGCGATGGTTCTGCACATCTATCCCCTTCAACATATTTGTGTTGGTTATGGGAAACATAGTGGAAAACATGGGCTCCATACAGAATTCCCCAAGGTCACTCGTAAGGTGAATTTAAGTGTTAATAAGAACAATTTAACACACCAACAGAAATGGATTTCTTGCCAACATATGTGGCATGTATACATATAATATGAGGATTTCATATGTTGTTGTTTGTCCTTTGTTCTGGAAGAGGACCATGACATCAGGAAGGTAATACCATGACTTGCAAGTGAATTGGACTTAAGTGAGGGAGGGCCATGCAAAGTCACCAGCCTCACTTTCTCCTTGGGAGCCATCTAGGTCTAGTGGCAAGATAACGATCAGGACAATTGGAGATGGCCCTGGATATACTGGGATACCTTGGTCTTTTTTAAGCTAACGTCCTTCCTAGGTCTCACTTTGAAGCAACACTCAGTGATTAAGGCTAGGTAAGAAATAAGCAAGAAATGGCCTCTTTTACCTGGTCAAAAAAAATCAATTTGGGAGGGGATAGCTCCTTAGGGTTTCTGGCCAAAACAGAAACAATTTCTATTTCCATTCAATCTGAGCCATCTGGGGCCAAACAGTGACCCAGTGGGGCTTGGGCTGGGACCTATTATTGGCCAATCAGTGACAGCTAGAGTGATTTGGATTTAAGGCATGGTTCTTAACAAAGAAATATAGTCTGTAAAACCTAAGATATCTTTCGAGGTTTCAGTGATCAAAATTTATATTCCTTTGGCCAGAGCACCCACAGGTAAGAGTAGAGATATGACACTGTAGATGGACCAAGGAAAAGGAAGGAGGAAAGCAGGGGAGGTGGGGAATGACTTTCCTATAAGGGATGGAGTAGTTACTGAACTACTAAAAGAAACTGTCAATAAATAGAACTGGGGCTCTAGAATTTAAATTAAGAATTTTTTCTCATTTTAAATTTTTTTATTTTTATCTTTATGCCTTTTTAGTCAGTGTAGCTATTTGACTTTAAAGTCTTTTTAAAATGCTTTTTTGGTTGGCAAATAATCTTAATTAACATTCTTCCACTACAGACAAGGCCTCTGATGCCTCATTTTGATGTGAAGATAACCTTGTGTTTTAAAAAAATTAATCTGTTGTATCCATTACCTCCTTCTTGAACATATCTGAAAATTTGTCTTTCTGCATTTTAAGTTCATAACCTCCGTGTCAAGAGCTAAGTGTTGTGTTTCATCTTCTTTTGGACTCATGGCTTATGATTGCAATGATTAGAATTCTAAAGATTTTCAAATTTGTTTTTCTCTATGTTATACAAAAGTGATTCCCCTAGTTTCTGCTCATTTCACTCAACCTCTGTTTCTTCTGAAACTGCTTCAATCAGTCTTAGAAGACAAAAATATACCATTACATTTATATATCCTGGTTTATTTAGCCATTATAGGAGTATACTTTTTTTAGTTTCCAACTTTTTGTTCTGAAAAGAGCTGCTATAAATATATTTCTTTGTATGAATCCTTTCCCTTTGTTAAAGAGTATAGGCAGTTTGGTAAATTTCTTAGCATAGTTTCAAATTCTTCTCCATAACTGGATGGTTCATAGCTCTATCAGAATTGTACCTGTTTTCCTGTCATTTAATTTGTATTTCTCTAATTGTTAGTCATTCAGAGTATTTTTTCATATGCTTGTTAATAGTTTAGATTTCTTCCTTTGAAGAAATGGCTTGTTTATATCCTTTGACCATTTATCTATTGGGGAATGAATGCCTCTTAAAAAGTTTGAATCAGGTCTTTAGATATTAGACCTTTATCAGAGAAACTTGCTGTAAAAATTTTTTCCCAGTTTCCCTCCTAATTTTTACTACGTTAGATTTGTTTCTGCAAAACCTTTTAACATTTTACGTACTTAAAATTGTCCATTTTATCTTGTGATCTATCACTTGTTTAATCATAAACTCTTATATCCAAATTCTGAAGGTAGTTTCATCCTTGCTCCTTTAATTTGTTTATGATGTCACCTTTTATATCTATGTCAAGATAATCCATTTGGATCTTATTTTAGTGTATGATGTGAAATGTTGATCTAAATTTAATTTCTGTCCAATTGCTATCCACTTTTTCCAGAAGTTTTTGTCACATAGTGAGTCCTTCTACCAGTAAACTCTCTTGTTTATCAAGTTACCGTGCTTTTATGTTTATTTTCTTCCATATGTTGTATACCTAATCTGTTTTAAAGTAGTAACAAAACATTTTCATGATTACTACTTTGTATTGCAGTTTGAGATTTATAGATCCTTTTCCTTCCCTCGTTTTCATTACCACCCTTGAGATTCTTGACCTGACCTTGTGTTCTTAAAGCTGACAGACTGTCTTGGGGTAGGGAAGGATGGCTGAAATCTTTGACTGGCCACTTAGAAAGTTGCAAAGGCCTTGAGTGATAGTAGTCTAGTGACCAGCTGTATGTCTTTATGATTTGTCACTTAGCTTAATAAGTATGGTCTCATGCTAGTCAACTTTTGGATATGATAGCTTAAAGTCATAGAGAGGTTTTGATTTGAGTAAATGGAGAGAAGAGCTATGCCAATGAAATTACAGAACCTTCGAGTCTATAGTATGATCAGTCTGAAACATGTTAGGAATGCATTCTTTCCTCATTAGGAGAATTACTGTTTTTAGTAATCTTTTAAACTAACTTCCACTCAGGGACTCTTTTTGTTCTTTAATAAGTCATTTATACAGTTAGTATACTTGTATTAATTTATTATTTTTTTTAAATTTAGGTGATAAAGCAGAAAGTAATGGACTAGAAACAACTACCACAGACTTTGATTCCTTGTTTGCAAATCCAGTTGATAAAGAAATATTTGCTTCTCAGTCAAATACAAGTTTAACAGAGGAACAGCAGCAAAGAATTGAGAAGAACAAACAACTAGCCTTGGAAAGGAGACAGGCAAGACTGTTAAATAACAGCCAGTCCCAAGAAAATGGTAAATTATAAATATTGTTATATGTGCTGCCACTAACGTACCAAGAACACATTAGAAATTTTTAACCTAAGTTCTTCCATGCCACCAAAATAATAAATCTAGGAAAAAAAAAGATAAAGATTCAGTTTTAAAAGATAGTAAAACCTTGACTAGATGGAACTTTTGGAAGTCTCACAATTTTAGGGCTGTAGGGAATGGATTTATACCATTTATATCCCAAGAGCTTTTTCAAATTTTGGCCATTTTGGGATGGAAATCTTCATTCAGCATTCAGCAAGTATTTATCATGCACAGATGAACCAAGAACCATACTAGCTAGATACTAGGGATTCAACAACAAAAATGAAACAGACTAGAAGATAAGATTTGTAAAAATTCATAACAATTTAGCTTTTTCTTGGTCACTCAGGGCCATCCTCATGAATGACAGTTAATGTCCTGAATACTGCAGTGATGGCCTTCAGAACCTAATGAGAGGATTATAGGGCTGTTTACCTTTCCTCTAAGGTTCCAGACTGTTGTGTGTTTAAACTCTGGATTCTGATTTTAAAGTTTATTTTTTTTGTGGTTGCCTTTGTTGGCATTTTTTTGCCGTTAATACTGGCAGCTGTTAGCATGCCTACTGGTAACTATTTTCCATTTTCCTTGCTAAATAAATAAGTTTGTTAGAATTTTGTATAAATCAGGTATGAATGAAAAGTTTGTGAAATTCTCACTCTTTAGGATAAATTTAATATGGAGACTTTGTCATCTTTTTTCACTGCTTAGATGCCTTTTTTGGCTTCTTGTCTCTTGTAAGTGAGAAAGTATGATTTGGATCAAAGATCTAAAGTTGGAAGCAACTCTACAGGGGTCCAGAATGACACCCAAGCTCAGAAAGGCTAAATAAATAAATTTATCTGAAGTCCTACATGTAGTAAAGTTGTAGAGCTGAGATTCAAGCTCAGGTCTTCTAACTCTAAATTCAGAGCTCTTTCTGTGGTTCTGTAGTTAATGCAAGCAGGGAAAATATCAGTGTCATGGCAGTATGAGAAATACAAGTGTTCTTTCACACTTGAACACAACATGACTTTTTTGGTAGAATCATGAAGTTCCTCCAAGTTCGTTTTCAATTAATGATCAACTCATATGTCATTAAAATATTTGTTTACACTGTATTGTATACATTTGTACAATTTGTATACAATACAATCTATTGAAAGTAATTTTTGGGGAAAAGAACTATATAGAATAGAGCCAACATGCGGTGGCTTCTTTGCTTCCCTCTTCCCTCTCCTTGATCTATTCTAAAATAGCAGAGTGGTAGGAGATAATTATTCATTATTCCATCTTAGCAGACTGTTGAGAACATGAGCACATGTGTGCCCGTGAACACCCCCCCCACACCCCCCCACACCTTAAAATATTTCCAGCTTGAAGAGACTTTTATCTACATAACCACATTACTAACCTATAATCTAATACATATAACAGTTGTTACTGTCATTGTTTAGGGATTCAGAATGAAGCTCTTTATTCTGATTTTGAATATAGCTTCTGAATGGAATCTTAGAGGTCATTCAGTTTAATGTCCCCTATAGCTTTAGTCTACTCTTTTTTTTTTTTTAACTTTTTGGAGGGCAATTGGGGTTAAGTAACTTGCCCAAGGTCACACGGCTAGGTTTTTGTTTGTGTGTTAAGTGTCTGAGGCCGGATCCGAACTCAGGTCCTTCTGACTCCAGGGCCGGGCGCTCTACTCACTGCGCCACCTAGCCTCCGCCCCCCTTTTTTTTTAAAGCAATTGGGGTTAAGTAACTTGCTTAAGGTTACACAGTTATTATTTATGTGTGGGTGCTCATTTTCTGAGGCTGGGACTGATCCCAGGTCCTCCTAACTCCGGGGCCGACGCTCTTACTGTGCCACCTAGCCATCCCTTTTAGTCTACTCTTAACAGCCAACCTCTCACTGATAAGAAACTCACTACTTTCCACTTTTGGACAAGTCTAAAAGGACTGAGAAATCCAAAGTATTTTTGTACTTATTTAGGTAGAACTATGCTCATGTTAATAAAATATTTTGTTCTCAGTGATAATTGTTAGATTTTGTATGTATTTATGAAATAAGACATCAGGTTAAAGTAACAGTGGGGTAATAACACTTTTTTTTTTCAGATTTGTCAGTTATTGTACCCAGGACACAGGCATCTGAAAAGGATAGTACAAATGAAGCTCAAGAAGAGGACTTAAATGAAGCTCAAGAAGAGGACTTAAATGAAGCTCAAGAAGAGGACTTAAATGAAGCTCAAGGAGAGGACTTAAATGAAGCTCAAGAAGAGAACTTAAATGAAGCTCAAGGAGAGGACTTAAATGAAGCTCAAGAAGAGAACTTAAATGAAGCTCAAGGAGAGAACTTAAATGAAGCTCAAGAGAACTTAAATGAAGCTCAAGAAGAGAACTTAAATGAAGAAAATCTAGAAATCTTGGACAGTGCTGTCAGTACTACAAATATAGATGATGACTTATAAAACTCAGGAGTAGATGAAGCCATTTAAAATATGCAACAATGACTAGCCAGCAAATTTTTTTATTTAAGAGCACTTACGTGCCAACAATGGGTTGTCTTATTCAGAAATATGGATTAACCTCAGTTAAGACTAAAAAAATAGTCTTAATAACTGCTTGTCCTCCAATTTAACAAGTAGGTATCAGTTGTATTTTTTTTTTCATAGTGTGTGAAAACATTTAAGTGGCTAACTTTATTAGCTTTTTAAAAATCTGGCATTTGTTTATATTTGTCCAATTTATTTATTTATATTAGCCTAAGTTGTCATAGCTTCTTCTACTTGTCTTTTTATATAAACAGATCTTTTGACAATTAGGTAATTTCTGCTGCTATTATACAGTTTAAGGGTCCTATGTTTTAATAAAAAGTGCTAGATATTGTAAGATATAAAAATGATTGTACACTAATGTCTTTTGTAAAATGTGAATAAAAGCTTTTACAGAAGAGGATGGCATTTTAATGAATATAATAGAAATTCTTTACATTAGTTTGCATATATTGGTGATTTTCTTATATTTTTGAAAATTTAGCAGGATTCTCAACATTTAAATGGTCACATAGAGGTAAGTTATGTTGGCATTTATATGTACACCACAGAAACACATGAGACAACACTGGCATCCAAACTTCAGATTTGTCTTTAGAGATTATACAGTAATATTATCAGTAAGCTAATCTTGGTTTATATGATAATTTGTACTTAAAATTCTTTGACCTACTGTGGCCTTCATTTCTAATCTTCCTTCAGCCACCCATAAACATAGCCACTTTTTTAGCTGAAATGTCTATCTTCATGAGAATTCTCAAATTGTACTCCAGTTACAGTCTTGCTGTTACATCATTAATTTTTAAAAATGCTCCTGTAGTCTTAGTCCTTCAGTCTATTTCTGCCTTGTTCTATTTTCCTAAGCACCTGATCCCCTTATCCCTCCTCTTCATCATCAGCCATTTCAGTCTTTTGTTATGTTCTCAGCCCCTAGGCGTCCTGTAGTACCCACTTTGTTAACCTCCATTTTTGGGTAAACTCAGCATTTCTTAGCCAAGAAAGTGTTGTTACTCATTTCTTGTGAGGGGAATAACCATTTCATTTTCATAAATTGATATAATGGGGCACATTCATTTAGCAATTTTTCCTTGAGGTCCCACGTCATTTTATCCCATTCTAATAAAGGAAAAGGGAAGGCAGCAAAGGACACATAATCTATTGCTAAGAATAAGTGAGAAGTTAGTAGAAGTAATACATACCTTAGGAATCAATCTCCATCCTGTGACACTTCTAGTCATTCCTCATTTTCACCTGGCTGTCTCCAAACTGGAGCCTGTGATTTCATCATTCTAGGATGCTCCATCAGTTCTGCAGTTATAGTCTTAAAAGTTACTTGAGGCTAAACTGACTTGCTCAAATCAACCTAGGCAGTTTTTACATTTAGGACTTGAACCCAGTTCTAGACTGAGTTCTACTACATCACTAACTAGTTGCCTGTCAGGTATTGGGAACATATGCAGAACAATGGTTCTTTGGAAGGATGTCCTCTCCCCTGGTTTTTTCCTTTCTCTTGGACACTCAGGATGAGACTCTAAACCCTGGAAAGTGTGTATATTGAGTCTGGTACAGAGGAAAGTGTGCTGGATTTGGAAGTGAGAAGATATGTCTATGGATGAATTATAGTTCTGTTACCTGTTACCTACTTGACCTAGGATAAGTCAAAACCTCTGAGCCTTAGTTCCTCACTGATAAAATGAAGGTTAGAATGTTTTTCTGGCATGCCCAATTCTTTGTAAGCCCATCTGGAGTTTTCTTAGTAAAGATACTGCAGTGATTTGCCATTTCTTTCTCTGATTATCTTATAGATGAGGAAACAGGCAAATAGGGTTAAGTGGCTTGCCCAGGATCACATTGCTAATAAGTGTCCAAAGTCAGTTTTGAGCTCGTTTTCTTGATTCCAGGCCTAGTGCTCTATACACTGTGCCACCTAGCTGTCCCTTTTAAAAATCCCTTCTAGGAATGTAAGAGTATGTAATCCTGTGAATTTGCCAACTTTTAAATTCTGATTAAATGGTTTATCTAATTAGGTATAAACTGATACTAAATGATTCCCAGATGGGGGTTTGATCCAATTTAGAGACATTTTATGTTCTAAAATATCTTCCACTTTGAATACTCAGTGAAGCCAAAGATAAGTTCAGATAAGTTATTTTTGAATATCCCTCTACTATAAACTCCAAGCGAGCAGGGATTGATTACATCTAATGTTCTGTGTCCTTCAGTGTTGAGCTTAGTATCTGATGAAAGAACAAATGTGGCAGCAACCAGCCCACATGCAATACTTTGTACTTATAAGACGAGCTAACACCCCCACATCTTGTTCATAGATTCTGACCCCCATTTGGCTAGGATGCTAAGAATTGACCATTCTTGTACAAAGATAAGATTTTCTTTTTGTTCTTAGGAATCTTTATAGAAGAATTATAAAAATAATGAAAGATGGATAGTGAGTCAGGACAAAGGAAATTGATATTGATAGTTTCTAAAAGTTTGGTTGGTGATCTGGCTTTTAGAGCTATCATTCTATGTGTTCACTGCTTTTTACAAAAGATTCATTTGTACTCAATGGAAATCACGTGACTGATAAAAATAATCTTTATATGCAAAGAGTATTTGAGAGGTAGCTGGTGTTAGAGTGGGAAAAGAGCCTCGGTCAGGAAGACCTGAGCTTCTGTTCTGATTCATACTGGCTGTATGACCCAAGGCAACTCATTCAACTCAAGGGGTTCTTTACCTGGGGTCCATGAACTTCTTTTTTAAAATAACAATATAGATAGGTGGATGGTTAGAGAATTATTTCAATATAATTGATTTTTGGGGTGGCTAGGTGGCATAGTGAATAGAGCACCAGCCCTGAAGTCAGGAGGACATGA
Organism: Gymnobelideus leadbeateri; assembly: GCA_011680675.1. NCBI lineage: Eukaryota > Metazoa > Chordata > Mammalia > Diprotodontia > Petauridae > Gymnobelideus > Gymnobelideus leadbeateri. Next base: position 63,309 of record WOXC01011654.1, on the reverse strand, counting down.
GTTCAAATCTGGCCTCAGACACAACACTAGCCGTGTGACCTTGGGCAAGTCACATAACTCCAATTGCCTTGCCTTCATCCCTCCAAATAGCACAAAAATAAAAAAAACTGATTTCCTTTGTGATGCCCTATGTGTTTTTACTTAAAAATCTTATACTGAGAAGGAATACATGGACTTTACCAGACTGCCACAGGAGTCTATGACACAAAAAAGGTTAAAAAATCCCAATTTAAAAACTTTCCTAGGCTGCTCTATAAATAGAACAGGTGCCTCATGGGGACTTCTCTCTCTCAAAGAAACTGTTCAGTCCAAAAATGAAACTACCTAACCCTAACCAGAATAATCAATGACACCCTCTATGTAAAATATATATTCCAAGAAAAGCATAAAAAGCTTGTGAGGCTTAGATAGAATAACTCCTTAGATGGAACAGCGAAGCAGTATATTTTACATTCCATAATTGGAGGACAAGTCCAGAAGAGCCAAGTCCCTTATTTCCTCTAGCAGTGTGTACAAGCTAGTCCCTTTTGTTTGGCAATATTCCTGATATTCTTCCTGAATGATTTTGACTTTGGCTTCTTCTTGGGCCAGCTGAGCTTCTTCAACAGACCTGGTTACTTCTTTCACTAGCTCATTTTTCATTAAAAGGGAATTCTGCTGAGAAAGTTCCGTATCTGATATCTTATATGGTTTGTTGCTGATGATTTCAAGCCTGATTGTGTCAGCATGGCAACGAGAGGCCTGCACAGATATCCTTACCTGTCAAAAAGAAGAAAGGGCCACATTATATTACTGACTTCTGTACTCTTTCCATTAAACAATACCTGATATGGAGCTGGACTTACTGTAACATGATCAAACAAGCTAAATGTAATTGATTCTCCTCCTGCTGTGGTACAAGTGATTTTGTTTTGAAATCGTTGAAGGGATCCAGGTTTCCATTTGGAACATCCATCCTGATGGCATGAGATAACTAAGCCATCTTTATTCTTCAGGTAGGCTGCACCTTTAATCCCAAACCTTAGATGACAGATGGAGAATACAAAATCAGAAGTGCTATGTTGTAAGTAGGCAAGCCTTCAGATCAAGGAGCTTATCTAAAATGGTGGTAAACGCAAATTGAGAAAGAAGCCACTAAACTGTACAGGACTCCTGTGAGCTACATAATGACTTAGAAAACCACACACTAATATTATATTCTATTATCATATATATATATTCTACTATATTTTTATTTTAGTATTATGACTTGCTCAGGATCACACAGTGTCAAGTGTCGAAGGCTGTATGAACTAAGGTCTTCCTGACTCCAGGGCTGGTGCTCTATCCACTGTGCCACCTAGTGGCCTCTAGAATTCATTTCAATATTAATATTGAATCTTAACATTTAATACTTATTTCATTTTAATCTGGCTCAGGCCGTATTTGGTAGCTACATGTGGCCCATGGACCTCACTGGACTATTCTGATCTAAAATTCTTTAAAGACTACATTTTGTGACTGTAGCACCATCATGGAATAGGGTAAAAGAATTCTGACAAGTCCAGTAAAAACAGATCTGAATCCTTTTTTTTTTTTTTTGACCACTTTCTGTATGATCTTGGCAGAGGTATACAGGTAAATGTTTAACTGATTCTTTGGGTAAAAAGTGGTAAGAACACCAGATTTTTAAGCTTCATCTGCATTACTAACATTTCCTCCATTCACCCACCCCACCACTCTCACATTACTTAAGGTTAGATAATTACAAAATGATAAATCAAGCTCTTATTTGTAGTGTTTGCTGATTTCTAAGGTGTAAATGCTCACACTGAAAATTTAACAACCAGATCTAGTAGGAACTGGTTCCAGCACACCGCTGGACTTTAAGGAAATCACAACCTCAGCAAATCTATAAAACGGGTATAACAATACTTGCACTATGAGCTGGAAGATGCCATAAAGATTATCTAACCCCAAACCCCATTTTATTATACATGAGGAAACTAAGGCCCAGATATATCAAGTGACAGCTTAGATCACAAAGGTAGCAGCAACCAGGTCAACTACTCTTAAAATAAGTTTTTCCCCCCAATGTTTCACTCTGTATTTATATTGTAAGGCTCAAAAGAGTATATAAAGTATTGTAAATGCCAAGATGCCATATGAAGAACTATTTATCATATATAGTTTATTATAAATATGAACTAGAATTATAATTTACACATATTTTCCCCAGTAGAATAAGATGGGAAACACTGCTCTATCTTCCTCCCCCGAAGTATTCTGCTTTGTAAGCAAATCAAATGGAGTCAAAGCCTGAAATAAACTTAGGAGTACTGATTAATGATCCTGTAGACTTTATTTTAAATATAGTTCTGTATTAATATTTTGGTGGATATGACTTACCTTGGTATAAATACAAGCACACCATTTGTTCTAATTGAATAAATGACACCATCTGCTATACAGCGCTCCTCAATATCAGGGTCTTTGTCTTTGAAATACATACACTGGAAAAGTTCGGTAGACTGTTTCTGAGCATGCTGGGCTGCCTATGAGAATAAGGAAGTTTTTAAAAATTAGTCAGAAAGATGTGTTTCACAAATTAGTATATTATTAGTATTAGTTCTGAACTAGAAAAAACACTAAGTAACAGTAAACAATGCCTAATTAAACTAATTCAGTTATCACGAACATGATGCAAAGTTAGTCTAATGGAAAACAGTATTTTCTAAAATGGATCACTTTAACAAGTAGAGTTTATAATAATAATAGCTGATAAGTGTATCATTTATTATGGTTACAAAGTATATTTTCATGTGATCCTTACAAAAACTCTTGTGAAATAAATTAGGCCACATGTTGACAGAAATCAGTATCATCTAACCATTCAAATTCAGAAAGTTCTTTCACTGAGGCACACTACAGGCATGCATACTCCTTATAAAAACAGATATCAAAGTCTTTTTGTACCAAGTTCCACCCTAAACTTGAGGTTAATACTACCTTTCACCAAATGCCCAGAGGCTGGCCCAGCTCAGCCCAGGTACTGAGTTTGAATCTTTATTCTTCCCTTGGTTTGTTAAACATCACGGTGAGAAAAGAATATATCTCTTTCCCACAGTCACAATCATAATAAAACCGCATCAAACAAACTGTTCCATATAGCTTGGCTGCTTCTGGAGCATAACTGGGAAAAATACAAATGCAGAGGTTTTGAAACTTTCCGTCTGTTTCTGCAGGTTGCTTTTCTCCTTTAGACTTCTGAGGAAGGGAAGTCAGGGGAATGTAATTACTCTTTCTTTTCCACAATGTATTTTTTAGCCCCAGCAACAATGTCCAAACTTACCTGAAAGTTATCGTTTCTAGGCAAATTCTAATACTACAAATTAGAGGATTTCTGGGGAAGAAAGAATTTACCATCTTTCTTCTCCCTTTTCCAGGCTGTTACTGGATTTTATTGACTTCTTGTCCTCTGATCAGTGCTCTTTCCTGATCTTTTCCATTGCTCTGCCTCAAACCTTAGGGATCCCTAGGATAATCTGGTGTGTTAGAGTAGTTAGCATATCTAACTTAACCCTCCAGTCCACCTCTATAAAGAGCAATCTTAAATTTTCATAGTCCTGTCTTGGTTAGTCAGGAAAGAGCCTTTCCATCTATAATACCACTGCCTTGGAATCAAAAGGATTTTCCTCCCACACAATTGTAGGAGCCAATTAATGTCTAGAGAATTAAAAGACTAAGTCCACTAAGTGGGATAAAATATTGTTTACAGTAGTCAAGATTCTTTAGTTCCAATCCAAGTGAGGATGTCATCTATCCCCAAAATAAACAAGTTAAAAAAAAGTATGCTTTAATCTGCATCCTGCTTTTTTTTGGCTCTGTTACCTTTTGAGACAGGGCTAATATGGAAAAATAGGTTTTACATGACTGCACATGTATAATTTATATCCAATTACTTTCTTTCACAAGGAAGGGGGAGAGAAGTTGGAACACAGAATTTTTAAAAAGGATGTTAAAAATTGTTATTACATATAATTGGGAAAAAATATAAAAATTTTCCCTGAAAGAAAAGTCGTCTAGTCTAACTCCTCATTTTACAGATGAGGAAACTGAAGCCCAGAGTGGTTAAGTGACTTGATTAAGGTCACAGAGGTAATAAGTGTGAGAGGCGATATTTGTACTCAGGTCCTTCAACTCCAAAGATCTTTCCACTGGGCCACACTTCACTTATTTATTGCAGTATGTCCATTAGAAAACCAATGCAGTGTCTCAAAAAGTCTTGGTGCAGTTTTAAGCTCTCAGAAGTATGAATGCTACAAACTTACAAAAACCATGAATTGAAAGTCGAATAATGTGAAATTCTTATATACTTAGGTTTGTAAATTTTGAATAATAAATGTTTCATTTTGATGTTAACAAGCTGCAGCACCCTTTCACTAAGCATGGTGCACTGCGACCATTTCTGGATCACATTTTTTCAGCTGTATTGGCAGAGGAAGTCCTCTTCCTTTGCCACTCCTGGCACCTTATCTACCTCAATTAGATTTCTCCTTGTGAGGTCACATCAAATATGTCTGGTCTGCCTCAAAACCTTGTTCCTTCGGAGGGTTGTAAAGCTAGGAGTACAAATGCAATCTTTTCAGCCACTGAGCAGCAATGTTCAGAGCAATGCATAACCATGATGGTGGTGATGGTGAATTTCAATAAGAAACATCAATATTTTAACAATGACAATAAATTACTTTTCAAACGGAGCTTTTTTTGGTAAATCTGTAGCATTTACACTTTTGCAGTTACTTTACAAACTGTTTTACAAGCAGCATCTCATTTTATCCTCACAATTACCCTGAGGGAGTATTATTATCATTTTCAGTTTACAATTGAGGAAATCAAGGCTGTCAGAGGTTAAATGACTTGCCAAGGGTCACACAGCTAGGTCTGAGACTGGAGACGAACTCAGGAATTCCTAAGTCCAAGCCCAGCAGTCAATCCACTACCCCACCTAGCTGCCTCTAAAAAGATTCATTTGATCCATAATACAACTGACTTACATACACACATACATGCAAGCATGCACAAATAGCATAATCATAACATTCAGCAATAGCATGTGTACATTTTACCTATTAGCATATGTACTTTTACAAGTGTGCACACAGAAAAACATTCCCACATATGCACACAGATAGTATATTATACACGTGCATACTTTATATATTCATATACACGCACATAATAAAAGATTAATATCATTGCTAGGCTACATTGTAGAGTAAATAGACTTCTGTGGGCAACTAAAGAACTTTAGCCATTATTAGCACTGTTTCCATGAGAAAATATATTCCAAGTTTTAAAATGACTTACAAATAAAATGTTGTATTGTAACCTCTTATACGTCAGCAGAGCCCAAAGCAAGAGGGTAGCAGATGTAGGGGAAACACCTTGGTCTTATCTTTTTGTAAACAGTGCCCCAAAGTAAGATCTTTCCAAGTTTTCACAGGCTATTGACTATATCCACTAGGGAACATCTGTATATTTATTATTTCATAGAACTTGAAAAAATTTTAATATGAATTCATTGTTATTAAACATTCGAATTTTCTTCTAGAATATAATACTATTAAATAAAAGCTCAGGTATTTGTTAATCCTATTGAATAGGAAAGCAGAAAAGGAAGCATGGGGGAGTGAAGAGAGCAGGACCCAGCACTGGGAAGACCTGGGTTCATATCCCACCTCCGACACTTACTAGCTGTGTGACTATGGGCAAGCCACTACACTTTTCTGAGCCTCAGTTTTCTCTTCTGCAAAATCGGGGTCAGGATAGCTCCAACTGGCACAGAGGTGCTACGATGATCAAATGATAACAAAGGCAAACTCTGCAAACCTCAAAGCACGCTGCTGTTTTTATTATCATTAATATAATTGTGATGAGTATGCCATCCTCATTGTTACTGCTAATGAAAGTAGTCCAGTGGGGAGGACATTTAATATATACTTACTCTGTTCCTGTTGTTGATATGTCGGCATAATTCCTCCAGGTCTTTGCTGCTAAACAAATTTTCCTTAATCTCTGTTTTATTATCTTTGGAAATTGCTGCCATTAATAATCGGTGCACAACAATATCTGAATATCTTCTAATTGGGGAAGTGAAATGGGTATATTTATCTAACGCAAGTCCTTAAGAAAAAGAGGATTCACATGATGAGAAAAGAACATTAAACAAATAGTTTTTATAACATCCTGTAAGTCAGGGAGAAGTCAGCATCCTACCATAATGGTGGAACTCATCCTCTGCACAAGAGCCAGTTGAGAAGTATAATGCATTGGACATGGCCTGGGTAGCCATAGAACGCAGTATTCTGTTCACCAGGGGGTCCCTTGGGTCGTTGGCATGATCAAGGGAATCAGCTAGAGTTTTATTGGACCTACCAAGCAAAAAGAGAAAATTTCTCAGGACTGTAAATCAAAATGTTAAGATGAAAACTTTTGCTTGTCTTTCTAATGCTTAGCTATCACCATTTTTGGGGGGACAATGTTTAAAAGTAAGTAGAGAAATCTAGTTTTTCTTTATGGTTAAAATAGAGAAACTGGACCAGATTCTAAATAAGCCATCTGGGAAGGAGTAACATGTTGATATGGTGGTAAAGTTAATACTTAATTTAACAAAAAATTACATGTATACTTTCTGGAACTAAACTTGTCAAAATAATGGTCCTCAAAGAACAATCTAAAATTAAATAGTTCAGTTCTCCCACAGCAAGGTCTCTCTTTCACGTGACTAACCCAGAACCATCTGCATAGAAGGCAGCATGGCATAGCAAGCAATAAGAATACTCAGCTAGAAAACTGGATACCTGCATCCTGGATACAGTCCTCTCATTAATTAAGGGTATTACTATGGGTATATCATTTCAAACATCTGGGTCTCTGTTTTTTTCTCATCTGTATAACGAAAGGTTGGCCTGGATGATCACTAGGCCCTCTTTCAAGCTCTCAATTCTTTGCTAAGTATTCAATAAATACTTGATATGAATATAACATTTCTTAGGATAATTACTCCTTGAGATAAAGCAGAGGACTTTTCTCCCATATCAAGGACCTTCACCTATAGAAAAGAATAGCAATCAAGGCTCATTGAAGTGTGAAGCAACTTCATTCAGTTTTAAAATTCTTTCTAGAGAGAAAAATACAAATATGTTCCACTACCATTGTTTTAAAATTTAAAATGAGAAACACAACTCTATTCAATAAATATAACAAATATATTTTAGGAATTACTTTGGTTCTACCTTACAGAGAGATAAGGGAGAAAGACTTGAGGGGAGAGGGAAAAAGGTGGTAAAGAGGTGATTATAGATACAGCTAGGTAAACAAGAGAAACAGATAAAGACATAGATAAAGAGACATCAAAGAGAAGGAAAAATGGACACACAAAGACAGACACAAGAGAGATTTATATCATTGAGGAGAAAGTACCTAACTCATTTACTGGGGTGCTTTACTACTGGCTGAGGGGTTTGGATTTTTAGTTATTAATTTTAAAATACAACCCTCTCAATTTTTTGTTTTGTTTTTTTGGAGGGGAGAAGGCAGGGCAACTGGGGTTAAGTGACTTGCCCAAGGTCACATGGCTAGTTTTGTGTTAGGTGTCTGAGGCCGGATTTGAACTCAGGTCCTCCTGACTCCAGGGCCGGTGCTCTATTCACTGTGCCACCTAGCCACCCCTAATTTTTTTAAATGTGTAAACATCATGGGAATATTATAAAGCATATTTCAATTATTATCAGAGAGTATTCTTAAAGTCTTCTCTAAAGCTCATTTTAAAAGACAAAAGATTTTTTTTTTATTTTTAAAGCAGGAAGTATAACATCTTTCTTTACAAGAAATTAAGTATCTTTGACATGTACCATCTTATGTTAGGTTTTGCGAGTTTAGGCACAAGTAGGATCACTTCTTAGTACTTGCACTATAGAATGGCTGAAATTAAGCCAATGGCCAGACACTTCTCATGCCCACCTTACAGAACGAAATAGGTGAACATTATAATTAGGAAATAGGTTTTTATTTTAAATCACCATCTATAAAATATCTAACATTGCTATGAACAAAGAGAGCCAGTAAGTTTTCTGTGGCGATACTATACTCTAGTATCTTTGCCAAGAAAACCCCAAATGGGGTCATGAAGAGTCAGACATGACTGGAACAACCTAACAACAACAAAGTAAGTCTTTCATCTTTGCCCAAAGCTCTAGTATATTCCAATGCTACAAACTGAAATGGGCACAAAATTCCTAAGGAGCCCCTCTCTCCCCTCTAAAAAGGGAGGAATACCGTGTATCCATGGAAAAGCCTTTAGCTTTAGCACATTCCCGGAGCTCAGAAAAAAACTCCTGATGTGGAGGTGGGTGTTGTCGCAACAATGCCTGATGAGGGAAGTTCTCCCAGATCTTCTTGGCTACCCAGTGATTGGCTAGGATCATACATTCAGCAACAGTCTCATGAACTTCCAGCGGCTGCTTAGGGATGAGGTCGTGAATGTTCTTTTTATCATCTAGCTGTACACGGACTTCTATGCCTTCCAGCTCTAGCGCACCACAACTGTCTCGTTTTGCCCTCACATGTCGGGCTATGTCAGTCAGCTTTCCAATTGCCCACACCAATTCATCCCGTTTGACTTGTCTGCTTTTCTCATCCATTTCTTTGAATTCTGGAATATCATCAATAACACTAAAGTTTCCATCTAATAGGTCTTGTGCAGCCTCATAATATAGTTTATATGCTGACTGAATGATGGTTCTACCATACCATACTTTTTTTATTTCGAAGGAACTTTTGTCCAATTCCCACAAGACACTCACAGCATACCTGAAAAAAAAATTACAAGAGTTTTTCAGAGCATCAGCTTATGCTGAATTACAAATTCTGCTTTTCACAATTTAGGATAGTCATTTCTATAGATTCTGGTCTAGTTTCTCACACCATCAGTTCTATACTTTAATAGCTTACAGTCCATCACTGCTGGGTTTATATTCCAACTTGATACTTTCAACACAGAAGCCAGAATGTGAATGTTTGGATAATTAACGAGTATTCTCCTTTCCCTAAAGACTGCTCTATTTTTTTCAAACTTTGTACAATATTAGATCAAGTCCAAGTAGGGGCAAAAAAAATCAACATGCCTCCATTATGATAGGTTAATTTTTAAAAATAGTATTTTATCTTTTCCCAATTACATGTAAAGATAATTAAAATTTTTTGTCTTTATTAATTTGTTTACTTTTAGTTTACAAGATTCAGTTTCACAATCCCTTCAGTTTCAAATTTTCTCCTCCCCATCCCCCCCATGGTGGCATGCAATCAAGTATAGGATCTACAAATACTTTCACATTAGACATTTGTCAGGTTATAAAGGATGGTTGGAATGAACACTGGAAAGAGGATACAAAACCAAACAAGAAAGAGAAGTAGACATCTCTTTCCATCATGAGTCATAAAGAAAAATTTGTTTTTTGCTTCTTTTTTTGAGGGCAATTGGGATTAAGTGACTTGCCTAAGGTCACAGGCTAGTTTTTGTGTTAAGTGTCTGAGGCTGAATTTGAATTCAGGTCCTCCTGACTCTAGGGCTGGTGCTCTATTCACTGCACCACCTAGCCACCCAAGAAAATTTTTAATATTAATTAAAAAAATTTTGAGTTCCAAATTTTCTCCTTCCTTATATCCCCTCTCCCTATGACAGTAAGCAATGACATAGGTTATATGTAAAACATATTTCTATATTAGTCATATTATAAAAGAAGACACCAAATTTTAAAAAAACACAAAAATAAGAAATTGAAAAATAATATGCTTTGATCTATATTCAGACTCCATCAGTTCTCTGGCTATGGACAGCATTTTTCATCAGGAATACTTTGGGATTGTCTTGGATTGTTGTATTTAAGCTAATTCTTTTCAAACAACTTTAAAATAATGTCCTCTAGACCAAGGCCTGCATACTATTTTCTCTCTGCTATCATCTAACTTCTCCTCTGTTCTAACTTGGCAGGACCAGCTGGAGTTTGTGATCTATGGGCAAAGCCTTCCAGAATTTAAGGTTCCATTTGTTCCACAAAGAGTTACCAATAGGATGGACTTTAGTGTATTATTAAAACAAAATAATTTTTAAATGAACAAAACGATATCTAAGTTGGTTCCAAAGAGGCCCTAATGTAATTGAAATGATAACTCTCAGTTATCTCATATTTAACCTGGAGGTAGAGTGGTAAGTGATTACAAATTCTAGCTTACAGTTTTCCATCTTGATTAGAATAGCTTCCAACTGAGATCAACCTGTCCATGTTGACTCCATAGTAAAGGGAAGCAGAACTAAGTATGTAGAATCATACTTGTCCACAGCATTTGTGACGGCTCAGTAATTTTGAGGGAACAATAATCAGAGATATACAGTAAACAAAAAACAATGGTGGTAGTGCATTTTTAAAAGATATAAGCCTGTTGTACAAAAAAAAAAACTGCATTCACTGAGTCCTCCAAAGAAATATATATATATGCACACAGATACCGATAGATATTACTGGATTCAACTGGAAAATAAACAAGGAGTAGTTAAAGCAATTGTTTATTAGAAGTGGAGATGAGAGGATATATGTGGAAGAAGAAACTGGAACAGAAAAATGAACCAGACAAGGACTAGTGGAGGGGAAGACAGGGACTAAGATACAAATAAAAAACAGAGGAGCAGAGAGGTGAGCAGAAGAAAAAGAGGAGTCTCAGTAGTTTGAGTAAATCTTACCGATCAACTCCTCCGAGCAGGGAACACAAATCAGCACTCAGGATGGAGGGCAGCATGTCATACCGACGGTCTGCTAAATAATAAGTGGTTGCCCTGTAAATACACACACACACACACACACACACACACACACACAACATAGTTAATACAGGAATACAAAAGTATTTATTACTTTAGGAAATAGTCTGGTCTACAGTGAGTCAAAGGACCAAAGGACCAGTACAGTGCACAATAGCCTGGCAGCTTTTCACACAATATGGAATGCCCTTTAAGAGAGCTTGTCTATTACACCAGAGTATACCGTCTTGTGGGTGAGTGCTTACAGTATCCATATTTTTCACTTTACATAAAGAAATTAGGAAATTGCTTTCTTTGCGGATATGGATCTTAATAAAATTCTGAATATCAGGAAAAGTTAGAATGCAATTATCTGGTATTTATATAAAACAATTCCATATTAATAAATGGAATATTAAGCTAATTTTAATTTACTATAAAAGAAGGTATGAAGAGGTTAGCTTTATATAATAAGAGGTAGGATTACCAAAGATTCTATTTTCCTAAAGAAAAAAGGGGAAGCAGACTTCCAACTTCCTTCTCCAAGGATTTTCAGAAATGGCCAACCCAATGCTCTTTGCCTCATGTATATTCTTTCTTTGTAAAGATTCAACTCTCATAGTTACAATATCCTAAAGTACAGCCACTTACATTCAATAATAATGCTTACTTAAAATGCTATTTAATTGTGATCCACACCTAACTAAGAGTATTACCTGGTTCTAGCTTCAATATCAGTATAAGAATTTGCTGTCACAAAATGAGTTACATCTGCAATATGAACCCCAAGTTCCAAGTTGCCATTAATTAAGGTTCTGACTGACAGAGCATCATCCACATCTTCACAGCCTTTAGGGTCAATGCTGAACACAAGATGGGTTTTCCTCAAATCAATGCGATCTTGTTCCTCCTCGGGATTCACTTTCCAGGGATTCTCTGAGTTGTTGACTGGCATTTCACACATCTATATGAGGAGAACTAAGTCAGCAACTGAGGGGCTTCAGGCTTCAAGAATCATCCATCTACTCTTTCTCACATTAAATACCACTCCAACTATCCCTTAACACATTACTCCAGTTATGTACCACCCCAATTACCTCCCACAGCCATTTTTACTCCCTTCCAATCACTACTTTTAACACAGAAGCTAGAATGTGAATGTACAGATGGTTAATGTGTGTTCTCCTTCCCTTCCTACTGTTACCAAAGCCTGCTATATTTTTTTTCAAATTTTGTAGAATTTTAGATCAAAGTCCAAGTAGTGAAAAATTAACATGTCACCATTGTGATAAGCTAATATTCTTTTTTTTTTGCTTTTTGGAGGGCAATTGGGGTTAAGTAACTTGCCCAAGGTCACACGGGTAGGTTTTTGTTTGTGTGAGTTAAGTGTCTGAGGTTGGATCTGAACTCAGGTCCTCCAGGGCTAGCGCTCTACTCACTGCGCCACCTAGCCACCCCATAGGCTAATATTCTTTAAAAGCCATTTAAAACAATGTCCTTTAGCCCAAGACCTGTATGCTATTTTCTCTTTGCTATCATCTGTGTAGGCCTGTCAAATCCCAACTAATTTTGCCAAGAGATGAAAAAAATTCTAGTTTTGTCAAGCCTGGCTCACTGCATTCAAGTTAAGATCTATATTTATATTAACACTCTGATTTTATAATGTGAAGTATTCTGAAATACCATAATAGTGGAGCAACCATTTTGTCTCTTTAAGTACAATTTTGTTAGCCTTCTCTGTCTGGCTAGGAGACGAGAAACTTGTGAAAATTAACAGAAGAATCTTCTCATATTTTTGGGTTTTGGAAGAGCTCGATTCACATACTTGTAAGTTTGTGTAGAAAGTGTGGTCCAGTCAGAAATGCAACCAGATACTATAAGGGCCAGGTTACATTCTCACTACATGCCCTATAAGGAGGCCACTTTTTAACTACATGGAAAAATTTCAAAACTGATCACTATCAGGAACACAGACCATAAAATAATGACTCTGTGCCAGAAAGAGAATGAGCTGTCTCAAATACCAAACAAGGGGAAGTGTGGGTTTTCTCCTTTCATGGGTCTAAGAAGTTTTGTTTCCAAAGTTTTGTTTTCACGGCAAAATAAATAAAAAATTAAAAAGAAACACTAGAAGCTATTAGAAAACAGAATTACAAGAGGAACCAACCTGGGCTTCTGAGAAAGGGGCAACAGAAATACTGTTCTCTACCAGGATCGTTGCAATTTCCCCTTCAAGATCTCGTATTCTTCCTAAAACTCGTACAAAATGTCCATTTGGATATACAGATGTTGACTCCCAAGAATCAATACGTACAACCACCCTGAAATCCTGAAATTAGAAGAAAAAATACAGGCATTCCAGGAGTATATGTTAAATTGGTCAATAGGAAGCATTAAAATTAAATAAATATAAAAAGGTTATCATAGCTGACATTTATATAGTACTTGGAGGTCTGCAAATTGCTTTACATACATCATCATGTGATTCTCACAAGAACCCAACAAAGTATATACTGGAAGTATTAGTATCCTCAATTTATAGATGATGAAACTGAAGCTTAGCAAGGTTAAATAACTGGTTTATACCTCACACAGGTAGTATCAGAATCAGGATTCAAACCCAGATCTTTTTTGACTCCAAGCCCAGTGCTCTTTCTACCACAGGGCATGCCAGCCCTTGAAGGACCAGTTGTGTCAACTGATGCAAAATTTTTATTTTTACTTTGAAATAAATAAAAAATTCATCCTATTTCTATTTTCTTTGCCATAATGATTAAAAACCAAACAAAACTGTACCGCATCAACTGACACCACTTGTTCCTTCAAGGTATTCTGAAATTTCAGAGTTGGTAGGGCTGGCATAGACACCATGCTGTAGCACAGACTGGGAGTAGGATGAAGCAGTACCACAGTCCAAAGAGAATGGCATTTTTACCAACACTTTCTTGATAAGGTTCCTGCAATGCCAGGTGGGCCTGAGACCATTAGTCCAATTCTTAGAGGGGAGGCATGACAATCTCCTGCAAATAAGACAACTAGAAATCCTCTCAATTATAATATACCATTGTAAATACTCTTCTAGATGTATGCTAAAGAACATTTTTTGAGTAGTCCAGTAAAATTTTAGAACAGATTCCAAATTTTCTTTGTGAGGATGAACTACTTTTTATTCCTTTCAAGATCTGGGTATGTTATTACAGTGGAGTCACTGAACTGGGAAGGGGCTGCCACTGCTAACCACACATTCCCTTCTTTACTAGAAAGTGCTACAACCTGGAAGAAGGGAGGTGTGTGATAGTAGCAAGGAGACTTAACAGCAGTTGAGGTCACAGATAGATGATGACCTACTGACCAGAGACCTGGTTTTGGGATTTCATTTCTATACTTCAATGCTTGAGATCAAGGCTTTATTTCTTCATGTAGATATTCTTGCTAATTGACAGACCATAACCAATCTACAACCTTCTCATTCAGTGCCATTCTTACCCATGTCCTCCCCAAAATCCTCCATCAAGAAATTACTCAACAAGCTGGAGGCCCTCTACAAGGATTCTTACCAATCTGTTAACGTAGCACTCATGATACCCACTTGTTATTTCTCACTCTTACCATGATTTGCCCACATTCTTCTTTAAAAAAAAAAACCACACATTTCCACAACAATATATATTATAAACTTTCTTGAACACAAATTATTATTGGCAATATGATGGCCGTTTATTATATCTACCACTAATCTCTCTATTGCCCTTTGAGTCACCCACAATTTTGATTCTTCAAATATTGTGGTGTCCTATGATTCATTGGGAAGGTATTGATGTTTTTGCATCTGTGAACAGCTTGGAATCATTAAGAGAGCTGGATAATTTTCCAAATGCAATCTAGCCTGCTCTCTCTACTTTCTATTCAATTCTAGACCTAGCTCACTGTCCACCAAGAGTGGATGTATAAAATATATACAGTAGGTTAATTCAAGAGGCTGTCCATCCTATTGCAAAGGGTTGGATTAGACATTCTCTTAAAAAATAGTATTTTATTTTCCCCCAATTACATGTAAAAACAATTTTCAACATTTGTTTTTTTTTTTTTTGGAGGGCAATTAGGGTTAAGTAACTTGCCCAAGGTCACACGGATAGGTTTTTGTTTGTGTGTGCATTAAGTGTCTGAATCCAGATCCGAACTCAGGTCCTTCTGACTTCAGGTCCTTCTACTCACTGCGCCACCTAGCTGCCCGAACATTTGTTTTTAAAATTGAGTTCTAAATCCTCTTCCTCCCTCCCCACCCTCCTTCATTAAGAAGATAAGCAATTTAATATAGGTTATACAAGTGTACTATAGCTGTCATGTTGACTACATGTTGACAAAAGAAAAAAGAGACAAAAACTAAAACTAAAACAAAACAAGAAATACAAAATAAAGTATGCTTCGATAGGTATTCAGACTCCATGTCAGTTCTTTCTCTGGGGATGGATAGCATTTTTCTTATCACAAGTCCTTCATAATTGTCTTGGATTGTTGTATTGCTGAGAACAGCTGTCATTCATAGCTGATCATCTTACAATATTGCTGTTACTGTGTACAATTTTCTCTTGGTTCTACTCATTCATCTCACTCTGCATCAGTTCATGTAAGTCTTTCCAAGTTTTCCTAAGTGCATCTAAGAGCTCATCATTTGTTATAGTCATCACAATCATATACCACATCTTATTCAGCCATTCCCCAATTGATGGGCATCTCCTTAATTTTTAATTTTTTGCCACCAGAAATGAGCTGCTATAGATATTTTTGTACATATAGGTCCTTTTCCTTTTCCTTTTTTAATCTCTTTTGGGATACACACCTAGTAGTGATATTGCTAGGTTTATGCATAATTTTACAGGCCTTTGGGCATACTTCCCAATTGTTCTACATAATGGCTGAATCAGTTCACAACTCTACCACCAGCGTATTAGAGTCTCAATTTTCCCTCATCCCCTCCAACATTTGTCATTTTCCTTTTCCACCCTATTATAACCAATCTAATAGGTATGAAGTAGTACCTCAGATTGTTTTAACTTGCATTTCTCCAATCAATAGTGATTTAGAGCAGTGCTTCTTAAATTGTGGGTCTTGATCCCATATAAGGTTGTGAAAAATTTGGCAACAGTAAAAAGTTTCTGAACATGCAGTGACCAAAAATTAATTAAAAATCAAATGCTAGGAGTGGCTAGGTGGTGCAGTGAATAGAACACTGGCTCTGGAGTCAGAAGGACCTGAGTTCAAATCTGGCCTCAGACACTTCACAATTACTAGCTGTGTGACCATGGGAAAGTCACTTAACCAAAATTGCCCTGCCTTCCCCCCTCCAAAAAAGCAAAAAAAAAAAAAAATCAAATGCATAATGAATCTGACATCTTTCTTTCTTTCTTTCTTTCTTTCTTTTTTTTTTTTAAAGCAATTGGGGTTAAGTAACTTGCTCAAGGTTACATGGCTAGTCATTATTTATGCGTGGGTGCTCATTTTCTGAGGCCGGATCTGATCTCGGGTCACCCCAACTCCGAGGCCGGCGCTCTTACTGTGCCACCTAGCCGCCCCTTTAGGGCAATTGGGGTTAAGTAACTTGCCCAAGGTCACAGGGCTAGGTTTTTTTTTGTTTGTGTGGATTAAGCGTCGGAGGCCGGCTCCGAACTCAGGTCCTTCTGACTCCAGGGCTGGTGCTCTATTCACTGCGCCACCTAGCCGCCCCAAATCTGACATATTTCTGACAGTGCTTGCCCATGTTGTATTGTGCAACTTCACTGTGACCTTGCTTCTGAATACAAAGCATGAACACCTAGCACCATGCATGCCCTTAGGCCATGTAGCTAGTCGAAAAAGTTTAAGAAGCCCCGATTTAAATTTTTTTTTGAGGGGACAAGGAAAGGCAATTGGGGTTAAGTGACTTGCCCAAGGTCACACAGCTAGGTAAGTGTCAAGTGTCTAAGGCCAAATTTGAATTCAGGTCCTCCTGACTTCAGGGCCAGTGCTCTATTCACTGTGCCACCTAGCTGCCCCCTAAATGCCCTAATTTAGAGGATTTCCTTAAATGGTTATAGAGTTTTGATCATTTCATCTGAAAATGGACTGTTCATATTTTACCAATTAGGGAATGGATCTTATTCCCATGAATTTGATTGATTTCTCTATATCTTTGAGAGATGAAAACTTTATCAGAGAAACTTGCTTGAAAATTTTTTTTACAGTTATGATTACTAACTGTATTTCCCCCCATTTATTCTATTTTCTATCTCCTTCTGTCCTGTCCCTCCTCAAAAGTGTTTTGCTTCTGACTATTGCCTCTGCCAATCTGCCCTCCTTCTATGAGTATCCCTTCCCTTTCCTCCTACTCTCCTGTAGGGTAAGATAGATTTCTATATCCAACCAAGTATATATGTTATTCCCTCTTAGAACCAATTCTGACAAGAGTAAGGTTCAAGCATTTCCTGATACCTTTCACATCTTCCCCTCCACTGTAAAAACTCTTTTGTGCCTCTTTTATGGCAGATAATTTACCCCGTTCTACCTCTCCCTTTTCTTTTCTCCCAGTGTATTTCCCTTTCTCACCCCTTAGTTTTATTTTTAAAGATATCATCCCATCATATTCAACTCACACCTGTGCCCTCTAATAATGCTCTAATAATAAGAAATTTCTTACAAGTTACAAGTATCATCTTCCCATGTAGGAATGTAAAACAGTTAAACTGTATTAAGTCCCTTATTATTTCCCTTTCATGTTTACCTTTTTCTTCTCTTGAGTCTTGTATTTGAAAGTTAAATTTTCTATTCAGTTCTGGTCTCTCAGGAATGCTTCAAAGTCCTCTATTTCACTAAATCTCCATTTTTTTTCCCCTTGAAGTATTATATTCAGTTTTGGTGCATAGGTGATTCTTGGTTGTAATTCTAGCCCCCTTGCCTCCAGAATATTATATTCCAAGTCCTCTAATCCTTCAATGTAGAAACTGCTAAATCTTGTGTTATCCTGACCATGACTCCACATTTTCTTTCTGGCTGCTTACAATATTTTCTCCTTGACCTGGGAGCTCTGGAATTTGGCTACAAGATTTCATTTGGGAACCTTTTTTAGGAGGGGATCAGTGGATTCTTTCAATTTCTATTTTACCCTGTTTCAAGAGTATCAAGACAATTTTCCTTGATAATTTCTTTGAAGAAATTGACTAGGCTCTTTTTTTGAACATGGCTTTAAGGAAGTTCAATAATTTTAAAATTATCTCTCCTGGACCTATTTTCAGTTATACATATTGTTTTTCCAATGAGATATTTCACACCATATTCTATTTTTTCATTCTTTTGGTTTTATTTTATTGTTTCTTGAGGTCTCATGGAATCATTGGCTTCCACTTGCCTAATTCTAATTTTTAAGAAGTTATTTTCTTCAGTTAGGTTTTGTATCTCCTTTTCCATTTGATCAACTCTATTTTTAATGAGCTCTTTTCTTCAGTGAATTTTTGTGCCTCTTTTTCCATTTGGCCAATTTTGCTTTTCAAGATATTTTTCTCCTCAGTGGAGTTTTTTTTTTTTTTACCTCTTTTACCATTTGGCCAATTCTGTTTTTTTAAGGTGTTATTTTCTTCAGTATTTTTTTTTTTGTGTGTGTGTGTGTGTGTGTGACACCTTTATGAAGCTGTTGCCTCTTTCTTCATTATTTTCTTGCATCACTCTCATATCTCTTCCCAATTTTTCCTCTCTCTCTCACTTGATTTTTAAAATCCTTTTTGAGCTCTTCCATGGCCTGAGATCAAATCATATTTTTCTTTGAGGCTTTTGATGAAGGAGTTTTGACTTTGTTGTCTTTTTTTAAAATTAAATTTTATGTTCATTTTTAGTTTACATCATTCATTTCTACAAGATTTTTAGTTACACATTTTCTCCCCGTCTTTCCCCTACCCCCCACTCCAAAACAGCCATCCCACTATATACCCCCTCCCCCAATCTGCTTTCTCCTATATCCTCTGCCATCTCCCCTCCAACTTTCCAGTAGGGCAAGATGGATCTCTATACCCCAGTGCCTGTATATCTTATTTCCCAGTTGCATGTAAAAAAATAATTGTATATATTTTAAACATTTGATTTTAAAACTTTGAATTCCAGATTCATTCCCTTCCTCCCTTGTCACCCACCCTTACTGGGAAGATAGGCAGTTCAATATAGGCTGTACACGTGTAGCTATACAAAATATTTCCATAGTGGATATATTGTGAAAGACTGACTATAATTCCCTCCATCCTATCCTGCCCCCCATTTGTTCTATTCTCTACTTTGACCTTGTCCTTTTTCAAAAGTGTGTGCTTCTGACTTCCCTCCCCCTTCTATCTTGCCCTCCCCTCCATCATCTCCCCTCTCATCCCCTTTTTCCTACTCTCCTGTAGGGTGAGATACCCTATTTAGTGTGTGTGCCATTCCTTCCCTAAGCCAAATTCAATGAAAGTAAGGTTGACCCATTCCCTTTTGCCTTCCTGTTCTTCCCTTCCATTGTAATAGTTTTTCCTTACCTCTTCTATATGAGATAATTTACCCCATTCTGTTTCTCCCCATCTCTTCTCATTATACTCCTCTCTCACCTCTCAATTTCACCTTTTAAGTATCATCCCTTCCTAGTCAATTGGTCCTGTGCCCTCTGTCTATGTATACCTGTACACATATATACACACATATGTATTCATATGCCCATATACCCTCCTATACAGACACACACACACACACACGCACACACACACACATATATATGTACATATATTATACACACACATTTATATTCCCTTCAACTATTCTCATTCTGAGAAAAATTTCATAAGTAACAATTATTATTTTTCTATGTAGGAATGTAAATAACTCAACTTTGATAAGTTCCTTATGATTTCTTTTCCCTGTTTACCTTCCCATGCTTCTCTTGCTTCTTGTATCTGAATGTCAAATTTTCTATTCAACTCTGGTTTTTTCATGAAGAATGCTTGAAAGTCCTCTATTCCACTGAATGACTATATTTTTGCCTGAAACATGATACTCAGTTTTGCTGGGTATGTGATTCTTGGTTTTAATCCCAGTTCCTTTGACCTCCAGAATATCTTATTCCAAGCCCTTTGATCCCTCACTGTAGAAGCTGCCAGATCCTGTGTTATCCTGATTGTGTTCCCACAACATTCAAATTGTTTCTTCTTGGTTGCTTATAATATTTTCTCCTTGATCTGGGGACTCTGGAACCTGGCTATAATATTCCTAGGACTTTTCTTTTTGGGATCTTTTTCAAGAGGTGATTGGTGGATTCTTTCAAACTCTTATTTTGCCCTCCGGTTCTAAAAACATCAGGGCAATTTTCCTTGAGAATTTCTTGAAGGATGATTTCTAGGTTCTTTCTTGGATCATGGCTTTCAGGTAGTCCAATAATTTTTAAATTATCTCTCCTAGATCTATTTTCCAGGTCAGTGGTTTTTCCAATGAGATATTTCACATTGCCTTCTATTTTTTTCATTTGTTTGTATCTGTTTAATAGTATCTTGATTTCTCATAAAGTCACTAGACTCTACTTGCTCCAGTCTAATTTTGAAGGAATTATTCTCTTCAGTGAGCTTTTGAGATTCTTTTTTCCATCAGGCAGATTTGGATTTTTAAGGCATTTTTCTCCTCATTGGCTTTTTGAGTCTCTTTTGCCATTTGAGTTAGTCTATTTTTTTTTTTTGGAGGGCAATTGGGGTTAAGTGACTTGCCCAAAGTCACATGGCTGGTAATTGTGTCAAGTGTCTGAGGCCAGATTTGAACTCAGGTCCTCCTGACTCCAGGGCCAGTGCTCTATTCACTGCGCCACCTGGCCACCCCGAGTTAGTCTATTTTTAAGGTGTTATTTTCTTCAGTTAGGTTGTTTACTCTCTTTTCATGATTTTCTTGCATCATTCTCATTTCTCTTCCCAATATTTCCTCCACTTCTCTTATTTGGTTTTCAAAATCCTTCTTAAACTCCTCTATGGCCTATAACTAATTCATATTTTTCTTGGAAGCTTTTGGTACAGGAGTTCTGACTTCGTTGTCTCCCTCCTGGTTCCCTGCTTTGATCCTTTTTGTCCCCAAAAAAGGAATCTAGAGTTGAATTGCTGTGATTGTTTTGCTTCCTTTGCTTGCTTATGTTGCCACTCAATTACTTGACTTTTGAGCTTTTTGCCACAGTAAAACTCTGCTTCCAGAGAGGAGAGCTTTGTCCCAAGTTGCTGGGGTTTCTCAGCTGCTGGAACTCAGTTGGCTGCCCTCTCTGAAGCCTCCACCAGCTCTGGCACCCCAGGACCTCCACCCTAGATAGTGATCCAAGTAGGTTAAAGCAAGAGTGATTACCCCTCAGGATGGTCGCTTGGTCCCCCTACAATCTGCAGGCCTAGAGCTCTGAAGCAGCCATGTGGTGGCAGCTGCCACACCTCAACTGCTTCTCCCTCTGCGGGGCAGAGCTCAGACAGCACTCCTGGACCCCCTGTTCCCACAAAGTCCACAATGACCTCTTACTTTGTCTTTGGCATTTATGGGTTGATAATTCTGGAAACTGCCATAGCTGCTGGTGATCCACTCACCCAAAGTCCCTCCAGACACGACTGTTCGGGGCCAAAACCTTGGGCTCACACAGGGCTGGGTGCTGCTCCCAGCATGCTGCGATGGACCCTTCCTGCCAGCCTGCCTTCAGCAGGAGAGTTGTTTCTGTCACTTTGTGGGTTCTGTTGACTTTGTTGTCTTATTCTGAATGTGTGTTTTGATCTTCCTTGTCACCACAGTAACTTTCTATAGTCAGAATTTTTTTCTTTTGTTTGCTCATTTTCCCTACCTGTTTCTTGATTTTAGCTCTTTCCTAAAGTGGGACTCTGCTTCCAGTGTGGAAGACACACTCTCCCAAGCTTCAGGGGTTTTGTGCAGCCATTTTCAGAGATGCTTCTAGGGATCTTTAAGTTTTCAGTTCTTCCAAGGTGGTATGATCTGAGGGGAGGTGTGTTTACTACTCTCCTGGCAAGTGCTCTGGTCTGTGAGCTACCACAAGCACTATTTTCTGCTCTGGAACTTTGATGAGAGTCCCTGTACCCCTGTTGCTACAAGCTCTGATGTGTTACTGCTCTTCCTTGCTCTGAGACTGCCACCTAGGACTGTGACTCTGATCTGAGTATAGGCAAAGCAACAAAGTCCTGCTCCCAGTGCCAGCAAAGAGACCCCTGCAATCCCCTTCTGAACAGTTGTTCGACCCCCTTACTGTCTGTGGACTTAAAACTCCAGAAGTAGTCTCTATGGCTGCTGATTCATTTACCCCTAGGGCCTGCACCTAATTTGCTGGGGCCCAATCTGCACTGGCATGGCTTGCACTAGATTGCACTCCATGGTACAACAGATCTTTCCTGCTGAACTTTCAAGTTGTCTTGGGCTGAAAAACTGTTTTACCCTGTCCTTTGGTGGGTCCTGCCACTCCAGAATTTTTCTTTATGGCAAATTTTACTTAAATTTAAATGTCTTTGGAGGGGTTTGAGGGAGAGCTCAGAAGAGTCCCTGCCTTCTGTTTGCCATCTTGACTCCATCCCTTTTAACTAGTCTTTAAAGTCCCTTCCAGCTCTAAATGCTATGATCTGATGTCACAATCAGGACAACAGGCATTTTTCATTCATTTGGTTTTTTCCTGTATGGATAGTCTGGCTGATTTCTTTTGAATGGTCATGGACTGCATCAAGGATGCCCTGTACATTCTGAATGAGATTGGTACATGTCATCTGCAAATAGAAAATCTCGAAAAACTTACTTTCTTTAGGGATTCGCTCTTCATTTTACTCTAAAAGGCAGAGGATACTCTTCTGCCAATGGCAAACTGATTTTGCAAGAATACATCTCCCATTTTATGCTTTGGTTGACACAGGATCACTGAACCAAGTTATCTTTTACCAAAGAAACTCAAAATGTATTATATTTGTTAGACATCATCACTAACATTTTTATAGTGTTTACTACGTGTAAGACACTGTGCTAAGCACTTTACAATTATTTTGATCTTGTTAGAAGAGGGCCTTTAAGGCTATATTTACTGAGTAAAATGGCTTTTTTTTTTTTTTGCTTTTTGGAAGGCAATTGGTGTTAAGTAACTTGGCCAAGGTCACACAGCTAGGTTTTTTTGTTTGTGTGTGTTAAGTGTCTGAGGCCGCATCTGAACTCAGGTCCTTCTGACTCCAGGGCCGGCGCTCTACTCACTGCGCAACCTAGCTGCCCCCCATCTGGAGTTTTCTTGACAAAGATAGTGGAGTGGTTTGCCATTTCCTTTTCCAGGTCATTTTTATAGATGAGGAAACCGAGGCAAACAGGATTAAATGACTTTCGGGGTCATATAGCTAGTAAGTGTCTGAGGTCAGATATGAACTCAAGAAGATGAGTCTTTCTAACTTCAGGCCTGACACTCTACCCACTCGGCCACTTAGGTGCCCACTGGCAATGATGGCATTTCTTATCTTTTGAAATCATTTGCTATCTTCTCTTTCAGAAGATCTTGAAAATCATGCATTCCTTCCAGCACAGACTTATTCTGTGTGTATTTGGTCTGATACAGCTGCTTTTCTAATGTACCAATTCCATT
Source organism: Gymnobelideus leadbeateri (assembly GCA_011680675.1). Lineage (NCBI taxonomy): Eukaryota > Metazoa > Chordata > Mammalia > Diprotodontia > Petauridae > Gymnobelideus > Gymnobelideus leadbeateri. The sequence continues at coordinate 39,862 of WOXC01011654.1, read as the reverse complement.
TCCTCATATAATACACAAGAGAATGAGTTATTTAATAGTTCAGGTATGATGATTCCACTGTCAATGATGAAAATATTGCTAAAAGAAACACTGGCACATTTGTTCTAATTTTCCTTCCTCTCTTTGTTCTTCTCTCAATTTGATCATTAAATGTTTTTGAGAAGATAAGGCTTACTTGGGTCTCATGCCAAGCTTGTTACAAAATCATTTTCTCTTCCACCATTCTCACCTGTTCTATGAAGTGATATTGCTCATAACCTCCCTTATCCCCCCACTACAATATTTTTCAAATGTGTTTATATTCTACATTAACAGTGTCCTTGCTTGTTATGCTTTTCTTGGCAAAATCAAATTTTGCTGGCAGATGTTTCTACAAGCAGAATTTTTTTCTGGTTTTACATTTGTCTCCCTAGAACACAGCATAGGGCCTTACACATAACAGGTGCTTGCTGAATGCTGAATTCTATTTTGGCCTCATAATTGTACTAGTTAAATTTCTTTAAAAACAAAAAATCCAAAAAGTTGCTAACTGGAGTTTATGTCTTTTCTCTTATCCATTTCCCATTTTTTAGAGGCAACAGCTTGTATAGATGTGTCAGGTTGGAACTATTATAGTTATTTACAGTGTCATTTAAAAATTTTTATATTTTCTTCTAGTTTGGCATTGGTTTTGACCTTTGCTCTAACTGATCATCTGCAGAAAACACAGTTGATTTAGAATTGACTTCCAAATCAATAACCAATCATGTTCTGTCTATTAATAATATAATCAATTTCATTTTTTCTATGGTTTCTCAAAGAAATGACTTATGATATACAGGTAGGAGGCTCTAAGTAGTCCACAAGCCTTTGGTCCCTTTCATTTCTTAATCTTGAACTGTATTTCCTAAAACCATCCTTTTCTATGCCTGCTTTTAAAATGAAGTCACTGGGCATTACTACATAATGCCAATTTAGATTAGAGGATCTTATTAAGGTTTCCACAAAATGTCTCTACTTCTACTTCTCTGCAACAGATTATTTTTTTATTCTTATTTTATTTTTTTTTCCCAAGGCAATTGGGATTAAGTGACTTGTCCAGGGTTATACAGCTATTAAGTATCAAATGTCTGAGGCTGGAATTGAACTCAGGTCCTCTTGACTCCAGGACCAGTGCTTTATTCACTATGCCCCCCTTTGAGTGAACAATAAAATCTGTTTCTCCAAGGATACACTGTAAGTTTACCACTTAGTTTCAATTTCCTTATGTCTTTCAGTTTCATTTTTTTCAAGAATGTCAATTTTGATATGGTTCTATTTCTCTTTAATAGAATGTCAGGTTGTTAATCAATAGACAAGGGTTTCACATTTAGAATGTCAGTTTTGATATAGTTCTATTTCTTTTTAATAAAACGTCAACTTGTTAATCATAAGACAAGGATTTCACATTTAGAATACCAATAAATTAATTTTTAAAATAATTTTTAGAAAGATGAATTAATTTTTATAAAGGGCCTAAAAACTATGATTCTTACTAGCATCTGTCTCCTTTTCTGACATTATGCCACAGGTTACAAAGACGGAAGGAGCCACACAGGACTAAAGGGTCATTTTGAAGTTGTTTCATGGGCTGTGATAGCCAGCCCCACCTAGTAGCCAAACCTGCAGGCGATGAGCCTCATCATACTGCGGAGAGTGGACAATTCTCCCATCTTGTGAAATACTACAGGAGCTAAGGTAGGCAAGGCCTGAAGTCGAGTCAAGTGAGGGATAATTTCTAATTTTCTCTTTATTTATGTCTTTTTTTCATTGCTACACTCTTTTCTAGGCAACTGATTCTGTGAAGTAACATTATATCAAATCATCACTATAAGGCACAAAAATTATTTCTCTATGATTTGTTCAAAGAAAGCTTGTTAGTGTTGTTGGCAAAGTACACATACATACACACAAATATATGTAAATAAATATATATACCTATACTTTGCCAACAACACTAACAAGATTTTTACGTGTGTGTATGTGTGTGTGTACACATATACATACATACAGAACTAGTTTCTGAATTAGACAGCTGGATAATATATGTTCTCTTTGGTTGTCCTACACAGCTCTTTCTAGGACAGTTTCTTTCTGCCCTTCATTTATTAACTGAAGACTACTCAATAGCTGATTCTTCTATATTTAGAACTTCTTAAAAACAGAATATACAACACTAGATGTATGGTTTGGGGTCATTCATAATTCATTTCCAAAGGAAATATCTGTGTCTACTGCTACTGAACAAACCCAACCAAATTTGGGTAAAATAAAATAAATTTCTACTATTTACCTGTAGTGCTTCTGCTTGTTGAGTACTGATCCTGATTTTGGGAATTCTGTAATCCCAAGGTGTAACTAGGATTTTCTGGGCATTTTTGCCCTGGGACTGAACCTCTTCTTTAGATGGAAAAGTCACCACATAATCCCTCCAGTTCTTCTGAAGGATTCCTACCACTCTGCCTTTGAAAAAGAAACAATATTGACTGGTGAGGTAGGTACACCTAGGGGCTAACATATAACAGTCTACCATATGAACAAATGATGTTTAAATCAATGCTAAAATTACTTATAAAGTGGCATAGAAGGAATTAAGGGGATAGTTCAGCATTCTGCTATCTGTAAGTAGTTACAATTGAACACAAAATCTCATTTATCGAGAACATTCAAATTTACAAGATGGAGATCCCCTTATTTCATTCTTTTTGTTCTTCTATTGCCATATCTGACATGTATACTTGGATACGGTTGCTCTCTCTTCTCTTTTGCCCCCTATCTACCAATTTCAGAGTTAATAAGTTATTTATTTCATGCATCTAAAAAGAGAAACTCTCCAGAGGCTCTGTTCTTCCTTCTCTCACTTACCTGTGGGCATAGGTTCACTGGGAGACTCCCCTGGTGTTTTGTCATCATTTTCATTCTCACATAAAGCAGCAGTCCTTCCTTTCCATTCATTTTTGGGGAGGAGTTCCACCACTACCACATCACCATGAATTGAGCGGTTGCGAGCTTTCATGCCATGAACAAGGATGTCACTAATTAAATCTGTTTTTAAGAAGGGAAAGATACACAGAAAGTCCCAAAGCTCCTCAATATCAGTAAGACATTTCAAATGCAGTAGTCCTGCACTCAGTAGCTTTGTACTTCTAAAGATGGGGACAAACTTAGGTCGTTCCGAAGACTATTAACTATCAACTACTATTTCTTTAGCACTATTTAATACAGCATTAAATCATTTCAGAACTGATACCTCATAGTAACGATGATGATGATGATGATGATGATGATAGGCAACACAATATCCCTTTAAGGTTTGAAAAGTACGTCACATACATTATCTCCTTGTTACCATCAATAATCACCTAAGGTAAGTCCTGTTATTTCTCCCGTTTTACAGATGGGGAAAATAAGACTCCAAGAAATTAAGTGGTTTCCCCATGGTCAGAGTTAGCAAATGTCAGAGATAGGATATAAACCCAAATTGTTGTTTGTCACAACTCCAAAGTGCTTATTGTAGCCTTATGATAAGCTCATAAGGTAGACAGGCATTGTTATCCCCATTTAACATCACAAATCTACATCAGAATCTCTGTAACACATTAAACAACACATTCTACTGAAATGTGACTACCCTCTGATCGTGCCCTCCAGCAGATCAATCAGCTGCATTAAAGACAGTCTTCCATGAATGCTCATGTGCTTAAAGTAAATGCCCTTGTGCCCAGCTGGCAGCCCCTCAGCAGTTCTTTTGTTGGGATTCCTGAGCAGTCATCCCTGAACTCTGTTTGGTTCTGGAGGCAGAATCAGCTTTGGACTGCTGGAGATTCAAGGGCAGGCATGACCAGATGCTGGACATAGCACATGTCCTAAGTGCCTCCACTTCCTTTCTATTCACTCACTTCTAAATCCTCTGATTTGAAAGGATTATTTTCAAGGGGAAAAGACCATAAAAACCTATCATCTCTTAACCTCCATAGTCTGGTCCACAAGAAAAGTGGACCTGCCACAATTTCTATTTTATGCAATGACTGAGATGACAAATAAAAAGTGTATTATAATAAAATAAAAATCCTACTTTTTTTCCACTATGGAAGACCTCATTAAAGAAGGGTAAAAATGTTCCTGAAAGAAAGTGAACATACTGCACCTGAGTCTTTACTGCTGGCTCCCTGGAGTCGGACAAAAGCTTCTATTTGTGCTCTGTGTTTATTGACGTTGAGAATTCCCTAAAATCAAAATTAACAGTCAATGAGATGACCTGGATAGGGGTGGGAGAAAATTCAGCTTTACTTTACAATTTGAAAGTGATGTAACAGTAACCACTATATTACATTTTTATAAGGTGTGGGATCACTATTTGCAACAATGAGGATTTTTTTTCCTTTGAAAGGAAATGACCTAGTAGAGCTCTTCCTGGCCATAATGACATTATTCCTGACTGAGCTGGCCTTACCCATATAGCATAAGAGTCCAGGAAAGCTCCTATCCCCAAATATATCCCACATGTTTATATCTAAAATGCTACTCCTTCAGAGTATGCAGAAAATGTAGATATCACTAAGAGGTGTAACATTATTAAATTCTTAATATATCATTGAGATTGAGTTTATCATTTCCATTTCTGACAGAAGAAACCCTGGCAGCAATAGCCTCTTGTATACCTGTCATTGAGAGGGTTGAAAAAAAAGAGGAAGGTGAGGCCAGGATATTCAAGACACGCTTATAACTAGCCCAGACTCCTAACCTAGATTTGTAATGTTTATTTCCTTCCCCAGTGTTAGGAGACATTTGCAAGGTCATTTCCAACCTCCTCTTCAACTATAACCCTACAACTAAAAAGCATCACTAATATGAGAGCTTTTGATTAGATGACTAGATTCTATAAGTAGAATGTCCGACCCCACAGCCCACCAACAAACTGCTCAACAGTGACAGAAGTTCATTGGTTAGCCTGACTGCCCATCTATTCAGCTCTCTCGAAGGCCTCACAGGCAATTAAAGAAAAGAAGAAAACTGGGAGTTTTAAATGCCCCTATTCAGAGACAGGTATTTGGTAGCTTGCTCCTGACCATGTCTTTCTGTCATCTTCATCACCTGGATATATCTTCCAGACTTAATTCCAGCTTCTAATACTTCCAGAGGAAGATGCTCTGGATATTCTTTCCCATTGTTCTCTTGGCTTTCAAGCTCCCTCTCACGACGAGCCTGAAGTATAGAATCACACAGCTCATGAGCAGCCTTTAAGTCGGGCCAAAAGTTGTCCAGATAATTCTGTGTAGTAAAGATAAAAAAAAAAAACAACCAGAGAAACTATAAATAAAAATCTTCATTCCAGTTCCATTTTTAAAAACTCATTTTCTTGAACAAAGGCTGCTGGGGCACAACTTGGAGGAGATATTAGCCATTATTTGCATTCCCAGCACCCACTAGAGGATCTTACACATAATAAGTGTTTAATGAATGTTTATTCAATAGATTAATGAACTTCCTAGTTAGTCTAGAAAGGTTTTGTGGAGTTAGGGAGAAGGTGATTGTAAGCAGGATCACATATTTAGAACCCTAAGGACTTCCATTCTGCTCTAGTCCAACCCTTTGTTTTACTGATAAGAGTTGAGATTTAAGAGAGGTGAAAGACCTAATTCAAGGTCATGCAGGTCATCAGGGGCTTCTCTCATTCCACAAAGAAAGGCTTTTTAGAAGAACTAGTGAGGGTCCTTCACATCTTAGTATTTGCATTCTTGATTACTCTGCACATCATGAATATAAATGTGTGCATGCTATCTCCAAAGCTAGTAAAGGCAGACAGGAGGAGACAGAGTACCCTGTTTCTGGAGATTGTCTTAAAATGGATCATCACATAGCTAAATTCTGGCTCTGCAGGTCCAGTTGCCTTTATCTGCTTGACCATGTTTAGGGTCAGTGGTGAAAAACGTTTGACTAAATTCAGTAAAAGATACAGGGAGAGCAACATAGATCTTTTTTTCCCCCTTTAAAAAATTATTAGTTTTCAGCATTCACTTTTATAAGATTGTGAGTTCTAAATTTTTCCCCCTCCATCCCCTCCACCATCCCCAAGATGGCATGCAATCTGATATAGGTTATATATGTACAACCATATTAAACATATTTCCACATTAATCATTTTGTAAAAGAAGAATCAGAACAAAATGGAAAAACCACGAGAAAGAAAAGAGAAAATAGTATGCTTCAATCTGCATTCAGACTCCATAGTTCTTTCTCTGGATGTGGATAGCATTTTCTATCATAAGTCTTTTGGTATTGTCTTGGATCATTATATTGCTGAGAACAGTTGGCCATCCCATAATGTTGCTGTTACTGTGTACAATGTTCTCCTGGTTCTGAAAGCAGTATCTTTAGTGGCCAGCATGAAACAAGGTAAAAAGTGGGGGACTGACTTCTGTCTCTGTCACCTGGGTTTACATCTGCACATTAATTTTAAAACTATCTTTAGAAGTGGTCACAGTACCAGTAATTCCTAAGAGGTAACCTACGAATACTAGCATCACTTAGCCTTCAATTTTTTGCTGGTATACTCACTATGATTATTTCTTTAGACAAATGGCAGCATCCATGGAAGAAGGCTAGTAAGGGTGATAATGCTGAGTTTGAGATCACCAGTGTATACACCTTTATTTAAATCCCAAAGTTTCATGCACCAGTTTGGATGTATGCCATAGGTCACTCACTGTCTCTTGTTCTCAGCAGCTATTGGGCTATATATCCCCTCCCCTTCTCAGCTAAACTCTTTTTTTTTTTTTTAAATTAATTTATTAGTTTAGTTTCAGTTGACAAGATTCAATTCCATAGTTCCTTGATTTTCAAATTTCCTTTACTTCCTTCCCCCCTCCCCTCATGACATCATATAGTACAGTATAGGGTCTGCAAATGCATTCATATTAAACATTATTCCAATTACAAAGGCATATTGTACTAGGTGGGATGAAAGATGGTAAGGAAGAAGTACAACCAAACAATGAGAAGAACAAGATCATTTTGTTTGCTTCCATCAGGATTCAGGCTCAGTTCTTTCTAGTTATATCTCTGGATGGCGCATTTCTCACTTTCTTGAGTCATTCAGGATTAACTTATATCACTGCATTGCTGAAAAGAGTCCAATCTGTCATAGTTGGTCGTCACAGATATGGTATGTCTGTGATTGTATACAAATTTCTTCTGATTCTACTCTTCTCGCTCAGCATCAGTTTGTATAAGTCTCTCCAGGTAATTATGAAATCCGTCACCTCCTCGTGTCTTATAGCACAATAAAATTCCATTACATTCATATACCACAACTTGTTTAGCCATTCCCCAATTGATGGGCACTCCTTTAGTTTCCAATTCTTTGCAACCACAAAAAGGGTTGCTAAAAATATTTTTGTACATATGGTTCTTCCTCCCACTACTATGATCTCTTTGGGATATAACCCTAGGAGTGGTATGGCTGGGTCAAAGGGTATGAAATTATTTATAATCCTTTGGGCATAATTCCAGATTGCTCTCCAGAATGGTTGGATAAGTTCACAACCCCACCAGCAATGTATTAGCGTTCCAATTTGCCCACATCCTCTCCAGCATTTGTCACTTTCTTGTTTTGTCATCTTAGCCAATCTGACTGGAGAGATGTGGTATCTCAGAGTTGTTTTGATTTGCATTTCTCTAATTAATAGTGATTTGGAGCATTTCTTCATATGCTTATAGATATCTTTAATTTCTTTCTCTGAAAACTGCCTGTTCATATCCTTTGACCATTTCTCAATTGGGGAGTGACTTGTATTCATATAGATTTGGCTCAATTCTCTATAAATTTTAGAAATGAGTCCTTTATCAGAGACACAGGTTGTAAAAATTCTTTCCCAATTTCCCACCTCCCTCTTGATCTTGGTTACATTGGCTTTGTTTGTGCAGAAGCTTTTCAATTTAATGTAATCAAAATTATCCATTTTGTGTTTTATAATGCTCTCTAATTCTTGTTTGTTCCTAAAATCTTCCTCTCTCCACAGATCTGTCAGGTAAACTATTCCTTGCTTTCCCAAATTGCTTACAGTATCATCCTTTACACCTAGATCATGCACCCATTTAGACTTGATTTTGGTATATGGTGTTAGATAGTGATCTATGCCCAGTTTCTGCCATACTGTATTCCAGTTTTCCCAGCAGTTTTGTCAAATAGTGCATTCTTATCCCAAAAACTGGGGTCTTTGGGTTTATCGAACAATAGATTGCTATATTCATTAACTGCTGGGTCTCCTGCACCTAATCTATTCCATTGATCCACTACTCTACACCTCTGCCAGTACCAAGCAGTTTTGATGACTGCTGCTGTATAATACAGATTAAGATCTGGCATAGCTGGTCCACCTTCCCTAGCATTTCTTTTCATTAATTCCCTTGATATTCTAGACCGTTTGTTTTTCCAAATAAATTTTGTTATTATTTTGTCTAACTCTACAAAGTAGTTTTTTGGTAAACTGATTGGAATGGCACTAAATATATAATTTAGTTTGGGTAAAATTGTCATTTTTATTATATTATCAGCTAAACTCTTTGAGGAAACTGACTATCCTAAGTGCTTCCACTTCCTCTCCATTCACTCATTTCTACGCCCTCTGTAATCTGCCTTGCACCATTCTCTTCATTGATAAGTCTAATGGTTGTTTCTCAGTCCTGATCCTTTTTCACCTCTCTGTTGTCTTTGACACTGAAGATTGCTGTCTTCTCTGTAGGTTTTGATGACATTGCTCTCTCCTGGTTCTCCTATCTATACAACTACTCCTCAGTCTCCTTTGCTAGATCTTCCTCCAGGTCACACCCAGTAACCATGACTGGCTACTTTCCCCAAGTCTCTGTCCTAAGCCGTCCTCTCTATACCATCTCAGCTGGGGGTTTCATTAGCTCTGATGGGTTCAATGAGCCTCTCTATGCAGATAGCTCCCAGATCAATAAATCCAGTCCTATTTTTACTCTTACGTTGTAGTCTTGGATGACTAAATGTCTTTTGGACATTTCAAGATGGATATTCCACAGGCATTCCAACTTCAATATGTCCAAGACAAACTCATTATCTTTCTCCCTGAACTCTTCTACCTTTCCTACTTTTCTGTTATCATCAGGGACATCACCATCCTCCCAGTCACTCAGGCCCAAAATCTCAGTATCACACTTGATTCCTCACTCACACTCACTTTACATATTCAGTCTTTTGGCAAGTCTTACTCTTTGTACTTTCACAAAGCTTCTTATAGATGTTCCCTCTTCTCTGCTCCCATAGCTGCCCTTGGTGCAGGCCCCCAGCCCCTTACACCTTGACTATTACAATTGACCTCTGGTTGGTCTCTCTCCCTCAGGTCTCTCCCCACTCCAATCCATCTCCACACACATGCCAAAGTGACGCTCCGTAAGTACAGATTTGACCATATTACTCCCTTCCCACTATGTATTCAATCAACTCTAGTGGCTTCCTGTTACCTTCAGGATCAAATATAAAATCCTGTATGGCACTTAAAACTCTGGCCCCTTCCTACCTTTCCAGCTTGCTCACACTTTACTCCCATCCTTCCACAGTATAATCCAGCTCCCCTGCTCCATGTCCAGACTCTATGCCTTTGCATTAGCTGTGGCTCATTCCTGGAATGCTCTCCCTTCTCACCTCTGGCAGCTGCGCTGGCTTCTTCCAAGACTCAGTTCAAATGCTATCTGCTGAGGGAAGCCTTTCCAGTTCCTGTCTTCCTTCTTCAGTTGCCTTTCATTTACTCTCCCTATATCTCAATATATATAGTTGCGTTCATGTCGTCCCCTCTATTAGAATGAGAATTCAAGGGCTGGAACAGTGGCTTTGCTCTTCTTTGTATCTCAGAGCACAGCACAGTGCTGGGCACGAAGTAAGGGCTTAATAAATGCTTACTGATTGACTGACCCACCGATATGATATTTTTCAGTTTCTACAAAGACTCTCTGTACATTCTTTTTTTTTTTAAAGCAATTGGGGTTAAGTAACTTGCTCAAGGTTACATGGCTAGTCATTATTTGTGTATGGGTGCTCATTTTCTGAGGCCGGATCCGATCTTGGGTCATCCCAACTCCGAGGCCAGCGCTCTCACTCACTGTGCCACCTAGCCGCCCCTCTATGTACATTCTTATCTCTATCTAATATATCTGTGATTTTGTCTCAGTTTTTAGTCAAAGTTTAGCCAAAGTCCCAATGTGGTTTAATTTTATAAGGAAGTCAAATCATAGTATTCTTTTAATTTATGCCTATATTTCTTCTAGCCATTTGGGAGTCTGATTAAAAATTGCTTTCTTTCTTCTCCAAGAAGTCCTAATTTTTCTTTGTGCTTGGTCCTCAATCCTTAAGTATATTAAACACTTTCACCTCTCAAAATTTCTTCTAAATTCTGTCATTAGTGCCAAACCTCTTTGCAGTTTTTCTTTCTCATTATTTTCTAAGTCCAAATCTCCCCTGAAAGAACTTATTAGCCTCCTCACCTTGACCCCACGTTACTTTTAATTCTACTATTATTCAACTTTGTGAAGTCCTTGGTTAGATAGTTTGTGTAAGAAAAGCTGTACAAAATTAAACTGCATTGTAACACTTGACTACAAAGAGAAGCGATTTTCAGTGAAGAGAAAAACGTAATTTTAGTCAACTGTCCTCTGCAGGAACAAGACATGATACATTACAGAAGAAAAAAGAGGTGACACCAACATTAATATCCAGGGTCCCTGGAATCCTTTGGCAACTGAGAACATTGTTTTTTGGAGTGCAAGGAAATTCAATTGGCAAATTTTAGCAAAAGAAACATAAGACAACTAGAAGCCCTTATAAAATCTCCAATTAAGGTTCAATAAGAATCTCTGAGAATTGAAAAGGAAAAATGGGTGGTCTTGGTTCAAGACTCTGCATCAGAAATGGCAGCAATCTAATGTCATTTGGTTGAAGATCTTGACAAGAAAAAACAGATTTATAATCTATTAACAAATGAATGGTTTTTGTTTTTGTTTTTTGGCCTCTAGGAGATTAGCACTATGATATGCCCAAGGCAGACGGTCAATGACAATGTCTACCATGGCTCGTTGTGATGGCACTGCCACACGTCAATTCTATTATTTACTCATACAAATCTTTCCATTCATTCATGTGCAACCAAGAGTGAAGAACAGCTGAAAAACACAAGCCTTGCCTTCAACACTGGCAACTTATTTAGCCTTTCATTTTGGCATCCAAAACGCTGGGTTCTCCTTGGAGATGCACGTGTAGGGTGCTGACAGTGATAGAGTGGGGTTGGCCTGGGCTCTCAAGCTAGGCAAGCTTCTGGGAGCTATGTGGTCCAGGGAGCCTTGCTCAGAATCATCAGTGTCAGGTTGAACTGGGGCAAGGGGGGCATAAAATCTCTAAATGTCTTCCTCTATTCTTTCCTGTCCTGTCACTCCTTGGTCAAAGGTGTCTGGAGCCTTGTGGGCACTGTTTTGGGAGGACACCTCACAGTACATCCTTGCATACACACACACACACGCACATGCACATGCACACTCACTAAGCAACAATCTGGAATACCTTGAATGAAATCACAAATACACCTTCAGTTTCGCTTCCATACTGCTGAATTGCCTCTTCATCTTCTGTCACCATAACAATGGGCATCCTATCTTGGCAGTGGTGATAGTACCACACAGCTGCGTTGTAAATACTCCTGGAAAAACAAACCATGTGCACCCCCATCCCCAAACACATACACATTAGAAAACAGCTCACTGCTTAGAATTTCATATCTTGTTTTGAATTGATAGGCAATACCACTATATAGCTTTGTGTAGCAGAAAAACTGCTTGATCTGGAGACAAGAGCCCAGGATTCAACTCTTGCCTCCAAAGTTACCTAGTCACATGACTACGGGCAAGTCACTTGTAATCACTGGCTTATTTCTGGTTTGTTAATTTTTAGGTTTCCAAAAAGAAATATGTGACTGTGGGAAATTCTTATGCCCTCTAGGGTCTCAGTTTCTTTTTTCTTTTTTTTTTTTTTTATAAGCAATTGGGGTTAAGTAACTTGCTCAAGGTTACACGGCTAGTCATTATTTATGTGTGGGTGCTCATTTTCTGAGGCCGGATCTGATCTCAGGTCATCCAAACTCCGAGGCCAGCGCTCTCACTCACTGCGCCACCTAGCCGCCCCTTTAGGGCAATTGGGGTTAAGTAACTTGCCCAAGGTTACACAGCTAGGTTTTTTTTTGTTTGTATGGATTAAGTGTCGGCCGGCTCCGAACTCAGGTCATTCTGATTCCAGGGCCGGGGCTCTATTCACTACGCCACCTAGCCGCCCCTAGGGTCTCAGTTTCTTTATTTGTAAAAGGAGGGACCTTAGAAAGACTCTAAACTTCCTTCTAACTCTAAATCTATGATTCAAATCCTAAAAGCACTTATTAGGGTCTTTAAAAAAAGATCTTACGCCACACACACACACACACACACACACACACACACACTCTGATACCATTCAACACTGGAAAACAATCAATACTACAAGGATAGGCTGTGGAAATATAACAAGAAAACTGTCCACATAATTTAAAAGCCATGTAGTTTTCACAATGCACCAAAGAACTCAGATGGCATTCAAAGGACATTTGCTCATGTACTGTCACAAAGTGCCCTTGTGCCCAAGCTGGCAGCCCCTCAGATGGTCCTCTGTTGGGATTCTTGTGTAGTCATCCCTGAACTCTGCTTGTTACTTGAGGCAGAATCAGCTTTGGATTGGTGGAGATTCAAGGTCAGTCATGACCACATGCTGGACAGTTTTACTGAGCTACTGTGGAACTCAATTCTTATGGTATAATCAGAGACTGTGGCAACACCTGAGAGATCCTTTCAAATGCTGTACTCTACCCATTTGTTAACAGAGTTCATGCCACGCTTGTGGAATATGCTTATTAGAGCAGTACAATCAATTAACTGAGTGAGTGAAATCCTAGTGATAAGCCCTAGCCAAACAAGCAAGGGGAGGGCAATGCCTAGGTGGGTTTCCTCCATCATCTAAATTGATTATCTAAATGTTACAAGTATAGCAGCAAAAGCTTGCAAATGGTAAGCATCTAGTATCACCAACAATTGAGTTTATCTACCTAATATACCACCTCACAGAGCTATTATAAGTAGCTAGAGAAATCATATTGTAAACCTTACGGTTCTATATAGACATCAGCTATTATTATGATGCTTGATCAGATTTTTTTCATTCCCTTTCCCTAATAAAGGACAATGAGTCTAACTCCCTTTCCTATTCTATCCAGTGGAACTTTTCTTCTCCTTCACTGTGACTGCTCTTTTTTATCTTTTATAATCTTGTCCTCTGGATAGAGGGCTAAACATGCAGTGAGTAAGCCCTCTAAGGACTAGCAAGCCAAGCTCTATTCATGTATGAAGAAACCTATTTGGGCCTCAGAAACTAAACTTGTGTCAAATAGAGGAACAGAGATTTGATTTCTGATTTATAGCAGTGTAAACAATCACCATATTTTCATATTACTTGTGATGATGTCATTTGCTCACATATTGATAGGATCAGAAGAAATGTTTGCCTTACCTTCCATGCTACCTGGTGTGATGGAAATTCTGAGGATGTGCCTTTGAATTCCCTAGCCTCCAATATATAAACCTCAACTCTTATAGCCTTCACCTTCATTCTAGTTCCACCACTCAGAAATGACTACAAACACTCATACTGTGAAATCTTTAAATTATTTATTCAGCTATAAATCAGAAGCCTAGTCTCAGAGCCAGGAAAACCTGGGTTCAAATGCTACTTTGACATGTAATGGTTGTGTGACCCTGGGACCCCTCTCAGAGCTTTTAAGAAATGCTTTAAAATTTTAAGTTGCAGAGCTGGTGCTGATCTGCATTGGCAGAGGGAGTTTTTTTAATGGGAATTTCCTAAACCAATGAAATCACAGGTCCAGTTAAAAAAAAAACAACGAAAAAAAAGAAGCCAGGTCACAATAAGGTCACACCTTACACTCTGAATGTGTAACCACATTTTGATGAACCCTAGCTAGTTCAATCTTCATGGTCTTGAACTCAAAAATTCAGCCCTTTGATCACAGGCTTCTATCATTCCACCTCTCCCACTACCTCACCCCTTCTAAACTTGTTTGTCTAATGACAACTTTCAGTCCCTCTCTCTTCCCATGTTTTCCCAATCTATTACCCTAGCTCTAATCTCATTTTCTTCCCTATACAGCCTTGACACTATAATTAACCAGTTCAACAAAGCACTATCTTGCCCTTCTGTCATTCGTATCCTAGCAATCCTAAACCTTGGGTAACTCCCCCCCACCTACCTTCTCTGCTCTGACTCCCAAGATTCTGAACAGTTCTGAAGGAAGTCGTCCAATTATACTGACTAGGGCCCACTACAAAGTCTTGTTACCAAACCTCACTGCTATGTGGCACTCATTTTAAACCTCATCTCCTCTCTACATCTCAACACCAGTCTATCCTCTCATAAGAGATTATCTCAAAGTCCTACTTGAGAATATTGAAGCCATCCACCGTGAGCTCCCTCTTCTCCTCTATTCCATGCTTCAAAACATTGAGTATCACCAAAAATTTAGTTTATCTACCCAATATATCACCTCACAGCACTGTTATGAGTAGCTGGAGAGAGCACATAATTGTAAACCTTAAAGCTCTATATAAATGTAAACTATTATTATGATGTTTAACCAAAAATTTTTTTTTCATTTCCTTTCCCTAAAAAAGGACTAAGGGCCTAACTCCCTTTCCTCCTCCATTGAATGGAACCTTTCTTCTCCTTCACTGTAACTGTTATACATATATCTTTTATAATCTTGTCCTCTGGGTAAAGAGTTAAAGCACATGATGAGTGGCCAAGCCATCCTCTAAGGACCAGTAGGGCAATCCAGGTTGGTAGTAGATGACTAACCTATCCTTTCATCTTTTGCTCTAACTCAGAAGATAAAGCAGTCCTTCTCTTTGCCAAGGTTAGGCCCTCTACTTGTGTCTTCTTCCTAATCCCTCACATTTCCATTCCTTTTTGGAGCTTGCCCAACTGATCATCTCTTTCTCATCTTCAATCTCTCCTTATCCACTGGCTTCTTGATTACTTCTTAATTCCATACTTAAAAATGTCCCTTTACCTACCATCTTTTCAAGCTTATGATCCTTTCTAACTTTTTCCTTTTACTGATAAACTCCTAGGAAGAGCAGTCTACCCTTACTACCCCGCTTCCCTCATTACCTTTTCACTCTCACTCTCTTACAACCTAGCTTTTAACTCCAGTGCTCTACTAAAACCACTCATTCATTGACATCTTAATTGTGAAACATGGTGGCTTTTTCTCAGTCCTTATTCTTCCTGATCTTTCTGAAATTTTTGATACTGTTGACCACTCACTCCTCCTGAATAGTCTTTCTTTCTACCTCTATGACCATTTCCTTCTCAGTCTCCTTTGTTGGCTCAGTATCCATATCTTATCTCCTACTAGTACATATCCCAGGCTTCCTTTTCTTTTTTTCTTACCTTTTTTCCATGATTTCATCTATTTCCATGAAAATAATTTCAATTATCATCTCTTGGTGGTGTTTTAAATCTATATATTCAAACCTAATCTTTTTCCTGAGCTCCAGGCTTGCATCCCGAAATACCTGCTTCATATATTTCCCCAATTAAGTATCTCAAACTCAACAAGTTCAAACCTGGAGTTATCATTTACCTCCCAAACCTGCTCCTTCTCTAAATTTCCCTTTTTTTTTTTTTTTTTTTTGCTTTTTTGGGAGGGCAGTTGGGGTTAAGTGACTTGCCCAAAGTCACAGGGCTAGTTTTCATGTTAAGTGTCTGAGGCCACATTTGAACTCAGGTTCTCCTGACTCCAGGGCTGGTGCTCTACTCACTGTGCCACCTAGCTGCCCCCAAATTTCCCTATTTTTGAAAGCACCACCATCTTCCTAGTCACTGAGGTTTGAAACCTGTGAGCCAGCTCTGACTCGTCTCTCTCCCTCATCCACCATGTCCAAATCAAGATGTCAAGACTTCTTGCTTCTGCCTCGACAATTTCTTTTGGCTGGCCAATTTCTTTTGGCTGGCTCCACAGCTCCATTTGTACCTTAACTACCTTAGTTCAGATCTTCTTCCCCCCTGGCCAGAGTCCCTTAATTGGTCTTCCTGCCTCTATTCTCTTCCCCTGCCCAATCCATTCTTCACAGAGATGCCAAAAATCATCTTCCTAAGGCATAGCTTTCTTCCTTGCTCAAAACCTTCAGTGGTTCCCTTTTGCTTTTAAGATAAAATTCAAACTTCTTAGCCTAGAATTTAAGGTTCTCTACAGTTTGGATCCACTCTTATTTCACAATGCTCTCCTTCACATCCTCTATTTATCACTCAAACTGTCCTAGTAGCTGTGCTTCCTACTCAACATGCCACATTCCACTTCTGTATATTTTCACAAAACACCTCCTCTGCCTCTCAGAAACCTTAACATTCTTCAAGGTTCAGGAGTGGTGCCACCCCCATCTGAATTCTTTCCTTGTTATATCCCATTAATAATGCCCTCTCCATCCTCATTTATTTACATATCTAAGAACTTGTCCAGGAGAAAATAAGGTTGGTTGAGAGCAAAACTATTTCCCATTTTCTTTTATATCTCTAGCACCTAGCCCAGCACCTGGTACATATTAGATATTTAATATTTATTGAGATGAATGGTTGAAATAGTATTTATTTAGATTTTAGGCATTTCAGTACAAACTGCAGTTACAAAATAACTACTGGTTCATCCTTTCATATTCTCTGACCAAATCCCAACGTTAAATGGTTACAAATAATCACACCAAAAAGTGACATTTCATAGAGATTCAGTATTGTACCTGGTCTGCCACTTTTCCATAGATTCTCCTCTTTCCCTTGGAAGATAGCAGCATTGTTGGAACTCGTTAGCAAAGAGAACACAATCATGGCGGGCGTCTTTCAGGAGATTTCGAAGTTTGTTATACTGTCTATGACACAAAGGAGAAAAATACAATCTGATGAAGCAGGTGCTTTCCTAGAGCATTTACATTTGCTGAAAATGAAATTAGAAAAAGGCACTTCAAATAAAATGTCTGATTATTTTTAAGTGAACAAATATTTACTTATATAGGCATTTTTAGATGGTACATGTGTTGCTACTGTTTCATGGTGAAATTTGCCCTTTTATCCCCAATAGCATATACCTTCTCTCTTTTCTAGCTCCTGAGACTTTTGGTCCTTAGTTAAAGGTCTCTAAGTGGCAGGTGGGGGTCATCCAGTTTCCCAGCCACACAGGACTAGGTTCAAACAAAAAACAAACAAACAAATATCTAAGTAAGGTTTTCTCCCAGTTGCCACACTCTGAATAAACTCTTCTCACAAGACAGAATTTGGACTAGATCCATCACTGAATAACTAAATTCAGAGGTTCATCACTATATTGCCTACAGGATAATGAATTCTTCAGCCACAGCAATTCAAAAGGCCTTCTGCTAAGTAAGAGTAGTTGCTATTTAATGAGGTCTTTAACTAAGGACCTAGGTTAGCTGACCAGAAACCCAGTCAGATCCAAAGACTGATGTGAGGTGTTTTCTTACTATCTTATATCTCAAGCCAAATGTTTTATCTGAAAACTGGCCCTGTATTGATCAACCAGTTATTGTTTCCATGTTCCTTTGATTGTTTATAGACACTTAGCGGGGAATGGGACACCTCTTTTTCCAAATTCAGGGAATTGTACCTATTTGTTCTTCACCTTCCAACTCTGAAAGTCCCTAATCTTTCATCAATTGGAAATCAGATTACCTAATGCTCTATTGTTTCCTTTTAATTAACTGGCCTTCTCTGATTGTTTTTAATGTATAAAAGTCTGTCTCACCCTGTATTTGGGGTCCAACTCTAAGCTGAGGAGGTCTGGTCCTGGTTTGCTAGGCAATTGGCATGTACTGCTTAATAAATCGATATGCTTGGGAGATTAAACCTTTGTTTCTTCTCTCTCAGTCATTTCATCTTTCACCTACCACAGCTGGCCCTCTGACAGTCACACAGTCTGTCACTGGGTCCATCCTTGTAAAGCACAACTTTTGATCTGGGTCTGTGATTTCATTTTCCAGTGAAAAACTTCTTTTGCCAATGCAGGCTGGTAAGTGTTCTGCAACTTAATCTTAGAGACCAAGACCATAAATCTTAATGCCTGAGGCACTAAAAGGTTAAATGAATTGTTCAGGGTCACACTGCCAGCATGTGTCAGCTGTGGGACCTTGAACCTGTCTATGTCTTTCCTGCTCTAGGGCAGACTCTTTCTCCAGTACACTGCTTCTCCAGTGCATGGACAACAGGGAGTCAATAACATTTTCCAGAACACTAAGACAGGGTCATAAAATTTTCTTCCCCAAGAAAGGGGAACATGCCAATCAAACCTGAAAGTCAAGTCTGTAGCCATGGATGGATGGATCAAATTCATAAGAAAGTCCTTTTCAGGAGATGGCAATGCAGAAGAATGGAGACATTCATAGCTATTTAAACAAAATTTATTATTTCTCTGAAAAAATCTAAGTATTGTTCATAGTAAACCAGATGTTAAATTAACATATAAATTATACACGGCAGGTAATTAGCATTTACTCCTGGTTCAGTATGAAAAACACTTGGGTCATATACCTGCTCAACTAACTCACACTGGGAAAAACAAAAAGCTTTTTTCTGAAAGCAAAGATGAAACACTTTATCATCTCTCTTTCAAACAAATGCTGACTAAGCATCATCAGAAAACAATCTACTCAGTCAAAATTCATTGATTAAGTTTTTACCATACACCAAGCTAGCTAGGCACAGGACACAGCATGCCTAGGTGAGGCACAGGGTATAGCGAGGCAACATTAAAATCTTTGCCCTCAAGAAGTTTACAATCTATAGAAGGAAACAAAATGTACACATATAAGTGTGTGTGTGTGTGTGTGTGTATAACATGCATTTGTTATATGTTATGATTATATAGCTTATTTTCTATATGTAATGGTTATATATATTATGATATACATTATATATACACATGTGCATATACATACACTGTAATTTCAGGAGTGCGGAAAGCATTAGCAGGTCAGAGGGAGTGGGAAAGACCTCAGATTAGAACTTAAGCTAAGCTTTGAAGGAAACTAGAGATCTGCAGGGGTAGAGGTAAGGAGGAAGTGTATTCCAAGAGTGCCAATCAACCAACCTAGGCAAAGGCAGGAGAGGGGAGATGAGACATCTCATATGAGAACTGGCAAATAAGATACTTTGGATGAAATGCAGAGTACACAAAAGGAAATAATGTATAACAATCTAGAAAGAAAGACAGGAGCTGGTTTGCAAAGGGTTTTAGGTGACAAAGCAAGGAAGTCACACACCTCACTACATGGCCTCACACACAGCCACACATTTTTAGTGCCTTAAACACCCACTGATGTCCTATACCATGGTTTTCAAAGGCCACAGCAGTGGAGCAAAGTTCTCACAAACCTGGCAAAGATTTGAGGGCTGGACTGGTGATTCTACCTGCTTAGAGAAGGGCTGTGATCTGGACTGCAGGACAAGCATCCATAGCAACAAAATTATGAATTCATAGGATATTTAAAGTCTATACCAGGGGTGGGTGGCTTCAAGGCCATGTGGCTCTCGAAGTCCTCAAGCATGGCCCTTTAACACAATCCAGACTTGGATCAAGTATGTTTATTCAATCTGCTAACCTTTCTAAAACTAAGCAAAGCTAAATGCTCAATGTAATATCAACCACGTGGCTTGCAATGAGTAAGTGAAAAACCTAAAGTCTACTTAATAAGCAAGAGAGCTACCGAAAATACCGCTCCCCTAAACCATGTTTATGAAATTGAACTGGACTAAAGGACTGTTACAGAGCTGTTACAGAGCAATTTATAAACAAATAAAAGCCAACACAACATCCTCTAAGTGCTACAGGGATACAAAGCCAAAAAGTGATCAGGATGGCCTTCTTAGAGGAGACAAAGTTCCAGCCAGACTTTTTTTTTTTATTCAACTCTACTGAAGTAATAGACATGGATTAGGGGAGGGGATGAAAGGATGAACCTTAGGAGAAACGACACAAGTTGAGGCCAAGAGCCTGGTATCTGGTGTGTCAGTAGCTTTCTTGTTTATAAACAGAAAAGGTGACAGGCTGGAAGCAGAGATCAATTAGGAAGCGGTGGCAATAATTTGGGCGAACGAGGGTGGTGGCTGGGTGTGCGGGCACTCTGAGATGCCCCTCCCATGATAAACTGGTCACTCCAAATTCACCCATGAGGCTAACTCGGGCCTGGGACACCACCTTCCGCAGCCTCCTCTCCCCTCTGACTAGAGGGCAGAACGGGCAGTGCTCAGCTTCTACCAAAGCTTTTCTTCAGGGAGGGCAGAAGTTGAATTTCTAGCTCACTTCACTTTGTACCTGGGGTCCTGCCTGGTTACAAGCAGTGGAATTAGGCACCCTAGTCCTGCTCCTGCCTGAGGGTCACTCCTGGTGTCCTGCCCTGCCCCCCATCTCCAGTCCTTTCCAGCTTCCTCCCCATTAGAGTGTAACCCCTTGAGTGCAGGGTCTGTCCTTTTTCCTCTTTGTACTCCCAGCGCTTAGCTAAGTTTGTTTAGTCGTTTTTCAGTCATGTCCAAATCTCCACAACCCTATTTTGGGGTTTTCTTGGCAGAGATACTGGAGTGATTTTCCATTTCCTTCTTCAGCTCATTTTGAAGATGAGCAAACTGAGGCAAACAGGGGTAAGTGATTTGCCCAGGGTCACTCAGCTATTAAGTGTCTAAGGCTGGATTTGAACTCAGGAAGATGAGTCTTCTTGGCTCCAGGCCCAGTACTCTAGCCACGTATAGTTGATGCTTAATAAATGTTTAACTGAATTGAATTGGCAGCAGGGAACAGATAGAATATTGGGGAGACAGAATTGCCAAGACTAGATAGAGAGGAGAGGCAGTGGAAAAAAGAAGAGTCCCCTCATACTAAAGAAGGTGGTCAGGGATGGAATGTCTTTGGGGCAGAGTCAGGTTTCCATAATTGCGAGAAGATGGAAAAAATATAAAAAATATAAAATAAAAAATATTTTAAAAAAGGAAGGGAATTAACTCTGTTAATGATAGAATAGGGGTTCAAAAAAACACAAGGAAAAGGAATGGGAGGTCAGTATAGAAACTCTGAAGGGATAGCACTTATGTGGATGGGAATGAGAAATTGTGGGTCAGGAGTAAAGCAAGTGCATTTTACCTCAACAATCAATCAATCATTAAGTGTTTATAAAGCACCTACTATGCTCCAAGCTCGGTGCTAGCTGCCGGGGAGTACAAGTACAAAGAATACGACAATTCCCACTGTCAATCAGCTTCCAGCATAAATATAAAGTTAATAAACACACACACACACACACACACACACACACACACACACAGTAGTTAATATAAGGCAGTTTGGGAGGGAGGGCACTAGCAGTTGGGGAGAGGGGATCAGGAAAGGTTTCATGCAGAAGACAGGGCTGGAGTTGAGTTTTTTAAAGGAAGAAAAGTATGCTATCAGGCTATGATCAAGAGGCACTGAATGCACTCCAGGTGGGGAGCAGCCAGTGCGGAAGCAAAGAGAGGGAGCATTGTGAAGGAGGAACAAAGGAAAAAGGCTGCTTTGGTTGGACCACAGTGTGAAGAAGATGAGTGATGTCTACTCAGACTTGACAACAGGGGGACCGGGCTGTGGAGAGCTTTAAAAGTTAAGCAGAGGAGCTGATATTTTATCCTAGAGGCAGTAGAAAGCCTCTGGACTTGGTAGAAGACAGTAACCAAGTCACAAGGAGGAAGGGCTAGGAGTTTGCCAGTCATGGTTTTCCCAACTAGAATTTTAAGGTCACTAGAAGGTAAGATCCACGTCTCCCTTCTATACCTCCCCAAAGATGGTACAAACACGACGTGCTCAATGTGGACTATTATGTGATTGTGGTGTACCTACAGGACTATTGTATAAGTCCTAATTATAAGAGAATTCACAGCAATGTCAAGCATTGGAAAACCAAAATAGCTTTTCAACAGACTGATTTGTTTAGAACCGTTTTGGAGAAAACTATATTTAAAACTCATCTCGTTATATGTGGGGGACTTGGTATTGCTTTAAAAAGAAAATATTTTTTATAAAAAAACCCCAAAAAACAAAAGATTACCAGGCTCTGCACTGTGTCAGCAATCCAAATGATCACAACAAATTGATTTTAGTCAGAGAAATTGAAATATGACACCTGGAGCTGCATTTAAACTTGGAAATGTATAAACATTTCTATTTTAATGTCAGAACAAAATCATCTTCAAACTCATTTAATAATATTCTATCTGAAAAACCTGCACACAATCTACTTAATGCACATTTTTATGAACAGGACATGTAATAAAGGCAATTTATCATTTTAATATACAAATAAAGATACTTTACACCCTTCACTATCAAGTAATAAAGAAACTTCAATGTTTAATAAGAATAAATAACTCCTATATTTAAATGATTTTAGGTATTAGGTTGGATATATAACTCTAATATGCTACCTCTAGACAAAGTATGGTCTCCAAGTTCAATCACAGAATCCTCTTAAAACATTAAATGAAGCAAAAACATTGTTAAAGCATTTCTGTTTTAAAAGTCTGTCAATTATCTTTTTCATTTAAATATTTTTATAAGGGAAGTGTTTTAGACTGCTTTTGCCAGAAGGCCTTTGTTTAGCAAATACAATTATTGTGGATGTCACCTACAGTGAGACTCTCAGAACAAAACATGAGTTTATTTTAGACCTCCTTCAATAAATTATTAGATGGTATGATTTGTAAACATTTGCAACAGAGAAGCACAGATTTTAAAGAAAATATTGAACTTCTTTTCCTTCAATAAATTGTCACAAATTTCTGAAAGAATATAGGTATGTACATGCACACACATACAGAGTTCTATGTATATATGTACATATATATCAGGATTAAAGTGCTAAGGACACTAAAAAGAAATCACCAATCAGCTTTCTGCTGCAAAAACTCAGACCAAATAATGTGAAGGTTGTGCTGACTATAACCTTAAAACACCAACCTACTGGGACATGAGCTACAGAGCCAGGTGATTATGCTTCAATCATGCTAAAACAAAAACCATGAAACAGAACTACTGCAAAAATGCCTTTCATAATTCCTTATTAGATAAGTAAATAACAAATTAGTTCCAAAATTCCTTTCAAATAATAGATTTCTTATCCTCCACCCCCCCCACCTTTCTCATTTATTAAGTTCAAATCAGAAGTAAATAATTATGCAAAACAGATATACCTTCGTCCTCTTTGATGCTGTACAGCTTGACAGGCTGTTTGCATGAAAATAATACCTTTCAGCTCAGGAAACTCAAGAATCTCAAGGTAATCTTGAACAACTTTCCAGTCAGGGATAACATAATGAGTCACATCACTGGACAAAAGTTTCCCATCTGGAATATAATTCAAAATTTAAGAGATGAGACAACAGTTCCAAGGCTGCTTTATTACACTGCCATGTCGCAGAGTCCCAGTGTACAAAATAACTTACAACCTTAACTACCCTGCATGGTTTTAAAAAGACAAGACAGATCTACTTTGGTAGAGGGCCAAAGACCAGGTAAACTTAGCAGCTTCATTTTTCTAAAGGTGGGATAAATAAAAGCATAACATGGTTTATTATGGTGCCAGGACTGCACTGGGGGAAGTTGACAGATTTTCTGAAAAATAAACAAACTTTTAGGATTGCTTAGATTTTCTGGGTTAACCCATCACAGCCTTGCAACCTATACCTGAAGACTGAATGAAAAAGACAATTTCCAGAGAACCATAAAATGCTATTATTTCTAAATATAATTTCAAGCCAGGAGTTCTTACCTTATGTTTCAGAGTGTAATGTTGGTTATCTATAATGAAGGTGTTAATTGAATAAACTATTACTGATGGCAATGAATGATACAATTTCTGTCCAGCTCATGGGTTCATTACCCAATTTTGACCACTGATGTTCCACTAAGCCCTGAATTGAGGATTCCAAACAGAATTAAGAGGCTCATGACTTCCCCAAACCACCTTCCACTAGAGAAATGGTAATATGGGCTCTATCACAGCTTGTGTGACCATGGTCTGGTTACTTAACATTTCTGGGCCTTGCTATGGATATGAGGAGGCCACACTTAATGTTCTTTAAACTCTAAAAACTATTATTAAGTTCATTATTACGAACTTGAAGGGTAGTCTTAAAAACAAACCAAAGAAGACACTGCTGAGCACACCAGAGACTGAAGTTTCTTAGGAAAAACTAACAGTAAGGGTTACCATATGTCTTCTGCAAGTCTGTTGCAAATAACGGACGACAAGAGGTATCGGCACTTGGTTAAGTGTGAACACTCAAGCCAACAAGAAGGCCCATCTCTGGCACAGCAACTGACTTTTCAATTAGAAGCAACCCTTCTTTCTGATCTGGGAGAACCTGCTACAATCAGAAATGGTCATTTAGCCTTTAAAAAATATGGGAATTTCTCCCATGGCTTCCAGCTCTGCAGGGTCAGGATCAGTCATCATTGGAGCATCTGAGAAAATGCACTCAATACAAAGGGCTCCTAAGGAAGTGGACAGACAATAGGGCCATGGCCTTTAATAAGATCACAGGGTCCTAGGCTTTAAAGCAAGAACATAGAATATTCAGTCAAACCCACTCATGTTGAAGAACAGACCCAGGTGAGATCAAGCAACTTGAGATCAATCAACAAGCTCTAATTATGCCCTTACTGTGTGCCAGGCACAAGAGAGGGGTACAGATTACGTTCTAATGAGGAAGACAATGTGTACACCCAAGAACCCAATAAAAGATAGAGGAAGACAGGAAGGAAGAAAGGGAGGAAAAGAGGGAGAAAGGGAGAGGGAGAGAGAATGAGAGTGAGAGAGAGAGAAAAAGAGAGAGGGGGAAGGAAGGAGGGAGAGGGAAAGGGAGTGAGAGGGATGGAGGGAGGGAGAGAGAGAATGGAAATTAACCCTATGAGCAAAGGTCCTAAATATTTTTTGTCTCAGACTGCCGTTTCTTAAATGCACAAAATTACAAAAATAAAACCCCCACCCCATTTATGCTGAAATACAGGGGAAGCTGCTTCTGGGGCTGAGGGACGCAGGCTCAGATGGAGAAAGCACCAGCAGCCACCCCACCTCCCCCGCTCCAGGGGGAGCCAGAGCGGCGAGCAGAGGAGCGCAAGCCCAGTGTGGACATTGTGGCTTCCCGCTGCCTCCCCACCCCGCCTCCAGAGGACGCCTAAACTACGAGGAGGGGAACCCAGAACTGGGGATTACATTCCCTTCCAAAGGGAGGCGGGGAGAGGCCGCAGTTTACTTCGCCCCGGCCCAGTCTCTAGTACCGCCTGGCGTCCCCGCCTCAGCTAGGAGGAGGCGGGGAGTTCAGGCCCAGTGTTTACAACCTAGCCCTGGCCACTACTGGCCCCAGTGCCATCCCGCGTCCCCGCCACAAGGAGGCGCAGACCCCGTATTTACACTGAGGTCGCTCTCCTCGCCTCCGCCCTCCCTGCAGGGGGCGCCGGAGCTGCAGCAGGCCTGGAACCCCGCCTGCGTTTATACTCTCGCCCCCGCCAACTCCCTTCCTGCTCCTTCCCCGACTCTGACCGTTACGGCAGCGGGTGGCCTGCGGGCACAGCGGGCTGTTGCAGGGCACGCTGGGCCGCAGGTAGTGCTCCCTCACGATGCGTACAGTGCGGCCCTGGAACGTCCTCAGATGCAGCACCTTCTCCCTTTTCTGAAGCATGGCGGCGGCAAAGGCCGGGCAGCGGGAAGAGGCGAGGCCGCGGCTTGGGGCCCGCCCCCTTCCGTCCTCCGGAGGCCGGGCCCTGAGCGCGGCGGGGCGCCTCCCCGGGGCCTGAGGCCGGAGCTGCAGCTCGTGCTGCTGCGGCTGCTGAGGCCGCCCGGCTACCCCCCGCGGGGCCCAACGTCCTTCCCTGCCTCGATCTCGCGGCCTCGCGAAGGGGCGTAGGAGGGACCCGAAACCCCTTTCCTACGGAGTCGGGTTACTGGGGTCCGAGCCAGAGCTCTGTCCCTTGCCAACCCCGAGAGAGCCCCGTGCCTCAGTTTACCTTCCCGCTGGTGGGGCGTGGGAGGGCAGGGAGAGAAGACTACCCAGCCCTACAGAAGAGGTCATATCAACAGAGGAGGGGAGGAGAAGAAACACGAAAGGCTTCCAGCTCTTGGGAAAGCAGGTCAATTACTGTGGATGTTAATTACCACAGCTGTTTTCTTTCCACGCGAAGCCAGTCCACAAACCTGTATTAGGCACCAACTATGTTCCAGGCACTGTGCTAAGCCGCGGAGATAACAACAAAAACAATCGCTTCCCCTAAGGGAGCTCACATTCTAATGGGGGAGACAACATTAAAAGAGCTATGTACAAACAGGAGATAAGCGCATGTATGTATATGTAGTGCGTTTTCTCCACGTATGCATATCCGTATACATACACACATGTATGGAGATAACAAGGGAGATCATGAAAGACTTCGTGTAGAAGGAGATAGACTTGGAAAGAGCCAGGAGTGGGAATTAAGGGGCTTGAAAGACAGCTTGTAAAAATGCTGGGAGAGAGAGTTTCTTGTGTCAATAACTCATACACTCAGGGTAACCTTAGGACACTGGGAACACCTTAGCTGAAACCTCCCGTCACCACAAATCTAAACTGAGCTTTGTCGCTAGGTAGATGGGGAGAACCTTCATGAGCCCTGTGCGTAATCTGCAGTCTAATTGTGTCGGAAAAACTGAAGGGCTTCTCAGCATTGCCTTGTTCCCGAAAGAGGGTGGATAATACAGTATACTGCATGTGTGCCTATGCACCTGTTGAATTGCTTACTTTGTGCTAGAGCGAGATGTTACTGAGAGTCATGTAAGGATGTTACTATCTAAGATTTGGAAACTACTAGACCATACCCAGATAGTCTGTTGTATATGTGAGAGTTTTCCCTTAATTTTAAAAAAGGACCCTAAGGGTTTCTAAGTTGTCCAGAACACTTTGGAACTTAGATAATGTGCTTGGTAGTATTTCATCATTAGTATATGTCATTCATTTATTCATTCAACAAACCCTTATTAAATTCCTACTATATGTAGAATCCTTCCAGGCATGGAGTTGATAGAAATTTTAGATAAGACAGTCTTTGGGTGGTTGTGAAGATCAAATGAGGTGACATATACCATATAGCAAACTCTAAAGAATTATATGAATTATTATCCCTAGTCTAATTCCTAGTGCCCTCCAAAATAAATGCAACTTTGTATTTATTTTGAATTCTGTTCATATTTATTCTGTAAATAAAAAGGCACACATACATATGTATACATATATATGCACACATATTTTGTTTCTCTGATAAGTATACAGGGATTATTTATTTACCTGTCTTTGTATCTTCACTTAGCAGTTAATACAGTAACTAGTACATAGTATATATAATATATACTATATATATAATATATGCTAATAATTTCTTATTGATTTATTAACAAAATCATTGGAGTTTCCTTGTACCAAAAATTACTAAGTCAAGTCAATAAGCATTTTATGAAACATTAGGCACTTTCATTATTACTGGGGATACAAAGAAAAGCAAAAAGGAAGAAAAAAAACCAAAATAAAACCTACAAAACAATTCATATCGTTATGTATAATTTTATGCTTCATTATATTTCGTCATCTTTTTTTGGTGATAGAACATAAAAGTACACATATTAATTAGTACAAAATATTTTGTTAGTGATTTCAGGTAAAGAGGAACTCCTTCATTGATTTTGAGTACTTACTAAGCGTCTGTACATTCATTGCACAAATAAGCACTTTGCAGAGTATGTTAAAGAAAAACCATCCCTGCTTCCTAAGAATTTACAATCTAAAATGGAAAACACTGTCCTTTCTCTCTCTCAAAGATTGAACTATGCTTTTCTTAAAATAAATTATCCTGTTGTCTCTGCTCCTTTAGTTTCAGACTGGTCTGTCTATGTAGGCAGCATTTCAGGCCTATATGATTGGTTAAAGCTGAACCACAATGTGTCTTTTGTTGTCTCAGCTTATAGTTATCTTCATTTTAGGTCACTCTCAAACAGCATTTTAGCACCTAGTTCCAGTCTTGCTATATACTAAATATAGTTTGCAGATTATTAATCTACTTAAGAAACCAATTTTGATTCTGCGATAGGTATAAGTTCTATAGTTCTCTATAGGTTGGACATGATTGCCACTCTGCACATTTTTAGTTAGCATGGTACCATGATCAGTCTGCGCCCACAAAAGACATACTAGCCATCTTGATTCAATTTTCAGTTTTTGACTTCATTGTCAGCTAGTGTATTGTTGGACAGCATGATGCCAAGATAGGAAAATTCAGTAACAGCTTTTCACTCCATATTGCTGATGAAAATAGTTGACTAGGAATGGGTTCTCCTGGTGCATGACTTGATTCTTCTTCAGGCTTAGCATCAGTGTGCTTATTCTGCAAAGGAGTTGTTAATCATTTGCATGCTTACTTGCATATGTGTTTCAAGAGTGCAGTCATCAGCAAACAACTTCTGAATTTCTACTGATGAAGGGTGATACTATGAGTGGTGACCAGATGTGCATTTTTTCAAAGGGTAGGCAAAGAACTTACTGGCTCCTGAGGGACTTACATTTATTTCCATTAAATTTACCATCTTCATGGGATAGGATGAGAACTTACTTCCAAACTAAATACCAGAATTGACTGTCTTTAGCTCACAGTTTCTTGTATTCCTTTAAAAAAAATCAATTAATAGTAGATGGTAGAACATTCCAGCCCTCAGTAATCCTTTGCATAGCTGAAGATTGCTGAACCATTCTTACTAGTTCTCTGGGTATCTTCATTTAGCTCAGCCTTTGGCAATT
The DNA here is from genome assembly GCA_011680675.1 of Gymnobelideus leadbeateri. Classification (NCBI taxonomy): domain Eukaryota; kingdom Metazoa; phylum Chordata; class Mammalia; order Diprotodontia; family Petauridae; genus Gymnobelideus; species Gymnobelideus leadbeateri. The sequence goes on along the minus strand of WOXC01011654.1, from coordinate 10,842 downwards.
CCATTCTTCTATCTTAAGTCTAAGGAAGGAATCTGTAGGAGGGAAAGAGTTAGGCTTCCAAGTATGGCAGCTTTTTAAAAGAAGATTCTTCTTTTTTTTTTTTTTTGCTTTTTGGAGGTCAATTAGGGTTAAGTAACTTGCCCAAAGTCACACAGCTAGGTTTTTTTGTTTGTGTGTGCATTAAGTGTCTGAGGCCGGATCCGAACTCGGGTCCTTCTGACTCCAGGGCTGACGCTCTACTCACTGCGCCACCTAGTCGCCCCGAAAGAATATTCTTAACATTTTTTTGTGTCATGGACCCTTTTGGTAGTCTAATCAAGCATATGAACCCTTTCTCAGAATAATGGTTTTAAATGCATAAAATAGAGAACTATAAAGGAAACTATATTGAAATACAGTTATCAGGTTTTTCTTTTTAATTCACATAAATCTTATGTTAAGAACCCTGTTTGGGAACCTGCAGGTCAAATGTCACTGATCCACACTTGGGAAAACACTTTAGTCAGGATATTGGATATGAAGAAAAAATGCCTGATGGTAAAATTTAAATGCTTGAATAGGTTATTGAAAAAGCTCATAGAATTTTCTCCAAAATTTTAAAAACTGATCATATTCCCAAGCCAAAGATATTTTGAAAAAACTACCAAATGTGTAGTGGCATACAGTAAACAGAAGAAGGGAGGCATGTAAACATTATCTTTGTAAGAAGTCCAGTAGCAGGACTTTATAAGTACTGACAATTAAGACCTACAGAATTCAAGTACAGATTCTATAGCACACACTATATGGCTGTTCTAACTTTCCTGGGCCTCAGTTACTCTAGTTAGTATTTCAGAATTTGTTGGGTATTATAACCAACTAGTCAGTGATTAAGTGCCATGTAAGTAGCTAAAATAATCAAATTTATCCAAAAATAAGCTTATTTTCATTTGTGTCCCAGCTCAGTAGAAAATTCATTTAAAGAGAAATTTAAATTTAGAAATTGCTAAGATGACTCTATTGTATGAAGGGTAATTTAATTTCATATACATTAAAAGATGTTAATCTTTGGTTTTCACTTTTTGTTACAGATATAATAACTCCCCTTTGGCTTTCTGAAAGAACTACAAATCCCCATAATACACTTTGCAATGATTACCCTAAAATGTTTTGCTTAAGAGGTTTGGGTTTTCTGGGGGGAGGGGTGGAAAAAGAAAAAAAGAATTATTTTCTGCATGCAAATTGTTGTGTATCTCAGCAGGATTGTACAGTTTACTTTTTTTCCTTTCTATAATGTAATTTCTTTCTGCACCACTAAGAGATGCTATTTCATTGATTTTGAGGTTATGTTGCTAACTTTCCTTACTGCCTCATGTGGAGAAGGCATTCAGGCTCATAGGCTATTCCTATCAAAATGCTTCCAGTTGTTTTTTTCAAAAACCTTCCATATTTTAACAGTACCTTTTGACAAGAAGCTCAGAAATATTATTGCTTCAAAATTAATTAGAATTAAATTTCATTCATTGAATTTAAGGGAAATGGTGAGAGGGGTGGGGTCTCAAGCTCTTGAAACATGTTACTGTGCAGGGAAAATGCAGTTGTGTGATTAGCCATTAAAAATCATCTAAAATATAAACATCTCTGTTTTTCATTTACATTTTTTGTACTGGTGTTATTTGACAGAACTAAGTTTTCATTTGTCATTCTTATGACATGGTCACTATGCATAGTTAAATTTAATTTGATGACTTTACTGCACAGAATTTCTCAACTCATTTTAGTTTTTTGTTACTGCATATAGCTTTCTGAAAACCTGCATTCCATTTCATATCTTATAATGACAGCCAATGCATTTAAAACATTGTAATAGAAAGATAATGGAGAGATTAGAAATGGAAAAGATGGATATTATGTCTTAGTCCCTGAATTCTTGTATTTGTGGCTTACAAAGAAATTCATGCTATAATACAAAGGATAGAGGACATCCTGGAAACCTCAAGGGCTAAGACCCATAAAAACAGGAGGGGTATTTTCACAAATTAGCTCAATTTTAATCATCAAATAATGTCATTCATTTAAATAATTTCTGTGTCTCTGTATGTAAAGGAAGAAGGAGCAAATATTGAAAGTTAAGAATCTGATACATATGCAAGATTCTACCACTACAGCTTAATGCCAAAGGAAACAGCCTGTACGATTCATCATTTGATTTAAAAGAAACATTTTGAACTTCATAAAATATGTTTAAGACAATCACATTTGTTGAAATATTTGAAATGTAGAACAGGAAAAATAATGTCCTTAAGAAGGAATCAGAGTGCCAGTCCATTCATCAGGAGAGCATACAAGTGTAAAGGCGGAGGTAATGACGTCCATGTAGGCCAAATTAGCTTGGTTAGTCCAGGCTAATAGAAAACTTAAAACACAACCTTACCTACACCAACCCGCATTATGCTCATTGTAAGCAGAATTGATTTATTTTGTGCCCAGAACACAGTCAGGAAGACATTACAAAGACTCAAGCCCACTGTTCTTTGTAGGTAAAGCAATATGTACAGAAAAAAAAAAGCATTGTGGAATTCACGCCTTTTGTGTGTTTCACTGTTCCACTCCCACCAAGAATGAGTGATAACTGTCTCATTTCAGAGACAGAAAACTTCTACAAACCCACAGTGTCAGATGATAGGAGTCCCTGACATGTCTTAAAAGATTTTAATTTTAAATCTAAAATATCATCATTATAGACTCATTAAGAGACAGTTACTATGATCAAATCTAGGAGAATGCTAGGATAAACCACCAGTTTTTTGAGAATGGAAATAGAATCAAAGGCATGATTAAGAAACTCTGTGTAACATTTTAAAAAGACTTTTCTTTCTGTATTTTCTATTAAATCTGACATTTTAAGAGATGCCATTAACAAATATTTTCTAGAATGTAAAAGAGCTTGGGGCTTACACATTTTTTATTGAACCATATGGTTCTAGTTCTATTTACTTTTTTAGCATTTGAGGTCCCATCTCTCCAGACCAGGAGAAATGAAAGCATTTTCATTCATTTTCAAAATTTTAAATTCTGCTCCTTAATAATCAGCTTGAGGGATCACTGTTGGGAGAAGAAAATAACTCTTCTTTCCCAAGTCTAAATCCCTTGTCCAAGTGGTAAGATGTAAGCTACTTCTTTGAGACCACAATTTATACTGTCTATTGAAGACTGCTATCATTTCAAATTTATGTGCAAATATTGAAAATATCCTAAAATGCATTGCTTAATGGACACAAAATTTACTAACTTTTACCAGATTGAAAACAGTAGATTAGCATTCTTTTTGGCTGCTCTCTCTTTGGGGATCTCTACTCTTGGTTCAACTCCTTCCCTTGTGGTGTCTAGAAATAAACAATGATATGTAGAAAGGCCATCATCTTCTTTCTTCTCTGAGGCTGACGTGTGGCCCATGAACATGGGCTACAGTTGGTCCTTTGTTCTGTGTTTATTTTCTCTCTTAGATGAAGGGATCAATGACTACAACCTTGAGAGGTTTAAAAGGTCAGAAGAATGAGTTTCTGGAGGTCTAGGAGCTACCTAGGGTTCAGCCTTCTAGGAGTCTGAGTCCATGCCAGGTTTTGTAGCAAATCTTGCTAGTATTAAGGCCCCAACGAGCATGGAGTGACCTTTAGGGTTGGGTTCCAACCCAGCAAGAACTCAGCAACACTGAAAAATACATATTTGGTGGGAGCAATGCCATTTAGGAACTGAGCTAAATATGAGCAAATTCTCCCCAGAGGTTTAGGGAGAAATGTTTATATGTTAATTCTTGTTATATCTTCAAAGTAAATATCACTTTCTAAAACCTAATAGATGTTCAACACCACTAAATAGAGCTGTGGTGTTGGTTACTATTGGCTCATACTAGGAGAATCCAGACAGTGAAGGGCTTGAGCCAATGGTATTGGTTACCAATGGCAATGGCAACCTCTTGGGGTACCTTTAGGAGAAGATGTAGCCAGATTGGCTCTGGGATAGTAAGAACAGAAGATACCTATTACATCTGAGGTCTTATCTGGGATAAAATCAGGTTCTTTACAGTTGCAGGAACCTATAAGCAGATTCTCCATTCTAGACTTTCACTTTTTAACATCCCAGTTTGTAGGATCCTAGAGAAATTGACCAATTTTTTTTTCTCTTTGTGTATGTACAGTTATTTTTTCCAGTGTGTGTTTCCCTTATAAATCTGTTCCATTTGAGATATCATTTGCAAACTGGAATTTGTTGATTTGTTCAATGTTTAAACAGTGATATCTCATGTTTTACTGAATTCTATAGACATATTAATATTGAGACTAATAAGAGAACTAAGGAAGTATGAATTTTGCATTACTAAAATGCTGGTGCCTAGTTGAGAAATGTTCATATTTTCGTTTTGCATTTAAACAGATTAGATTGCTTTCCTTATTGTGAGACCATTTTGCTTTTGCAAGTGTGGAGGGCTAGGTTTGCCTGCAAGCCTAGAAACCTCAGTTGATCAACACTTTGTATTTAATTCCTTTTCTCAAAACCTTGCCTATACTGCTCATTTGACCTTTATTATTTCCTTAGAGCTAATTTGTCCTATTATTAGGGTGAATCTCAAATTCCAGTAGAATTGCTCTCACTTTGACAAGTTTACATTGGGGAAAATTTTAGGTATTTTTTGAAATAAGGACCCAGAAGAAATTTTCCTGTCCTCTAAGGGGATCCCCTTATCCACCTATGGTAAAGGGACCCCTGAAGAAATTTCTACATAGGGTGTCCTGTGTATAGAAAATTTTGTCCTGGCCTAAGTTGGATGAGCTTTTGCATTAAGGAAATCATGGAATAGGTTGGTGGACATTTGGTTTCTTCCTTGAAAGTAAGAGACTGACTTCCAGCTGAAGCTGGGTCCTAAGTCTTTCCTGGGATGCATTATGTAAGTAGCCTGGACAGCTTCTTAAAGACTAGGCTTCCTTCTGAGACAGCAAGCTGATTTTCTTTGACTGTTATTTGCTTTATTACCTTTGGGTTGGGGAAAGCATTTCAAGCACTAAGGTAGCCCATATTGGGTACTAAGCAATCAGTAATCTTTGGTAAACTTTACAAAATATTCCTCGTTGAAATTACATAATTTTGTATTTGTGGACACTGGCAATTTTCACCATCCCTAGTGATTTGCTGAGAACTATAAAATTTTCAAACAGGGGATAGTGAATGGGTACTGGCATGTATACAGGGAATTCTTGACATAGTCTTCCCACATGAGAGAGTGTGAGGAGTCTGTTTCTGAGAGACTTGTGATAGTGTGGAATGGAGTTGCCTTGGAGAGACTTTGGAACATGTTTAGACCTTTTGTACCTGGTTTTGGTCTGCTGTCTATGAGGTTAGGAGAAGCTTTTTCATTTGGGTATACAGCAAGAACTGAGGGAACTAGCTAATGAGACCCTAAGCTTTCTTTTGACTGCTTTCTTGGTACGTCTCTGCTCTTGTTTTGACACCTTCACTGAAAGCATTTGGTGAGAGAAAGTGTTCTAAGAGAAGAGGCCTTGGGTCTTCTTCTCTCTGAGACTAACATGTAGCCCTGTGAAAATGGGCTTTTTGTTCTTTCATTTTAGGTGAAGGAAATTAATCCCAAAGCTCAAACTTTGCAAATATCGAAAGGTCTGGGGAATAAGCTTCTGAAAGCCCAGGAAGCACCTGGGGCTTGGGATTCTAGTAGTGTATGTACTTACCCTGTTCCCAGAAGTATCTGAGAGTAAGATTCTTTCAGCAGTGATTTCACCTTTGGAAATTAATTTGGTGGTACCAGTGCTATGTAGGAACTAAGCTAAGTCTCATTCCATTTTGCCAGAGACTGAGATGAGATAGGGGAGAATGTTTCACTGAGGTGTTGGGGGGAAATGTTTACATATTTGTTCTTGTTGTGTCTTTGAAGTAAATATATTTTTGTAAAAGCTTAAAAAAACCACAGTATTTTAGTGGAATAATCTACCTAAAGTTAGAATTGGCCTTGATAGTCATTAGTTCAGTGCTTTATCATGAATTCACATATTTACTACATATGGTTATATATGTAGTCTGAGATTCCCTAAAAGCAACCTCAACTTCAAAGCATGTTTTGGGTTAGCCTACAGTTGAAATCATAGTTTATAAGTCCCTGCTGATGTCTCTGAGAGCTCAGTACTTCAAAGCAAAAGACATTTAATTAATCAACATAGCAAAGTAAACGACCAGGAAAAGTCCCCTACACATACAAGGTTATATATACTCTCTTAAGAAATACCTCATACATGGAGAATATGTAGTGAAAGGACATGTATAACAGGATAACATGCTTCTGGGGCAGCATCATTGCTGTAACATCTGTTAAGCCTCTGTTACTGATTATTTATCCACAGTCCACCAGCATCATTTACTTGTCTAGTGATGTCATCTGGTTACAGGTTCTTTTCCCTCTGGTGAGATTTTCTTCTGTTTTTTTTCAAGGCATCCTCACCTACTTATATCTGTGCTGAGCTGCTCTTTGCTATTGTGAATTTGCCCCTTAGAAGGTAAATTCTTTGAAGGCAGGGACTATTTCCCAGCATCTAACATAGTATCTAGAATAAAAAAGGCATTTAATAAATATTTGTTGTTTAACAGGTTACATAAAAGGTAAAAAAAGTTATTAAATAGAAGATAGTTATTTTTGGAAGATAATTAAATATTTAGTAGGGCATATTAAAGCATACCTTTTCCCCTTCAGGGTAATTTTCTTAATTTTTCCAGAGTTTTAGAAGCTACCCATAGTACACGTTTTAAGAGATTAGATTAATAAATTTAAAAAAATGGTTTAAGTAACAGCTAAATAAGGACTGCAAAATTTTTAAAAATTGCTGATATCTTTTGTTTTTCTATCATCTTCACATACCAATATCTTTCCCCTCTCCACTACCAGTAAGACACTGCTTGTGATTAAAATTAATTAAAGTGATTAAAAATCAAATAGAAAAGGCAAAAAAGACAATTCAGCAAAACTAACCAATGTACCATCAGAATCTTATAGTATATGCAACATTCCACACCCACAGTCCCCCACCTATGCAAAAAGAAGGAAATACTTTTTCTTATCCTTTCTTCAGCACTGAGCTCAAGTATTTTAATTATATTACTTTCAGTGTCTTTATTTCTTTTTTGTTATTTCCATTTCAATTGTTCAGTGAAAACTTCTAGTGATAAGAATATTATTATATCCAATAATTAGGTTTAAACCAATGACAAATAATGGGTAAAATGTTTATAGTTCTTTAAAGTTTATTAGTTGCAGCATGGCATAGAGGATAGATGCTAGCCTTGAAGCCAGAGTGATCTGGCTCTCAGTCTAAGACTATAAATTACTGACAAGGTACCAACCCATATTGGTAGAGGGCATTTCCTTACTCATAAGTTCTTTATGTCAGTGAAATCACAGGTTGAAATTCCTTTAAGGTTTACAAATTACATTATACCCATTGTAAACATTATCTTGTTTGACTCACAAAACAAGTCTGATATTATTTTCATTTTACAGATGGGAAAACTGAATTCAAAGAAATTTAGTGACTTGCCCATCATCACAAAGTTACCAAGTGCCAGAGACAGGATTCAAACTCAAATCTTTCTAAAATTCAAGTTCAGCATTCATCACTGATCTGTAGGGCCTCTCGTGTGTAGCTACGTGGTCCCTGATTTATTAATAGCCACCCATTAGAGTGTGGGTGAAGTTGAGTCTGAAAACCATATTCTCTAAGGGGCAATTGCCTTTTTAAAAAAATTAATTCAGAACTTCTAGTGAAGCTGCAGTGCTCCACGGATATTTTCTCTGATGCAGATGAGGAGCTTTAATAAGATATTTGTACTTAGGAGTATCTATAGCACTTCCCTCCCATCATGCCAACAAGGTGGGGAGATAGGCTTCATAGAAGCAATGTTATAAAGGGCAATTAGGTATAGATGAAGTAACTTTATTACACTATGCAGGTACATGATGGGTTACAAAGGCTTTTGTGAGCAGGACTGAAAACCTAACATTCATAGTATTCTTTTTTTTTTTTTTTTTTTTTGCTTTTTGGAAGGCAATTGGGGTTAAGTAACTTGCCCAAGGTCACACGGCTAGGTTTTTGTTTGTGTGTGCATTGTCTGAGGCCAGAACCGAACTCAGGTCCTTCTGACTCCAGGGCTGACGCTCTACTCACTGTACCACCTAGCCGCCCTAATGTAATGGAAATGCAGATTTAAAGATCTTCCCTGCCCCTAGCTTAAGTGCATCTTGAGCCTGTGGTGGGAGGCTTGTTTTTCAGGAAAGCCCACACCTTGATACTTTGTGATTGGGCAGTGGGTCAAGGAGGTTGTTACATTCTCTGAGCCAAGAGAAAGCTATATAAGCCCTGATGAGGGGCTTTGCTTTGGGGCTCACTTTGAGAAGTGTTGTGTGATTTGACCAGATGAGACTCTGGAAAGCCGTTGTTGAGAGCCCCCCGGCTTTGAAAACCCAGATGTTGATGCTTCCCTCTCTGGTAACTGTGATTTGGTATTGATGCATGTAATGTTGGGACAGTTTGGAAGCCTGTTTGATCTGTAAGTTCTGTAACTCTGAAGTTCGGGGTGCTGACTTTTTTTCCCCTGAACTAGGTAATGTATGTTTGTTTGATTAAAGTAAGCTTGTTAACCCATTTTGAGTTGCTTTCCTTTTGAAAAGCAGATCTAAGAACCTGTGTTGGCAGCTACCCTGGGGATATTGGGGTGCTTGCTGCTACACCTAAGTATTCTTTTTTTTTTAAATAAGTTTTGATACCTCTTGTTTTTACAGTCTAATTTTTTTCTGATATCTCCCAATCTCTTCCCCCATTTTAAAGCTCTTTCTTGTAACAAAGAGAAATGGTTGACACTAAATCAAATGACACTAACAGCATATGCAACACTCTGCTCCTGTATTCCTCTGCTTCTCTTACAAGAGGAGGCAGGTACATTTCATCCTATATCTGTGACTGAGATGAGTTTTTACAGTTAATTAGAGCTTGACTATAAAATCATAGTATTACTCCTACAGATATGCAGTACAAGTTCTATATGACCAATATAAAAGTGAGTCATGGAACATAGCTGTTCCATAACTTGATATGAGCCTTACCCTCAAGGATCTTATACTCTAATAGATGAAAAATTAAATGGTACAGAGTCATTATTTGTCCAAGCAAATAAAAAGGACTTAAGGTCAATATGTTCATCTTCATTCAGCTCATTAAGATAATGCCTTCCATAAATGGTATGAATGAAGTTCAGAATTTTGCCCAATAAAGTTAATGCTATTTCAGATGGGGTAATGTGTGTCTGTGTGTGCCTACAGCTATGTACTTTACAAGGGCGAGATAGTGACAAATTAGTTTGTATTCTTTTTTTTTTTGCTTTTTTTGGAGGGCAATTGGGGTTAAGTAACTTGCCCAAGGTCACACGGCTAGTTTTTTTGTGTTAAGTGTCGGAGGCTGGATCCTAACTTAGGTCCTCCTGACTCCAGGGCCGGCACTCTATTTCACTGTGCCATCTAGCCACCCCTAGTTTGTATTCTTCTGATCCCACTTTTTTTTCTTTTTTTTTTTTTAAGCAATTGGGGTTAAGTAAATTGCTCAAGGTTACACGGCTAGTCATTATTTATGTGTGGGTGCTCATTTTCTGAGGCTGGATTTGATCTTGGGTCATCCCAACTCCAAGGCTGGCACTCTTACTCACTGCGCCACCTAGCCGCCCCTTTTAGGGCAATTGGGGTTAAGTAACTTGCCCAACGTCACACGGCTAGGTTTTTGTTTGTGTGGGTTAAGTGTCTGAGGTCGGATCCGAACTCAGGTCCTTCTGACTCCAGGGCCGGCGCTCTACTCACTGTGCCACCTAGCCGCCCCCTGATCCCACTTTTTGAGGATAAATATCTGTTAAAATTAGTGTCATCATCTTTTGGTTTGAACTTAGGACTTCTTTAAGGGCAGCTAGGTAGGGCAGTGGATAGAGCACTGGGCTTGGAGTTAGGAAGACTCATCTTCATGGTTCAAATTTGACTTCAGACACTTATTAGCTGTGTAACCCTGGGCTAGTCACTTAACCCTGTTTGTCTCGGTCTCCTCATCTGTAAAATGAACTGGAAAAGAAAATGGAAAAGCACTCTAGTATTTTTGCCAAGGAAACCCCCAAATTGGGTAACAAAGAATTAGAAATGATTGAACAAGGACCTCTTTATAATTTCGTGTTTTGGCTGAGGCTCTTGACCTTCAATCAGAATTTTGAGCTAAGGAGGCAAAAAAAAAGAAGTTGAAGGGTTTTCCTTTGGATTTAGGGGTGGTTGCCTGAGCCCCAGGACCTGTCTGATAGAACAGCCTTTTCCTGCAATCCACAGAGGAGACTGCCATCCATAAAGAGACAAGCTGAAAAGAATGTTGTTGTTTTCACACTCTTAAATCAACAAATATTTATTGAACATCTGCTATGTACAGATACTGTGGGGGTACAAAGAAATATGGTATAGATGCTTTTAGCTCTAAGTCCTGTGACATGATCCCTACCCTTCTATGACATGAACTCTACTTCCCCACCCTCAGTTTAGGCTTATCAGTCTATCACATGAAAAGTTAAATGATGTGATACTTAAATAACAACATAAGACAACAGAGGGAGAAATGTCACAAGGCAGACGATGAGAAACTACCAAATGGTAGAGTTAATAAATGTCTTGTGCCTTCAGAGTAGGGAGAGATCACTTTAGGCTGAAATTTTCTAGGAAGATTTTACTGAGGAGTTGGGAGGTGAGCTAGTTCTTAAATGGAGGTAAAGATTTATATGAACTGAGATGAG
>WOXC01011653.1:0-81458 GCA_011680675.1 Gymnobelideus leadbeateri | reverse complement strand
CCTGGGCAATCATAACACATACACCTGTATATAAGGTAAGATTTTTAAAAGGATGGAAGTGCCTTCATTAATGGACCAGAATTTAAAGAGAAAAAATAATGCTATTCCTTCAATGTATTTACCTTTGCAGACTAAATGTTTATTCCAACAATATTGACCTTGTCCAAGACAATTCCTCTTTTGGAAACACTTCTCCTCTGAGCCTCAGTATTTTCACTTGTAAACAAGGGTGACACCTGCCTTGCCTACCCTAGTATGGTTATTCTGAGACTAAAATGAGCTAAGGTGTCATTGAGAATGAAAATCTATGTTCCACTGAAAAAATTGATTAATTATTCCAATGTATCAGTGAATATGTATCAATATATCCATGGAAAAACACATCAGTTATAATAAGTATATTAAACTATAAAATGTATAGTCTCAGAGGGAAAGCACCAACACAGGTGTAAAATATTATTATTTACATGACCTTGCATATATATATATATCATTGAATGAATGAATGACCCACTGTGAGAAACATAGACTTCCCAAGGCTATGTGTTCTCAAGGATCCCTGGTTTGTTAATTTCATTCACTCATTTGATTAATTTCAAGAGGGTCCCTGAGGCCCTTGGTGCATGAGTACAGATAACAGCCTTTAAATGAAATCTGGCAGCTTAAATTTCCCTTCCAGGAAAGCCAGATGGTTACTATATGAATCCTTCTTTTAAACTGAAGCTCAGCCCCTGGGGGCTCTGCAAAACAGCAGCAACTGACTGTCCCAGGATTGTACATTCAGAATGGAAAGAGACCTTAAAGCCCATCTCTTCCAGCCCCCATGTTTTACACATCACAGCGGATTATTTTTTTTGCCCTATCTGAGGAGCTGACAGTTCCATGTTTTGGGTCGGCCACCCACGTAAAGTTAAGGAGATAAGAAGAGCCCGAGGGGCTAAGGCAGAAATGGTCTGCCATTCAGTCAATAAGAATTCATTAAGTGCTGACTACATAGAAAACATTGTACTAAGAACTGGAGATATATTTTTTCCTCTGATCTTTCACAGCACCTGATTTGTTCCTTGCTTTGGACAATTATCACATTTGGCCTACATTTATAGTTGGTGTATGTGGCTTATCTCCCTTATTAGATCTGTGAGCTCTGTGAGGACAGAAATGTTATCTCATGGAATCAATCACTGGATCTCCATTGGAAGGAACTTCAGAGGTCATCTAGTTTAACCTATCCCTGAAAAAAAAAACCCACCTTTTTCAACTTACCCTATAAGTGATCATCTAGCCTTTTCTGAATAAGTGCTACACTCTACAGTCTTCATAGTCATTGCCCTTATCTCCCTCATCTCTAATGACCTGTCTATAGGTGTGTGAGTTGGGGGAATTTACCCAATGAGAATTCAACTGTAAAGCCCCCTCTCCAATGCCCTGTCTATAGATATAGTAATTGGGAGGATTTACCCAATGAGAATTCAACTGTAAAGCTTCCTTTCTAGGAATCTGTCTATAGATGTGGGATTGGAGGGATTTACCCAATGAGAATTCAGCTTTAAACCCCCCACACACTCGTGTATCCCACCTCCTTTCTGATCTCATTATATTTCAGTGAATTTGAGTCATGTGACCTTGCTATTAAAAAAAAATAGGCTCCCCACAGAAGCAAACACATATGCTTGTATACCACAAATGATGGTTTTTCTTCTTAGCATCAAATCAATCAGCAAATAAAAATAAATATCTAACATGAGAAGTAGCAAGGCATAGTGAATAGAACACTGGCCCCCTAGTCAGGAAGATACAAATTTAAGTTCTACCTATGACACACATCATTTAAGTGATACTAGGCAAATAACCTCTCAGTGCCTGCCAAAGCAACTCTCTCAGGTTATAAACCCTACTGGATGAGGTGAAATAATTTTCCAGCTAAAACCAACATATAAGGTCATCAGGAAAGGTCTGTCACAACTGGGTGAGAGTGGAGCACAATCCAGTATAGGCCACACCAGCACAGCCCGAGCTCTAGCCCCAGCAAACCAGGAGAAGGCCTTAGGAACCTTTGAACCAGCAGTGGTAGCACCTGCTTCCAGAGCTCTCAGCCCATAGATGGTAAGGCTTAGAAGGAGATTACAGGGGTCTCACTGAGGCAGGACTCTGTTGCTTTGCCCATACATGGATCCAGGTAGCATTCCTGGGTGTCAGTCCCAGGGCCAAGAAGAGCACTAGCACACCAGAGCTTGTAGTTGTAGTTGCAGTGGAGTGGGGACCCTTGTCACAGAAAAGAGCACTGGCAGTTGCTCCCTGACCAGAGCACAAGTCCGGAGAGTAGTAAACATACCTCTCCTTAGATCTAGGGACCTTACATGTCCCTAGAAGTTTCTCTGAAAACAACTGTGCAAAATCCCTGAAGCTAGACTTAATGCCACTTCCACCATAGAGACAGAGCATCACTTTAACAAAAAGTTAAAAGTCAAAAAATAGGCTGAGAAAATGGGCAAATGACAGAAAAAAATTCTGACCATAGAAAGTTACTATGGTGACAAGGAAGATCAAAACACACACTCAGAAGAAGATAACAAAGTCAAAGCTCCTAAATCCAAAGACTCTAAGAAAAATATAAATTGGTGTCAGGTCATGGAAGGGCTCGAAAAGGATTTTGAAAATCAAGTAAGAGAGGTAAAGGAAATGAGAGAGTGAAGCAAGAAAATAATGAAAACTGAGTCAACAACTTGGTAAAGGAGACACATACACACAAAAAAAAATTACTGAAGGGAATAGCACCTTAGAAAACAGACTAGGTCAAATGCTAAAGGAGATACAAAAGATCACTGAAGAAAAGAACTCCTTCAAAATTAGAATAGAGCAAATGGAAGTTAATGACTTTATGAGAAATCAAGAAACAATAAAACCAAACCAAAAGAATAGAAGACAATGTGAAATATCTCATTGGAAAAAACAATTGACCTAGAAAATATACAGGAGAGATAATTTTTAAATTATTAGATTACCTGAAAGCCATGATCAAAAAGAGAGCCTAGACATCATCTTTCAAGAAATTATCAAGGGGGTGGCTAGGTGAATAGCCTAGTGAATAGTGAATAGAGTATTGGCTATGGAGTCAGGAGGACCTGAGTTCAAATCTGGCCTCACACACTCAACACTTTCTAGCTGTGTGACCTTGGGCAAGTCACTTAAACCTAACTGCCCTGCCTTCCCCCCTCCAAAAAAGGAAAGAAAGAGAGGAAGAAAGAAAGGAAGGAAGGAAGGAAGGAAGGAAGGAAGGAAGGAAGGAAGGAAGGAAGGAAGGAAGAAAAAAAGGAAGGAAGGAAGGAAGGAAGGAAGGAAGGAAGGAAGGAAGGAAGGAAGGAAAGAAGGAAGGAAAGAAGGAAGGAAGGAAAGAAGGAAGGAAAGAAGGAAGAAAGAAAGAAATTATCAAGGAAAACTGCCCTGACATACTAGAACCAGAGGGTAAAATAGAAATTGAAAGAATCCACTGATCACCTCCTGAAAGAGAGCCCCAAATGAAAACTTCCAAGAATATTATAGCCAAATTCTGGAGTTCCCAGATCAAGGAGAAAATATTGCAAGCAGCCAGAAAGAAACAATTCAAGTATTGTGGAGCCATAGTCAGGATAACACAAGATTTAACAGTTTCTACATTGAAGGACTGAAGGATTTGGAATATGATATTCTGGAGGGCAAAGGAGCTAGGATTATGACTAAGAATTTCCTACTCGGGGGGAGGGGGCAGAGCCAAGATGGCAGAGTAGAAACAGCACATCCAAGCCACTCTCCCCCCAGATCACCTCCAAACTATGTAAAAGGGGACTCTGAACAACTTCTGGAACCCTAGCACCCACAGAACGACACAGAGAAGCTAACCTCCCACTGAGGACAGCCCAGCAGCCCTGCAGGAAGAACCAGCGCAGCGCTCTGGGAGCCGGCAGCGAAGGGCACAGTGCGTGGGAAGCCGAGGACAGGTCGGCCTGAGTCGTGGTTTTAGCCCCAGGGAAGCCAGGCCAGCAGCTGGCTGGAGGGACCCCAGAACACCAACAGCTGTGGCGACTCCAGAATTATCAACATAGACATACCTAGGACAAAGTGAGAGGTTAGTGCCCTATGGACTTTGGGACCAGTATTTGGGGAACATGTCGGCTTCCTCCCCTGGGGGCTAGAAGCCACTGAGGAGACATGCCATTTTGTAGTTTTCAGAGGCAGCTCCAGCTCCTGGCCTGCAAACTGTAAGGAGATCCAGCAGTCAGTCTTGGGGGGTTATCGATCTTGCTTTAACCTCCCTGGATCTGGATTGTGATCTGGGGTGGAGGTCGTGGGTAGATTTCCAGCTTGCCAGAAACGGAAGTTGTCCCCCCACACTTTCGGGACAAAAGTTCCCCTGTCTGGCGGCAGAGCCATACTGTGGCAACAAGCCCAAAAGTCAAGTAATTAAGTGGAAACATGCCAAGGCAAAGGAAACAAATTAAACAGAAAAATGCAACCTTAGACTCCTACTTTGGGGGCAAAGAGGATCAAAGCATAGAACAGGAGGAGGACTGTGAGGTCAGAAATCCTGCTCCAAGGGGCGGCTAGGTGGCTCAGTGAGTAAGAGCGCCAGTCTCGGAGTTGGGATGACCTGGGATCGGAACCGGCCTCAGAAAATGAGCACCCACACACAAATAATGACTAACCGTGTAACCTTGAGCAAGTTACTTAACCCCAATTGCTTTATAAAAAAAACAAAAACAAAAAACGAAATCCTGCTCCAAAAGCCCCAAAGGAAAACATGAGCAGGTTACAGGCCATAGAGGACCTTAAGAAGGACTTTAAAAATCAAATAAGAGAAGTGGAGGGAAAATGGGAAGAGAAATGAGAAGGATGCAGGAAAAGTGTGAAATGAGGGTCAACAGTCTGACTGAGGAAAACAACACCTTAAAAATAGACTGACTCAAATGGCAAAGGAGGCCCAAAAGAGCAATGAGGAGAAGAATGCCTTAAAAAGTCAAATTTGCCAGATGGAAAAAGAAGCTCAAAAGTTCACTGAGGAGATTCATTCCTTCAGAGTTAGACTGGAGCAAATGGAAGCTAATGACTTTATGAGAAATCAAGATGCTGTTAAGCAGATCTAAAGAAATGAAAGATTAGAAGGCAATGTGAAATATCTCATGGAAAAACCACTGACCTGGAAAATAGATCCAGGAGAGACAATTTAAAAATTATTGGACTACCTGAAAGCCATGATCAAAGAAAGAACCTAGAAATCACCCCTTCAAGAAATTCTCAAGGAAAACTGCCCTGATGTTTTAGATCCAGAGGGCAAAATAGAGGTTGAAAGAATCCACAGATCACCTCCTGAAAAAGATCCCAAAAGAAAACTCCCAGGAATATTATAGCCAGGTTCCAGAATCCCCAGATCAAGGAGAAAATACTACAAGCAGCCAGGAAGAAACTATTTCAATATTGTGGAAACACAATCAGAATAGCACAGGACCTGGCAGCTTCTACACTGAGGGATCGAAGGGCATGAAATATGATATTCCAGAGGGCAAAAAAACTGGGAATGAACCCAAGGGTCACCTACCCAGCAAAACTGAGTATTTTGTTTCAGGGGAAAATATGGTCATTCAATGGAATAGAGGACTTTCAAGCATTCTTGAGGAAAAAACCAGAGTTGAATAGAAAATTTAACATCCAGACGAAAGAAGCAAGAGATGGCTGAGAAGGTAATCAGGGAAAAGAAATCAAAAGGAACTTATCAAAGTTGACCTATTTACATTCCTATATGGAAAAACAATAACTGCGACTGATGAAATCTTTCTCAGTATGAAAATAATGGAAGAAGGGTGTATGGTCATATGAATACATATGTGAATGTGTGTATATATGTTTACAGTTATACATGGAGAGAGGGCATAGGTTGAATTTGTTGGGAAGAGAGGATACTCAAGGGGTGAAATTATGAGGTGAGAGAGGAAAGTGGCAAGAGGAGATGGGGAGAGACAGGGTAGGGTAAAATATCTCATGTAGAAGAAGCAAGGGGAAGTGGTTGCAAGGGAGGGGAAGAATAGGAAGGCAAAAAGGCAAAACCACATTTGAATTTGGTTCAGGGAGAGAATGACATACATACTAAATGGGATATCTCAACGTGCAGCAGAATAGGGGGAAGGGGGATGAGAGGAAGGATGATGGATGGGAGGGCATCCTTGGGGGGAGGGGAGGTTGGAAGTACCCACTATAGAAGAGGGACAGGATCAAGTAGGGAATGGACCAGGTTGGGGGGGGGATGAGTGGGAGGAATTATAAGCAGCCTTGTACAATATATCTACTATGGTAATGTTTTGCATAGCTAGACATGTACAACATATACTGAATTACTTATCTTCCCAGAGGGAATGGGTGACAAGGGAGGAAGGGAATGGATCTGAAATTCGAGGTCTTAAAATTAAATGTTTCAAATATATATAAATACTATTATTAATACTCTTATGTTTGTAATTGGGAGATAAGATGTGCAGGCATTGGGACACAGAGATTCACCTTCCTCTGTTGGAAAAGTCGAAGGGGGTATGGGAGAAGGTATGGGAGAGAGCAGATTGGAGGAAGCAATATCTTGTGGGACTGCTATTCTGGGAGGGTGGGTAGGGGAAAAACGGTGGGGAAAAATAATTGTAACTCAAAATCTGGCAGAAATGAATGATGTAAAACAGAAGTCAATAAAGCATTTGTTTGAAAAAAAAAGAAAAAAAAAGAATTTCCTACCCAGCAAAACTACTCCTACCTCATGCCTATTGTTTTGGCTAACAGGACAAAAGAGGAAAATGAGAAATGTTGGAGGGGATGTGGGAAAAACAAGACATTAATACAGTGTTGGTGGAGTTATGAACTGATTCAACCATTCTTTAGAACAAATTGGAACTAATGCCCAAAAGGCTATAAAATCATGCATACCCTTTGACCTAGCAATACCACTTCTAGGTCTATATCCCAAAAGAGACAAAAAACAAAAAGGAAAACTACCTATATGTACAAAAATATTTATAGCAGCTCTTTTCTGGGGTCAAAGAATTGGAAATTAAGGGGATACCCATCAATTGGGGAATGACTGAATAAATTGTGGCATGTGATTATGATGGAAAATTATTATGTTATAAGAAATGATGAACAGGTGGACTTCAGAAAAACTTGGAAAGACTTAAAAGACCTGATGCTGAGTGAAGTGAGCAGAACCAGAACATTGTACACATAACAGCCACAGTGTGTGATAACTGATTTTGATAGACTTAACCCTTCTCAGCAATGCAAGGATCTAAAACAATTCTAAAGGATTCATGATGGGCGTGGCTAGGTGGTGCAGTGAATAGAGTATTGGCCCTGGAATAAGGAGGACCTGAGTTCAAATCCATCCTCAGACCTTGGGGTAAGTCACTTAACCCCAACTGCCCTGCCTTCCTCCCTCCAAAGGGAAAAAAAAAAGATTCATGATGGGAAATGCTATCCACAACCACAGAAAGACTATGGAGTCAGAATGCAGAGTGAAGCAGACTGTTTTCTTTTTTGCTTTGTTTTTTTTTCTCTTTCTCTTGTTTTCTCTCATTCATTATGATTCTTCTATGTAAGATGTGAAAATGTGCTTAATAGGAATGTATATGTAGATGCCATATCAGATTGCATGCCACCTTGGGGAGGGAGAGGGGAGGGAAGAGGAAAAATAGTTTAAACTTATGGAAGTGAATGTTGAAAACTAAAAAATAAATTAATTAATAAATTAGAAAACAAAAAAACAGTGAGCAAAATATGCTCAGGAAAACTTGGAATGACTTACATGAGCTGATACAAAGTAAAATATACTGTGTACAAAACAACAATAATATTGTGAGATGTGAATGACTTAGCTATTCTCAGCAATACCATTTGATCCAAGACAACTCCAAAGGACTTATGATGAAAAACACTATCCATCCCCAGAAAAAGAGCTTACGGCATCTGAGTCCAGAACGAAGCACTTTTATTTTCTTTATTTTTCTTGAGGGTTGGGTTTTGGGTTTTGGGTTTTCGGGTTTGGGGGTCTGTGTTTCCTCCACAACATGACTGTAATGGAACTGTTTTGCATGTCTACACATGTACGACTTATATTGAGTTGCTTGCCTTCTCGATGGGGACAGGGGGTGGGAAGGGAGGAAGAGAGAGAATTTGGAACTCAAATTTTAAAAATGAATGTTAAAATTGTTTTTACATGTAACTGGGGGAAAAGAAAATGTTAAATAAATTCAAAAACAAAATAAAATTCCCCCCGCAAAAAAAAAAAGAAGCCCAAAAGAATCAAGCAGTTTGGTGTAATGGCAGCAACGAGGGTGGCAAAGTGGCAAGTTTGCTATTCATGGCAGGGCTTCATGACCAGGATATGGCTCCTGAAGATATTTGCTCAAGCTCAGGGACCACCTAGGGCTGTTTTGAGCCATTTCTGTGATTTAGCTTCAGGAGAGTTCATCCAGAGAGTGAGCACAAAGGATTGTTGTTACGTCAAACTCAACGCACCGCTTGCCTGCTAGCCTTTAACCCTGGAAAATAAGGCATCTCCTAATAATAAGAAAATAGGGGAGTGGAAAGAAAGGAGTGGTATTGATGTGGGGGTCCTGACACTTTCCACTTCCCTCCCTCCTTCCATCTGTCCATTTTTCCTTCCTTCTTCCCTCCATCCTTTCTTCCTACAACTAACCTATTATAGAGCAGGGTTAGTGAACTAGCAGCTGACCTAGCAAGAAACCTTCCCTCACCATCACTAGGGGGTTACTCTCTCTAGCCTTGAACATGGCCTCTCTCTGCTCCCAAAGCTTTCATGCCACTTCCTGCTCCGAACTCCTCTCGTTCCTAGAGTTGCCTCCCTTATTATCCTCTCTGCTTCTCCTAACTTTTGCTCCTAATTACACCCCATTGTGACTAGCTGAACAATTCTCCTTCTTCTTCCATGTGACATCCCTTCAAATACTTGAATGTGGAGGTGTTCAATATTTATCTTCACTTTCCTCATCATACCTTCATCACCAGCAGCTCAAGAATGTTTGAAGAAGGGCACAAATGAATGACTGATTAAAAAAACAATTACAATACTTCACAGAGATCCACTGGGGACATTTCCCATGTCTCTTACAGTCCCTGAGATAGGTTTGGTTCAGGAAGAGGTCTAGGATACTCCCCAATAGCAATTTTGTCAAAGTTTGCTATGCTTCACTCCAATTGCTGGGATTATATTGGCAGTATGGCCCTCTTTGTTTTCCATTCTGCTGCTCTCGGGTCCATCTCCAGGAATGGTTATGTTATTCCCCATTCCTGCTACCTCCCAGAACTATCTCCTGTTTAGTGAAGTTTCCAGGCATCAAGGGATACTTTGCAGAGAGAGAGAGAGAGAGAGAGAGAGAGAGAGAGAGAGAGAGAGAGAGAGAGAGAGAGAGAGTTCTGAGGCAACTGATGACTTATGATTTACTTAGCAGTCTCTTTCCTAACCCTAAGTTGCCAAAATAGGGGTCTCTTCCATTGAGGCTGTCCCATGATATCTGATGACAGCTCCATTGCCTTTTAATTTGAGCCTCCAAGTCTCAGATCACCCAGGATAGGCTCATTTTCCTCACACAGGACATCTCCCCCTACTCTGAAGTTTTGCCTTGTTCTGGAGAAAAGTGCTTATGACTAATGCTACATAGTTCATAGGGTTCCCATCTAAACCCTGTCCTGGTATCCTTCCAATAACCCCAGAATAAGCTTGAACAACTATCTTCGATGTACTCTTCCCTAGTTGTTGAGGGACTAACAAGAATATGCTAGTTTATTCACAAAGCACTGGGTAGCTTATCAAACAACAACAATACAGGAGGTCAGACTGTGTACCATTATGATACTTTAAATATCAAAGGAGTGCTGCTAGTCCCTAATCTGATTCTATTCAATGGTAAGAATCAGTTTTTGGGTCTCACTCTCACTCCGGAAATTACAGGACTCTATCCCAGTGACTGAAGAAAAACAGGGAATTTCCAAGCTCTCCATGATTCTTAGAAAGTAGATATCTATCTACTAGCTCCACCTCCCTCCAGATGAATAAGTCAATTCACTAAGTAATGGATGGGGATTATTGTAGAATTATAAATTCTACAGCTCTGAGCTGCTATCCTACAACAAAATCCTATGTTTCACTGAACTTTGATTATGTGACCTTGGCATAATGGAATTAGCTGTCCAAAGGAAAAAACCAAATATGCTTAGATACTGTATACATTGTTTTGCTCTTGGCATAGAATCAGTAAAGGCAATAAAACAATACATAGCAAAACATCTACCACAGCTTGTCCCAGGGAATTCTCAGGTGTTGAATATTCTACCCAATATATAGGAAATATAGGAAAGAAGCATTTATTAAGTGCCTACCACTTGTTAAGTGCCTACCAGTGCCATTACAAATGTTATGTCATTTAATCCCCACGACATTCCTATAAGGGAGGTGTATTATGATGCCCATTTTACAGTTGAGGACAATGAGGTAGAGTTTAAGTGAATTATCCAGTGTCACATAACCATTAAGTATCTGGAGGTAGATTTGAACTCAGATCTTCCTGACTCCAGATCCAATATACTTCGACTCCTAGCTGCTTCAAAAGTACAATGAAAAACACAGTTTGGTTTGCTTAGCCTCCATGGCAGCTCCTTCTGCGAACAGGCAAAGTAGTGTAGACAGTATGACACAAGTCTGCAATACTGAAGACAAATAGGGAATGTCTAAGTTCTCTACAATTCTCAGAGAGTATTGCAAGTGATGTCTGATGCACACATCTACGTCTTAGATGAAGGTTCAAGAACTTGGGATCTGAGATCTCTCATAGAATGGGGCTTAGACTCCAGTTTCAGTGGGAACTAGAACTCTTTTTATTTATTTTTAGTTTTCAACATCCATTTCCAATAAGATTTTGAGTTTTAAATTCCCTCCCCTTCCTTCCCTCTTCCCCCCAACCCCAAAATGGCATGCAATCTGATCTAGGCTATACATATATATTCATGTTAAACATATTTTCACATTAGTCATGTTGTGAACCACATGAAAGAAAAAACAAAAAAAAATTTAAAAGGAAAAAAGTATGCTTAGATCTACATTCAGACTCCATAGTTCTTTTTCTGGCTGTGGATAGCATTTTCCATCATGAATTCTTTGGAGTCTTAGATCTTTGCATTGCTGAGAAGATCTAAGTCTATCAAAGTTAGTTATTTCACAATGTCTATTAACTGTGTATAATGTCCTGGTTCTGCTCACTTCACTCAGTATCTGTTCATGTAAGTCATTTCAAGTTTTCCTGAAATCCACCTGCTTATCTTTTCTTATGGAACAATAGCATTCTATTACATTTGTATACAACTTGTTCAGCCATTCCCTGACTGATGGGCATCCCCTCAATTTCCAATTCTTTGCCACTACAAAAAGAGCTGCTATAAATATTTTTGTATATGTGGGTCCTTTTCCCATTTTTATGATTTCTTTGGGATATAAACCTAGATGTGGTATTGCTGGGTCAAAGGCTGTGCAAGATTTTATAGCCCTTTGGGCATAGGGAACTAGAGCTCTTGAGGGCCTCTGAATTTCCTTCCAGAGTCCTTCAGAAGCAGAGCCTTCCAACTTCTTTTCATTGGGACCAGTTCATCTCCCATAGACCAGAATGGTGAAGCTAATAGTTGGCGCCACCAGGGTCAACTCCCCCACTACCATGTTGTCCTTGTATCTAGCTGAACTTCCATGAGGCCTCGAGTCAGTAGCACCTCTTTCCTAGGTCTTTTTCACATACTTCTTACTGGACATTTCCTTAGTACCCACCAGGTCCATGCCTCTCCACTCTACATGACAGGGCTACTACTATAACAATATTAATGAACATTTCTATAATGTTTTAAAGTTTGCAAAGCCCTTTACCTATATTATTGCATCTGAGCCTCACAGCAACTCTGTGAACTAGGTACTACAGGTATCACTTCCCCCATTTTATAGGCTTATATTGGGGAAACTGACTTACCCATGAACACAAAGCTAATCAGTGTCAGAAGCAGAGTTTGAAGTTTCTGGCTCCTTATCTAACGCTTTCCATTATGTCATATTACCTCCATACAATGAGAAAGGTATTGCTCTTCAGTTCTTTGAGGGAATCATAGATTTACAGGTTTCAAGAGCTCTAAGTCAGTAGTTTTCTACCTTGTTGGCATCAGATTTCCTTTACACTCTTTAAAATTGCCAAGGACTCCCCCACTCCCCCCCAGCAAGAGCTTTCTTTTATAGTTTATAAATTATATCTATCAACATTTGCCATATTTGAAATAAAAATAGTTTTAACCCTGTAGATCCCCCCCCAAAGAGTCTCAGAATCCCCCATGGATCCTCAGACCACACTTTGAGAAGCATCATTTCCGGTCATGGTAAGGTAGAAAGTCCTGAAATATGAAGAACACACAGAGGTAGAGGCAGCCTGGACTGCAGTTCAAGGAAATCACCAGCTTAGATACTTTAATTAACTGAGTCAGTATTAGAGTTTTCAAGGGTCTGACCTCAGGAGGCCTCTAGTACCTCCTAATATTTGTGAATAATGAACAGATAAACAATATTATCCAGCTGCTAATCCCCACCCACGTCAGAGCGACAGCTCAGCCCTAATATTTGCACTCAATACTGATTCCTTAGCCCTATTTCCCAAAGGTTTAACAGATTTCCTCAGCTCAATAATACTTTACACTGCCATAAAGTAGGTAGGGAATGGACTGACCTAATTAAATCACAAAAAAAAAAAAACAACTGGAGAGCAGGAAAGGGCCTTAGACATGTAAGTCCTAATATTATAGGTGAGGAAATGAATACCCAAAGTGTTTGAGAAACTTGTCCAAGGCCACTCAGCAAGCATGCCAATGGCAAAAGGAGAAGGTATATCTCCTGATCCAAAGTCTGGGACACTTTCTCCTCTACCAAGGCTGACTCTAAATTATAGCTCTTTCGATTTAAACTAGTATTCACACTGGTATTAGCCCCATATCAACTAACAACAGAGATTTTTTTTACAAAACCAAAACCTAATGCAAAACACTTGCCTAAGCATCTCCAAATATTATTCTCTCCTTCCCTTTTTTTCTGTTGCTATGTAGCAAAGTGATTTCTGAACCTGGAATCAGGAAGACCTGAATTCAAATGCTACTTCAAACACTTAATAGTTATGTGACCCTAAGCAAGTCACTTTTTTTTGTTTTCTTTCTTTAAAAAACAACAACTTTATTTTGCCCCAGTTACATGTGAAGATAATTTTAACATTCATTTTATTTTAATAAGTTTTTTCTTATTATATGTAAACACAATTTTAACATCCATTTTTTAAATAAAATTTTGAGGTTCAAATTTTCTCCCTCCTTCCTTCTCTTCCTTCCTCCCAAAGATGGTAAGCAATTTGATATGGATTATATATTAACATTCATTTTTTTAAAAGTTGCATTCCAAATTTTCTCTCTCCCTCCCTCACTTCCCCCTTTCCTGAGATAATAAGCAATTTGACATAGGCTATATATGTTCAATCATGCAAAACATATTACCATATTACTCATGTTGTGAAAGAAGACACAGGCCAAAAAGGAGAAAAAAACACAAAAAAATACAGAAAATAAAAGTAGTATGTTTCAATCTCCATTCAGACTCCATCAGTTCTTTCTCTAGGAGTAAATAGCATTTTTCATCATGAGTACTTTGAAATTGTCTTGGATCATTACATTACAGAAAATTGCTAAGTCATTCACAGTTGACCTTTGTACATTTATATATTTCTGTTATTGTGTACAACATTCTCTTGGTTCTGCTTACTTCACTTTGTATCAGTTCATATAAGTCTTTCCAGGTTTTTCTGAAATCCACCTACTCATCATTTCTTATTGTACAGAAATATTCCATTACAATTATATGTAGTGACAACCACACTGGCATACACAGGATGGCTGCTAGCACAGTTTCCTAGATCTGCTTTACTAGGAAAGAAAGCTGTTTAAGGGGTCAACAATCTCTTTTAGTTACATTCACTAATTCAGGGGAAAAAAAGTCAGTACCCTGAACTTCAGAGAAAGTACAAACAGAGAAAATACAAGCAGAGAAATAAAGACAGGGCTCTGACCACCTGGATCAAAACAATATTGTTATTCACTTTACACACATCCCTGAATCAAGAGAGCATTTACATCTGAGCAATCGGGGAGCTCTGAATACATGACCACTCAGAATCTTGACCAGGGAATCCTTCTCATAAGCAAGCTCCCAAAGCAAAATACCAGCTCAGAGTATATATACATTTCTCAGAGCTGGAAGGCTTCATGATCCTTGTGACTCAGAGCCTAATTAGAAATTATCAAAATGTGTGAAAGCCTTCCTATAAGCAAGCCTCCCCTAAGCAAGCTTCCCTTAATGGGCTCCACCTGAGACCTATTAATGAGAGGGAAAGATCTTACATCTCATTAACATTACATCATATACCACAACTTGTTAAGCCATTCCTCAATTTATGAGTATCCCCTCAATTTCCAATTCTTTAAGCAAGTCATTTAACCTCTTTTTGCCTCAGTTCCCTCAATTATAAAATGGTAGCATCTACCTTACAGGATAGTTGTAAGGATCAATTTTTTTTAATTTGTAAAATGCTTAGCATAATGAAAGACACATATTTGGTACTTAATAAATCATTATTCCTTCTTTCCCCCTCTTCCTCTTATTCCTCTAAGAGCAAAACTGGTTTGTTTTACAGAGCCACGTTAATATGTTTTCTCTGCCTCTTAATTACTTAAGACAATTCCTCCATAAAGGACAATGTTGAATGAAAGCTCATTTCAAGAAGGGATCTTTCATTCTTTGTACTTGAATCCCCAGTGCCTGGTACATAGTAGGTGTTCAATAAATGCTTGTTGATTAATTGTTGACTGATAAAGTCTTTTCTGATCAATATCAGTGAGAAGTACTTTTTCTGTACTCCCCTATTACCT
The DNA here is from genome assembly GCA_011680675.1 of Gymnobelideus leadbeateri. Classification (NCBI taxonomy): domain Eukaryota; kingdom Metazoa; phylum Chordata; class Mammalia; order Diprotodontia; family Petauridae; genus Gymnobelideus; species Gymnobelideus leadbeateri. The sequence goes on along the minus strand of WOXC01011653.1, from coordinate 66,446 downwards.
TATTCATGCTTTTCTTCTGGTAATTACCATAATTTTCTTCATCTTCAAGTTATTTATGGGCCAGATACTACAGAGTATACAGAGTAGTCTAAGACAAGGTTCCTGCCTTTAAAAGCTGAATTGATCTAATCTTTCTGGACAACAATTTAGAGTTATTCAAGAAAAGTTAGGCAATGGTTCATATCTATTTAACCAACCATCCCATTCCCAACGATCCCTTAGGGAATATAGCCCTAAGGAAACAAATAAATGTCCGTGTATATGAAAATATTCATAGCAGCACTTTCTGTGACAACAAAAAAATGTAATGAAAATAGGAAACAATAGACTAGAGTGGATAAATAAATTGTGGCATGGGAAGTAAATGGATTACCACACTATAAGAAATAGTAGGTATTCGTGCCCAAAGGGCTATAAGACTGTGCATATCCTTTGATACAGCATTACCACTACTAGGTCTGTATCCCAGAAAGATCATAAAAATGGGAAAAGGACCCACATGTATTCATGACTAAACAAGTGACAGAAAGGATCACACAAAACAAAATGGACAATTTTGATGACATAAAAAATAACAAATCTAATTATAAGTAGAAAGGAAAGAGGTAACCTGGAAAAAATCTGCAACAAGTTTCTCTGATAAAGGTCTCATATCAAAAATACTTCAAATTTGTAAGACAAAGGGCCTTTCTTCAATAAAGAAATGATGAAAGGACATGAGCAGGTAGTTGATTTCACCTCACACCCATTAGATTGGCAAGGATGACAAAAGAGGAAAATATTGGAGAGGCTGTAGGAAAACAGGTACACTATTGTACTGTTGGTGAAACTGTGTATTGGGTCTAGCTATTATAGAAAGCAACTTGGAATTATGCCCCCAAAGTTATTAAACTGTGCAACTAAATTGTTATTTGACCCAGTTTACCACTGCTAGGTATATACCCCTAATGAAATCAAAGAAAAAAAAAAAGAACGTGTACACATGCACACACACACACACACACACACACACACACACAATTTACAGCAGCTCTTTTAGTGGTAACCAAACATTGGAAACTAAGGGAGTGTCCTTCTAATGAGGAATGGCTAGACAAGTTGTGGTATAAAAATGTAATGGAATATTATTGTGCCAAAGGAAATTATTAAATGGATAATTTTGAACTGGGAAGATCTCTATGAACCAATGCAGAATGGAATGAGAGGATTAATTTATAAAATGATAATAACATGATAGGAAAAAGCAATGCAATAATAAATCTTGAGTAGAAAAGAACGAAGATGAAACAGTCCATTAGCCTCCTGGCAGAGAGATGATAGAAAAGACATACATTTTCAGACATGGGCAATGTGAGGCTTTTATTTTGTTATTTTGTCATTTTAAATGTCTGTCCATTGAAAGGAGGGAGAAATTGTGGTAAGGATAGATTAAAATTTTTTTAAAAGAATAAAATGAAAACCTATGGACATTTTATCTCTCTCTGGTTATATTCAAGTGAAGAGGGTGAACTGCTGTGACCTCGGCATAAGGGAAGAGACTTGAATGCTCTAACTCAGAATTGCCAGGAAGCCATGAGCATACGGTCCTGTCATTACATCTGTCTCTGTCACATTTCTGTCAAATTATTTCCTGCACTTAAGGAAAGGAATATTGGAGATGGCTATGACCATGTGAACTTTGCAAGTTTAGAAGAGGGCTCTGTCAGATGCCCAGGAACTGGAGTCCATACCAAAGTTCCTGGAAATTGAGTTGAGGGAGAAGTGCCAGGGATTCAAGCCGGTAATTAACGTATTCAACAACCAAGACTGTTTTCCACAAGCAAGGGAATAAGTTTGTCCATCAGCTCTGCAGTATTTGGAAATGAACTTGGTGGGTAGTGAAAGCTTTGTAGCAACCTCTTTATGTTTGAGTCTACTTTCCTCAAGGAGGAAGGAAAGAGAGTACTCCTGGTTGGAGGGGAGGAGTGGTATTTTGTACTTCTGTTTTTGCTATATGTTCTCTCCTTTTTGTGAGGCAATTAGGGTTAAGTGACTTGCCCAGGGTCACAAAGTTTGTAAGTGTCAAGTGTCTGATGTCAGATTTGAACTCAGGTCCTCCTGACTCCTGACTCCAGGGCCAGTGCTCTACCTACTGCACAACTAGCTGTTTCCATTTTGCTATATGTTCTCAGTAAATATACCTTTGTAGAAGCTTTAAAAAAGAAAAAGAAAATATTCTTCGAAGGGTAGACTTGGGAAAAATGGGTTATTTGTAAAATTATTCTTAATTTTCATCGTGATAAAAACTGGGTTTCATAATGAAGAATGTCAATGTTATGAAGAATAAATGTCAAAATGTTGTGAATCTAATGCTAAATCATGTAAAACAAGCAACTGAATCAAAAGGATGATATTGAATATTAAAAGTATTTTAATCTTAAAAGTTGTGAGGTTTGTTGTATGTTAATAAATTTAATTATTTTCTTTTGTCCCAGTTCATTTGCAAACCACTAGTGACACACTGCCTTTCTTTAATCTCAAGGAAGGAGTACATGAACTGATATGGGTAACTTAACATTACTGCAGCATCCCATGGTGTACACAGAAAGGTCACAGACCATCCATAAATGTCACAACATAATAAATAAAATAATGTAAGTGAAAACAACATTAAAGGCTACTAAACCTATGCTAAATGAAATTACCAATATCAGTTCCAGAACACAGATGCGTTCTCTCTCTTCTTGGTCGAGAGGTGGAGGGGCTATAAGCACAGAACATTGTGTTCTCTTTCAGACACAGTCACAACGTCACTTGGTGTTGCTTTATTATTTTTTCTTGGCCATAAGGAAGGACTGAGGTGGAGGGAAGGGAGAAGAGAAAGAGATATTGGAAGTAACTGTGGCATTTCTTAAAAATCAACTAAATATCAATTAAGACAAAAAATTTTTAAGTGGAAATCTCTGATGAGAGAGACAGAGACAGGGACAAAGAGAGGAAGACAGACAGAGAGGGCTTACAGTTGAATTAGGTAGACTAGGTTATTCAGAAAATTAATGTTTTTGCTCTGAATGCCAAATGTGGCCAAAAAAGATAATGAAGTAACTGAATATTATCTATCATTTTAAAATATTTTATTTATTTAATGTTTAATTTATGGAATAAACAAAGTATTTCTATAACAGTAGAATTTTTCAAATATAATTGCACATGAAAATGCAAATTTATTATGTATAATTTGCTATTCCTTTTAAATATGTAATAAAGTTATCATGTAAACTTCTTTTTTTTCCTTCCCATTCCCCCCACCTTAGAGATGGCATAGAATGCTGAGAGTTAAGTATCTGCATAGGGTCACAAAGATCTTGCTAGTTCTCTATCCACTATACAATAATTGTCTCTAAAAGGATGTTGGTTCAAAAATGCAGTAAGCATGAGGGATAAAAGATGGACAGCCCAATGAACTGGTTCCCACAAAATGTTAGATCTAAATGAAAACTTGCCTCTAGTATGTTGGGTAGATCATCTTTGAAGGATTTATAAGAAGATATGGACCAGGCTCACATCGGGTAGGAAGGCATGGTCATATTTCAATCAGCATTATTGGAGGGGAATGCCCATGTTGATGAGATCATGGATCCACTAAAATATTCAACATGAAAACATTTTTCCAGAAAAAATTGAAACTTTTTTCTTTCAACCAGTTGATGAATGATTATTAATCTGATCAGCTACTCTCCTTATCACATTTTAAATTTTCCTGATTGGTATCTCACCACTGTGACCCATTATCCTATTTTTTTCTACTCCTCTGAGTAGTCAGGAATGACTCAACAATTTGTAAAGCAGCCAGGAATTCTGCTTTCACTCAGCTGAGGTAGAATGGACCTGGTGCCAATAGTGGAATGTTCAAGAATGTCCATGTGTTCAGTGGAAAGGGGGAGGCTGATATTTTATGATTCTATCCAGTAGTTGTTCATCAGTTCCATTAGAGTTCACCAAAAGAAAGCATTGAAATGTGGATTCCTAAAATTTGGAACTGTTAGCTGAATGGACATGTCGTCAACTGATGGGCTCAAGGCAGCAAAGAGAGATTATGCCCATCCAGCCTCTTCATCTGAGCAATTGAGAGACTTGTGGGCAAGAGCTGACGGGTGCAAATTGGCATAAGGCTTTTATTTTTGTGCCAAACAGCAACTTTCAGGCAAGAGATTTGCCCTGGTGGCTACAGACTGACCAGGAACAAAGCCAGAAGTAGGGTGAGTTTCAGAGCTGTTCACATAGAACGCACTTAATACATACGTATTGACTGATTCATTGATTTCTGTGTGAGAAATTTTGGCTGATGCCTCCTACACAATTCCTCCCCTAGTTCACCAAACTGCATCACTTTTTAAAATATTCTTTTAAAAAATATTTTGTTCCCACAGTATACTTTAAAGGATCCCCAACACTTAGCACAGTGCTGGTGCATAGCAGGTGCTTAAAATAGGTTTATTGATTGATTGATTACATCTGGGATCTTGTTGATACCCTCTACTTATGAAAATTATAACCTATATACACCTCCTCTTGTGCAATCCTTGTCCATGTCTTTCTCTAAGTCCTCCATAGGGGACATGCCAAGAACCTTGAAGACTCTTCTCTGTTGTTATTTGATGGGTCCCTGTGCAGCATTTAGGGCATCTATCTGACTCACTCTCCTGTGTAGTAGATCTACCTCCTTTTCTGATTATAGGTCATAGACATAGAGCTAGAAAGCACTTTGGAGGTCATCTAAGTGCCATTCTCTCAATTAAAGATGAGGAAATAGGCCCAGGAAGGTTTAGTATCCTGTTCAGGGTCATGCAAATAGTATCAAAAGTAGGATTTGAAACCAGGTCCTCTGACTCTGGAGCCAATTCTCTTTCCTCAGTACCATGGTGCTGTCCTCTTATACTTACCAAGGATGGTCAGCATCTTGGCCGCACGAGGCTTTGTTCTTTACTGCCACATCCTCCCTATTCCCTAGCCCACCAGTTAGAACATTTGCCTCAGGAGGGAACCTTCTAGAAGGGGAGAGGACACAAAATCTGTGGCCCTTTAGAGGCCTCTGCTGAGAGGTTACCCATTTCTTCCATGGAAGGATTAGATAAGGACTCTCCCTCGTATTCATCTAAGAATTCAGAATTGCCACAAAGGCAACAGGGGAAGCAGGAATTGAAACTGGGAATCCAACTCATGTCTCCCAACTCCAACACTAACACTCTTTCCATTACTTGACCATCTGCTTCATCTTTATTGGCCTCTATACAGAGTCTGACAGTCTTCCTGAACCCATCTCTCTTGATTTCCTCACCTTCCCTGAAAGATAATTCATTAATTCCCTCACTTCCATGGTTCCCCTCCTACATCACCTGGTTGCTCCTTCTTTGTATTATTATTATTATTACTATTATTATTATTATTTATATTTTGGCTAGCTTCCCCTCTTCCTGCAAATCATTAACAGGGCATTTTCAAAGGTTCTATCCTTGGTCCTCTTTTCTTTTAGAAGTCCTTAAAAATAAGTCAATGGGGAGTCTCCATTAGTGGCCTCACCCTCTCACATGATTCCAGTAATCATCTCCTGAGTGTATTCAGTATATATATATGTACATCCAAGACTAGAGTTGTAGCATAAGATACTGGTGCCCTTTTCTTGCTCACTGTTAGTGATGTCTGTGTACCAGATCATTATGACCTCAGGTCCCCCTGATGCTTTATTTCTCAAAGTGAAAAAATGAACATTTAAATATGTATTATATAAATATATGTATACAGGAAAGTGAAAAAAAGTCAGCTGAAAGAAAATGTCTGCCATCCCCACTATGGTATATCACTCACTTTGAATGAATCCACACAGACTCTCCACTAACTTATTATTAGGGCTTTCCATTTCCTCTTCCTCAAATTGGAATGCCTCCTCCAATCTGACATGTGCTGTGCTCATGTGGATGCTGCAGGATGGCTTGGACCAATGGGACAGTCTGAGCAAGATCTGGGGAGTCAATGAGGGCATCATTGAGGGGATGGTCCAACAGATTTCAAAAGTTCAAAATCAGGAACCTCTGAAAGGCTATAGAAGCACCAGTCCGTGGGGACTTTGCCAGCTGTCTATCCAAATGATGTTACTGCTGTTGTTCTGAATGGTTTCTCATGCTCATACAAGGCTTAGTTCCCCTGATGTCATTAAGTGTTGATTTTCACCTACACAACCATGTTTGATTCTTTTCGGGTTATCCTCTTGTGCTGTGATTGAGAAAAAAGTTACACTAGCAATTGTTCCTCAACACTACCCCATCATCTGTCAATGGCCTTTCCTATTTGGCAACCCTATGCCAGATTTGGGAGCACTGGAACCCCAACAGTGATTGTATGGACAACAAAGGGTTTATGTGTTTTTATATGTATTCTTTGACTAATAAATCAGCATTAGCAAATAAGAAATATCTGCTGGGATGTTCTCTGATTCAAACCTCCAATACCTAAAAGAGCCTATGAGTTCCCTTCATATTTCTAATGCAGTCAGACCCTACAATGGTCTGAATATTGGACATAACCCAATAGTCATACGGGCCTTAACAGATCTGTTAGGCCATCTTCCAATCATAACCCACTTTACGTCTAGACCACATTGTATGCCTCCTTGAGACTGATTATCTCATCATTTATCCCATATATGGCTTGCTTGTATTTGGTTACTTGTATGTTTTTCTTCCTCATTAGACTATGAACTCTTTGAAGAAGGCAGGGCTGTGTTTTACCTTCCTTTGTATCTCCAGTGATTAGCACAATGCCTGGTTCATTGTAGTAGGCACTTAATGTCTACTGACTAACTAGGAAGAGAAAAGAACAGGTCAGGTTTGGGCTGAAATGTCTTCCCCCCTTAGAGATTCAGTGTGCAGGTTTCCTGATCCGTATTGATGTGGCTGCCCAGGATAGCACAGTACTACTGAGGAAGAGTCAAGGCTAGTACTCTCAGGAAAGCCCTGGCAGCCACCATAGCTGGCATCTACACTACCTGAGAGCCTAGTGTCTGATGCAAGAGTCAGAAAAAAGTGACCCATTGGCCAGAAGGTGAAAAGTAGTCAAGGGTAGACTGGGGATGCAGAGTAAGTATTTCATATTTGATAAATTTTAAAGATACATAGTTAAAAGCATATTATTTAAAGATAAATTATAAAGGTTTATTATCCATAACAATGGTGATATTTATACATAAGGTCAACAAATAGGATAGTGTACCTACCCAGGAGTCAGGAAGACTCATCTTTCTGAGTTCAAATACAGCCTCAGACACTTGTTAGCTGTGTGACCTTGGGCAAGTCATTTAACCCTGTTTGCCTCAGTTTCCTCATTTGCAAAATGAGTTGAAGAAGGTCATGACAATCACTCCAGCATCTTTGCAAACGACTCCAGATGGGGTCATGAGTCAGACATGACTGAAAAAACCAAACAACAGCAAAAATATACAAGACCATGATTGAGAAAGTGAAGAACTAGAACTGTGATTTTGTTTGCAAAATTCCTATCCAGAATTCCCAACAATGCCACTTGTCATGTACTCTGCTATTTACAACACTAGGGTGTTTGTTGCCTAGAGCTTTGAGAGGTGAAGCACTTACTCAGGGTCACCCAGAAAGACAAGACCTGAACACAGTTCCTCTTAACTCTGACCCCAAGTCCCAACAAATAGAAAAGAAAATTAAGGAATGAGGCAAATCTTAATCAATCAATAAACATTTATTAAATGCCTACTATGTACCAGACACTGTGTTAAGTTAATATCATTAGGAAATGACACTTTAATACTCAAAAAAATAAATAAAGCAAAACTCTCCAAAATGAATGTCTTAAGTAGCATAACCTACCTTAATTAGACATAAACTGATTTAGCTAAGAAAAATTGGGCACTTGCAGGCAGGTCAAAATAATATCTTATCAAACATTTGCCCAAGAAAGTCTCATGGGAAAAAAATGAAAATTCTTTTGCCTCCTGGTTTTGTGAGCATGTTTCATAAAAATGATTAATCTCTGGCCCTCAATGTCCTGCTATTAATTACTTTTGAGGGGTTGGGAAGAGAGGTTTGATCCTAAAATTTTATCAGTTTGGGTTAACTCCCTGAATGGAAACTCACTTCAGGATTCACGAAGTTCAGCAACTAATCAAATAATAATATTTGCAAAGTGTCTTACAAATATCATCCCATCTTATCCTTACAACAACCCTGGAAGGTAGGTGCTATTATCCCCATTTTACAGATGAGGAAACTGAAGCAATTTAAGTAACTTGTCCAGGGTTATAAATTAGTGTCTGAGACAGGATTTGAACATTCTTCCTGGCTCCAAGCCCAGTTTTCTATCTACTGAGTCACCTGCCTAGCTGCCTGGATTCACTACACCACCTAGCATCTGTAACTGAATAGTCTTAGAAATTTGCCTGGGAACCCTCAGATACCAAATGAATTTCTATGATTGCATAACCAGTAAAAGTCAGAGAATATACTAGAACCTTTATTTTTCTGACTCCAGGGCCAGGACTCTTATCTACAATATCATCTATCACTGAATGAGGTGATTGTTGGGCATTATGTAGATGAATCAAATGTCATATTCTAGACCAGCCATTCATAACCAGGTGTCTATGAGCTTTAAAAATATATGTATAGGGGTGACTAGGTGGTACAGTGAATAGAGCACCAGCCCTGGAGTCAGGAGGACCTGAGTTCAAACCCAGCCTCAGACACTTAACACAAAAATTAGCTGTGTGACCTTGGGCAAATCACTTAACCCCAATTGCCCTGCAAAAAAAAAAAAATAATAATAATATATATACATATATGTATGTATGTATGTATATTGAATTTTTCATTTCAATATAATTGGTTCAACTATAATCCCCTGTGATCCTGTGTGTTTTATTTAATGCATTTGAAAATATTGTTCTTGGGGCGGCTAGGTGGCGCAGTGAGTAGAGCGTTGGCCCTGGAGTCAGAAGGACCTGAGTTCGGATCCGACCTCTCAGACACTTAACGCACACCAAAACAAAAAAACCTAGCCGTGTGACCTTGGGCAAATTACTTAACCCCAATTGCCCTCCAAAAATCGCAAAAAAAAAAAAAAGAAAAGAAAAAAAAGAAAATATTGTTCTGAACATGATGGAAAATGCCAGTCACATCCAGACAAAGAACTATGGAGTCGGAATGCAGAATGAAGCAGACTATTTTCTTTTTTGTTTTGTTTTGTTTCCTTTCTCATGGTTTTTCCCACTTGTTATAATTCTTCTATGCAACGTGACTAATGTGAAAATGTGTTTAATAGGAAAAAAAAGAAAATATTGTTCTCAGAAGGGGTCCATAAGTTTAACCAGACCCATACGCCCATGACACACACAAAAAAAAAACAAAAAACAAAAAACAGCGTTAAGAATCTTTAGTCTGAGGGTCCAGTGATAATTGTTTATAATATGTCCAGAATTTCATCACTTTTTTTAGTTTCATGGTTTATCAAGTTAATATTTTAAAATGTCAATTTATATTTGTACAATTTATATTTAATATATAAATCTATTTATATTTATTTATAATATATAAATCTATTTATTTCTATATTTATAAGTATGCTCATTGATAAACAGCATGCCCCCTCTCCATTTCAGCATATGTTGTATATTTGCTTTTTCATCTCTACATACCTTCACAGATTTTATGACTAACAGAGTAGAAATGAAGAAGATTTAGCTTCCACGATGATGTGACTAAAACAAAAGATTACAGAATCACCTATCAATCCAGAGCTGGAAGAGAGTTTAGAGGCCAGCTAGTCCCGTCCCCTCATTTTACAGATAAGGAAATTGAAGCCCCGTGAAGGTTAATTGATTTGTCTAAAGTCACACCAGTAATGAACAACAAAGGCAGGACTTGAACTCAAGCACTGATTCTAGAACCAGCGCTCTGGACAAGACACTTCATCTCATTTTTTCTTTTTTAAAATGTATTTATTTGGGCGGCTAGGTGGCGCAGTGAGTAGAGCGTCAGCCCTGGAGTCAGAAGGACCTGAGTTCCAGCCTCAGACACTTAATGCACACAAACAAAAATAAAACCTAGCCGTGTGACCTTGGGCAAGTTACTTAACCCCAATTGCCCTCCAAAAAGCAAAAAAAAAAAAAAAAAAGTATTTATTTGACTTTCTCATTCAGCCGGCCAAGATGCCAAAAGGGAAGAAGGCCAAGGGGAAGAAGGTGGCTCCAGCCCCTGCCATAGTAAGGAAGCAGGAGGCCAAGAAAGTGGTCAATCCTTTGTTTGAGAATCGTCCCAAGAACTTTGGCATTGGTCAGGACATCCAGCCCAAAAGGGACTTTACTCAATTTGTCAAATGGCTTCGGTACATCAGGATGCAGTGTCAAAGTTCTAACCTTTATATACGTTTGAAGGTTCGGCCAGCAATTAACCAGTTCACCCAGGCTTTGGATCGTCAGACAGCTACTCAACTGCTTAAACTGGCTCACAAATATAGACCGGAGACAAAGCAAGACAAGAAGCTAAGGCTGCTGGCTGGGGCTGACCAAAAGGCTTCAGGCAAAGGAGATGTCCCCACTAAGAGACCACCTGTTCTCAGAGCAGGTGTTAACACTGTTACTACCCTGGTAGAAAACAAGAAAGCACAGTTGGTAGTGACTGCACATGACATGGACCCCATTGAGCTACTAGTCTTCCTACCTGCCTTGTGCCGAAAAATGGGGGTTCCTTACTGTATTATCAAAGGTAAATCGAGACTTGGTCATTTAGTTCACAGAAAGACCTGCACGAGCATTGCCTTCACACAGGTTAACCCTGAAGATAAGGGAGCCCTGGCTAAGCTGGTGGAAGCCATCAAAACCAATTATAACAACAGATATGATGAGATCCGTGTCACTGGGGTGGCAATGGTCTGGGTCCAAAATCAGTGGCTCGTATTGCCAAGCTGGAAAAGGCAAAAGCTAAGGAACTTGCAACCAAATTGGGTTAAATGTATATTTGATTTTTCCCTACATAAAAATAAAAATTTAAACAAACAAAAAATTTTATTTATTTTATTTTTAATTTATATAATAAAACAAACATTTCCAGAATATAGTGTAACAAAAATGATTGCACATTAAATTACAAATATATTATGTACAACTTGCTATTTATTTTAAATGTATAATAAAGTTATAATGTACATTTCTTTTTTTCCTTCCCTCCCTTCTCCCTCCTCCCTCCTTCCTCAAAATGGCTACCATCTTTTTTTAAGTATCTCTCCAATGGCAGTATTAGAACAGGGACTACTCCTCCAGGATACCACAGACATTGGGGTTTCTTCTCCAGCAAGAAAGGTTTTCCCTTCCTCTGCACCAACGCCCATTTCACACCTAAAGGCTTTATCACTCTAATAACACTGGGGGTGACTGTGTAACCAGTTGCAGAAATAATTTCAGCCAACCAAATTCCCAGTCATCCCAAGGAGCAAAAAATTAAATCCCCTTCCATCTTGGTCTCAGGCCTAGATATCCTGTTTTCTGAATGAATGACAGGCAAACTAACCTGTCAGAAGGCCTCCATGCCACAGATGTCACAGGAACAAGAAACCACTTGGCCTTTATTATTACAGTTGTCACAGACTCAGGCAGGGCACAGTGACCAACCCTGAATAGGCTCCAAGCAAGGATACCTGATCTTTCCAATAGATGGTATAACTGTCATGGAATGTCAGCTAGGTGTTTTGTTTTGTTTAAAGGAAATAACACAGACACAGCAATTTCCTTCTAGAAGCTCAAAGCTTACATCATAATGGAGTAATAGGTTCACAGATCCTCCTGCTTCAGTCACAAAGCAGTCAATACCAAGTCAGTGTTCCATGTCCAGAGACAGAGGAAGATTGGATGCTAACAGAGACAGAGGTAAAGGCAGAAAAAGAGAACAAGAAAAGGTGAGGGGCAGGAAGAAATGGAAGGGAAAAAAACTTTTAAAATGAGAAAAGAGGGGAAAAGAGGCAAGAAAAGGGGTTGGCACTGAAGAATGTCTTAACAAGAGGTAATTTGGTACAATGTAAAACTGCTGACCTTGCCGTCAGAAAACCCAGGTTCAGATTCTGGGCCAGCCATTTGCAATATATGCAGCCTGGGATAAATCACATCTTGAACTCTCTGGGGCCAAGATTTCTCAACTGCAAAGTGAAAGGGTTGGATTTGAGGATTTGTAAGGTCCCTTCTGTCTCTCTATCTATGATTTTAGAAGGGACCTGAAGGATGTCCTCATCCAACTTCCCCGTTTTACAAGTGAAGAAACCAACAGGAAAAACAGAAATAACAAGAGAGCAAAAGGAGAGAGAAGAGGTCGGAACATGGGGCTCTTGTCATTGAGATGATGCTGATATTTCCACTGGCAAATCAAAGAATAGCTGCAAGTCACAATCTGGATGTGAGGGGAAAACCTGAGCAGAATCTGGCTAGCTTGCAACAAAAAGATCTGGTCCTCAGTCAGTGTTCACCATCAGGAAAGTCTGAGATAAGAAAACATGTAGGACACTCTGGCACCTTAGAGCAATGGACAAGGACCCGAGAGTGCAGCTGAGCTAGAAGAAAGTTCTTCTCACTATACTAAGTCCCCATTGCTAAATAACCATGTGGGGCACTCTTTCCTCCTCCTCCTTTATCTCTGATATTCCCAGAGTGTGGGCACATTTCAAGTTAAGGCCCAAGAGCATAAGTGCCATGGTAGTGGCATACCCAGAATTTCTCCATCCCCATCTCCACATCCTTTTCTCAATACTTGACTTGCTTAGCAGGCATTCAGCAACAAGGGTGTACACTTTTAGGAGGGTGGGAAGGTTAATAGTGGCCTGCAACTTCTGAATTCTCTTTGGGAATCTGTCAAGCTTCCTTACGAAGATCCTATCTCCTCTTATCCATCATCCTACAGCCCCCCAAAATTTCTCATCCCCTTCCCTCCCTGAGACTGGTTGAGAGTTTAGCCCAAGGCTAACTCCATCATTTCTTTGTTTAAACCCTGAGGCTAGGACTATTACTGCTTCTCAAATCTTCCTGTTTTGTGTGGTTGGATCTAGCTAATCTAATCTCCCTTGGGAAAAGACAAGTCATCTGGGGCCATGTATAGTCCTGAGAAAGCTGACTCTGGCCTGGAACATCTCTCACTGAAAAAATGAGAACAGAAATATAAATCTTTATCACTTTCTCCCCAGATGAAATAAATGGGAGCCAAACTTGTCAAATGTTTCTTGGTGTACAGGACATCTGAAGTTGGGAGTGCAGAGCTCACAGAGGCCTATGGAAAAAGAGAGAATATTTTATAATCAAGACACACCAATCTCAGAAAATCACAAGAGGGTGAGGCCAGACTGCACCCCCAGTTCCATAGTGAGGAGTAAAGGGTCTTAATGGGCAGGCAATGTGTGCTGAAACTATGCATTTGAGGCCTAGGCTGAGAGTCGAGGTGGAAAGGGGAGGGAAGTCCAAACATGGGCTAGGAGGAGCAGGAAGAAGAAGCCCAGAGATGTGGCCCGGACTTGGGCTGAGGCCTCTGAGAGTGACACACTGACTTATTTCACTCACTAGAAGCCATATTTGCTCTCCCCCAATCTTGTGATTTGTCCTTTAACTGGGATAGTACATGTAGAAAGGCCTCTGATCAGTTGGCCTGGTCCAGCATGGTCCTAGGAGGCAGACTAGAACATGTGGGACCCAGGCCCTGCCTCCTAAACAGAAATATAGAGCCTTTTGGGGGACATCTGCTCTATTTGTAGGAAGGTGGGCAAAACACTCAAAATGAAGTAAAAGCAGGGTCCAGGACCCTCAAGAATGTCACCTTCTATTTCTCCGGACCTTCCATGGGGTGTCTGTGTACAGGATTTCTGCAGAAGATAATCCATTTTGTTAAGCCTTCGAATATTGAAATTGAAAGTATCATGCAATCATTGATTTTCTAGAGGTTTTAAATACTTGGCATGGGGCGGGGGAGAGACCTCAAACCTATAATATAAAATATATAAACTCAAACCAAAGGTATAAACCATTAATTCCATTTGTCTCCAGCTCCAGGGGGGCCAGTGCAGCCAGAGGGTTTGTGAAACTAAAAATGTTACAGCTTCTCCTTCTCGAGGCACAGGAGCCTGCCTCAAGCTCAATTTCCTGAAGCTGCAACATCCAGTCCCAGTCCCAGCTGTTTTCACAGGATTTCGGGTAACCTGGGGCCGCTGCTCCAGGGGAAAAGGTTCTAACGGTACTGGAGTGCTGGGACCCTCCCACATTTTCCTGGTTTTGCCTGGACAGGACAGAAAGGGAGAAAGTAGTCAGTGCATGTGGTGAGACCTGGGTAGTAAGGTCATGCATGCCTCGTGCCGGGCCGCTCCCCCGGGGCTCCCACTTTTGGGGGCCAGCTCAAGGGGGCGGGAGGGAGGAGCTACCGAAACACCACTGTGGTTTAGGACCTCTGCGCCCCCACCACCCTCTCGCCCCGAGATTCTCCTGGTTTGTTCCCCAGGGACTTTCCGGCTCCAGCAAAGCTCGAGCAGAGACTGCAAGGGGAAGAGAAAGAGAGCAAGAAGAGAAAGGGGAGAAAGGAGTAGAAGGAGGGAGGAGGAAGAGTCGAAGAGCCGGGAATGGATGAGTGGAACCAAGCCGTGCGCTAGGACTCCACCCCCCCCCCCGGCGGTTCCCTCTCGGCTGATCCGTGGGGCGCCCGCTGGAGCGGAGGTGGCCGCAGCGCAAGGAAGGGAAAGGAGACAGGCATAGGACCAGAGAGTGGGTTGCAATCAGCATCCCCAGAGCCTCTAGGCCTCCCCCTTCCCTCCTTCTTGCGGAAGCGTCCGGCGCACATCGCGGGCCAAACCTGGGGGTCCGTGTTGTCCAAATGTGGTCCCCTCAGTGAGCAGGAGAGATGCTGCCGGCCCTTGAGCCAAAGGGCGGCCCTTCCTAGTGCAGAGCCCTGGGGTCCAGGATTTCCCAAGGGGAAGCGGCCCCGCAGTTCGGCCTTGGTCCACCTTGCCTCTCTTCCCAGCCACAGAGTCCGACTACTCACGGCGGTTGCAGCTGCGGCTCTGGCTCTGGCTCCATCTCCCGTGAGGCCCCAACCCTTTCCGCTACACGGAGGGCACGGACTCGGTCCCAACTCCTGCCTTCCTCGGCTCACGGCTTCTCTGTCCCCACCGCTTCCTGCGCCCAGTCTGGGAGACGGACACCTGCCAGAGGTCCGCCTTCCTCTTGGGCCAGGGCAGGGACTCGGATCCTCGGAGTTCGCCTCTAGGCTCCCTGGTGTCGTGGAGGTTGCGGTGGCAGAGATAAGCCTGCAAGAGGAAGGGAGGAGGAGGGAGAGAGCGAGAAGAGAAGGGGGAGAAAGGACAAAAAGGAGGGAGGAGGGAGGGTCGAAGAGCCGAGAAGGTATAGGACAGCATAAAGGAGAGCGAAAGGGAAAAAAAGGATTCAAGAAAAGAGGGAAGAGTCATCAGAGGTGGGAGGGAGCGCCCAAAGCCACCTTTGAGGGGTGTCTGTGTGTCTGTGTGTCTGTGTGTGTGTACAGTTCCCTAGCCGGCCTGAGGGCAGGGCTGATCTAACCCCACTGAATGGGGCTCACCACAAACAGCCTAGGACGGAAGGGACAGGGACAACCTGGACTATGCCCCGAGCCCCAGGGGCAAGAGTGGACTCCAGGGTATGATACAAAGTAGGGTGAGGTCAGAGGTGAGTCCTGATAAAGCTGAAACAGTGGGAAATGACAGGTAGGGTGGGACCATATTTGGGAGTGGTCAATGCCATTATAAAAGAGCTTTACAGTTTCTTGGAAGCCATAATCATGTAGAAAAAGCCACCCACCATGTTGCATCTCAGCCAAGGAAGGATGTTGTTTCTCACAGGACTTTGCCTAACTCAGGAAATGAATAGTATCCAGATGTCGCCAGGGACCATGTGCCAATCACGCAGTATTTTTAAAAAGGACAAATGTCATTAAATGTATTTTCAGCTGAAGCAAATGGGAATAGGACAGGATGTATGCTCTTGTCCTTACCTCTTCCTCCCTCAAAGCAGAACAGAGAACGGCTCAATTCATTGACTCTTCTGAGGCAGTTGTCCTAACAGAACTTAGTGTGGGGGAAAAAAAGTGGGGGGTGGCTAGGTGTCGAAGTGAATAGAGTACTGGCCCTGGAGTCAGGAGGACCTGAGTTCAAATCTGGCCTCAGACACTTGACACACTTACTAGCCATGTGACTTTGGGCAAGTCATTTAACCCCAATTGCCCTCCAAAAAACAAAACAAAACAACAACAACAACAAAAAAAAGAACTTAGTGTGGGAATGTGGTTTGTCTTTCACTCTGGAAGAGGACCATGACGTCAGGAAAATGATGCCATGGTTTACAAGTGAATTGGATATAAGTGAGGGAGGGTTGTGCAAAGTCACCAGCCTCACTTCTTCCTCTGGAGCCATCTGGGTCCAGTAACCAGATATGGATTAGGACAACTGGAGATGACCCAGGATGCAGTGAGGACCTTGGTCTTTTTAAGCTAAGGTCTTTCCCAGGTTTCACTTTAACTGAGGCAATGCACATTCATTGATTAGGGCTGTTTAAGAAGTGAACCAAGGGATGGATCCTGTAACAACAACAAAAAAAATCATTGGAGCGGCTAGGTGGCGCAGTGAGTAAGGGCGCCGGCCTCGGAGTTGGGATGACCCGGGATCGAAACTGGCCTCAGAAAATGAGCACCCACACACAAATAATGACTAGCCATGTAACCTTGAGCAAGTTACTTAACCCCAATTGCTTTTAAAAAAAAATCAAACTGGGAAAGGAAGACCCTCTGGGTTTCTGGAAACAATTACTATTTGCATTTACTCTGAATCATCTGGGCCCAAACAGTAATTGGTAAGTGATACTTGGGTAGGGACCCAAGCATTGG
Source organism: Gymnobelideus leadbeateri (assembly GCA_011680675.1). Taxonomy (NCBI): domain Eukaryota; kingdom Metazoa; phylum Chordata; class Mammalia; order Diprotodontia; family Petauridae; genus Gymnobelideus; species Gymnobelideus leadbeateri. The sequence continues at coordinate 49,518 of WOXC01011653.1, read as the reverse complement.
GTTGGTCAATCAGTGAAAGCCTGAGTGAATTGGCTTTAAGGCAAGGTCTTTAAGAAAGAAATAGAGGTAAAGAGAAAGGATCCAAGGGAAGGCCAAGGGACAAGGGGAAGTTCAATGTCATTGTCTTCTTTGTATGTTTTTTGAAAGATCAAGCTGCTGAGGGAAGAGTTTTGTTCTGTATTCACTTTGAAGAGCTGATGTAGTTATCTGATGTAGTTGGTCTAGAATGACACTGGAGTGGAGGGAAGGGGTTCTTACAACAGAGGAGGAGGAGGAAAAAGAGGGGGAAAAGAGGAGAAAGAGGAAGAAGGAGAGCAAGAGGAAAATGAGAAAGAGGAGAAGGAGAAAGGGGAGAAAGAAGGAAGGAAAGGAAGAAAAGGAGAAGGAAGAAGAAGAAGGGGAAGAGGAGGAGAAAGGAGAGAAGAGGGAAGAGGAAAAGGAGGAATGGGAAGAGAAAAGGGAGGAGGGGAAGGAGAAAGAGGAGGAATAGAAGGAAGACTAGGAGAAGGAAAAGGAGGAAGAGAAAAATGAAGGAGAGGAAAATGTGGAAAGAGAGGAAGGGGAAAAGGAAGAAGAGGAAGAAGGGGTAGGGGAGGAGAAAAGAGAGAAAGGGAAGAGGGAGGAGGAAGGGAAAGAGAAGAGGGAGGAGGAGGGGTGGAGAGAAAGAGGAGGGAAAAAAGGAGGAAGAGAAGAAAGAGGAAGAGAAGGAAAAAGGAGATAGGATGAAGAAGAAAATGAGGAAGGGAGAAGAGGAAGAAAAGGGAGGAGAAGGAGAAAGGGGAGGAGAGGAAAAGGAAAGGGGAAGAAAAAGAAGAGAAGGGGAAAAAGGAGAAAAGAGGAAGAGGAAAGGGGAGGAAGAGAAGAAAAGTTGAGGAAGGGAAAAGAAGAGGAAAAAGAGGAAGAGAAGGAAAAAGGAGATGAGGAAGAGAAAGAAAAGGAAGAGGAAGGAGAGGAGGAAGAAGGGGAGAAGAAGGGGTGATGTTCCTCATAAATGTATGCATGTGAGTGATTCCCATTTTCTTTTGGCCTTTGTGCAATACAGCCTTGAGCCCACAGCCTTCCAGGTGAATTAAATGAAAAGGAAATGCCTAGGAAATGGAGTGCTGCTCTTTGCAGATGCCGCTAATCCCTAAGTATTTCTCAGAGGCTGATGATGGGGAGAGACAAGCTGGCTAATGGAATGTGAAGTAGAGGGAGGAAAGTGGAAAAGAAAGGGGGGACAAAGAGAACAGCTGAGAGGAGGGGCCTTTCAGACACTCTCAGAGGCCAGAGACCTCTCCCCCCGCAACTGAACCTCATTCTCTGTCAATTGCTCACCAGAGAGAGCTCCATCTGGTTCCTGAATAGACAGGATACCAATCCCAGGACAATTTGGTGGCTTTTCAAAATGAAGACAGAAAGGCTCTTAAAAGCCTCAGGAGAATGTTCAAACAGCAGGTCACCTAGTCCTGAGGTCACGGAAGGGGAACGGGCATGAATGAAGTCAGGCTCAGGCCCTTCCATTAAACCCATTTAACATCACCCAGGATCTGGCAAAGCAGGGGTAGCCTTTGCCTGAGTGAGCTGAGTGGGAAGCTCTGTATTCCAGTGCACTGGAGTCCCACTTGTTCCAAAAGGTCGAAGCCATCAGCCTGCCACAGAGAGTGGGGGACAAGTACTTGTTCTGGAGTCTAAAGACCTGGGTTCCAATCTAAGATCTTTCATTTAACATCTTTTGACCTCATACAATTATTTTTCCTCTCTGGGCCTCATCTATAACATGAGGGAATTGGGCTTGATAATCTCCAAGGTCTTTCCTAGCTCTTTATCTTACTCGGTTAAGGCATTGATGCCAGAAGGCCTTCACTAACATGTGTACCCTAGGCTCCTATCTACCTTGGACACTTAACCACTGTCTGCCTTGGTTTCCTTATCTGCAAAAGGGAAATGATAATAGCACCTACCTTCCAGGACTGTTGTGGGGCCAAAATGAGATAATTGAAAAGCTCTTAATGAAAATGAAAGCTCTATATGAAGGTTAGCTCTAGCTCAGAGGCAGTCTGCCAAGGAGGGACTGAAATGGAACGGTCCCTTCCAAATCCCCATGTGCCATGCCCTTCCTAATTCCGCCAAGCATGGCATCTACGTGCCTGGTTTTCACATCAACACCGTTGACCCCACTGAGCCCTCACTCCACAAAACCTGAGCCTTTTCAGCCAAACCCCCAATTCTGTGCTAATAAAAGTGATTTCTTGAATGTATGCTTAAGATTTTACATTTAAGTCCATTAAAGTCCATTTCATTTGATTGAGAAGCATATAGGTGGTCTACTGGATGGAACACAGACTGGCCTTGGAGTCAGGAGACCTCAGTTCAAATTCAGCCTCAGATACTCCTTAGCTCTAAGACCTTGGGCTGTCCTATTAACTTCTATCCACCTCAGGCTCCTCAGCTGTAAAGTGGGAATACTAATACCACTTACTGCACAGGTTGTTGTGGAGATTGAATGAGATAATATGGACCATAGATGTGGGGCTGGCAGAAACCTCAGAGGATGTCTTAGTCCAATTTCCTCATTTCACAGATGTGGAACAATGGATAGGACAGATTTTTAATTGATTTTGCTGATTTTCCCCCTTATTTTCTTCAAAAAATTGTCAAAAAAATTATCAAAAGGAATGCATCTGTGAGAAGGGAGGGAAGCAATAAAGGAAAAAATCTAGGTGATTTAAGAAACAAAATATATCAATGAAAATCTATTTTTAAAAGCATTCCTGAAACAAAGATATCATCATTAAAAGGTAACAGAATTCATTGGAAACATACTCTAATTGGTAGCATACACTAATCAGAATTAAAGTTCATATCCTTCGCTTCTGATAAATCACAAAAATGGAAAATTATATGTCAAGATCATGACAATAGGCAATTTTGTATAACTATTTTCAGGGAACTTAATGATGGTGGGATTTGTTTTGTACAGGTGGGTTGTTTTGGGGAAAAATATTTGTTAGGTCGTGTGGGGAGCCAAGGCCACCCAGGGACTCCTGCCCTTTTGTAGCAGTGTCTGATAGTGATAGAGAGGAGCCCTGCCAGCTAGCAGCAGAGCTGAGAAGGAAAACTTAGGTGAAAAGATAGATAAAAGATTACTTACCCAGAGGTTGACAATCATAAACGAGATGGGACTCCAGTATGGTGGAAAACAGAGTCAACTTTATTCAGCTAAGAGTCCAGTATATATAGTGTAAAACTGCATAGTCATCATAAGCCACTGTCTTTGGGATTACACCATTGCCCTAGTTCCCATTCACCTCATACGTGATGGCCTTGTACTTCATCCTTGTTATCAGGGTATGAGTAATGGGCAGAATGTTCGAAACTTCCCTAAACCTCTCTAGAACAGGACAGAGTTGTCCAAGGCTTCTAATTAATACTACATTGCTACATTATACTAGTTTCCCCTGAGAACACTGCAAGCGTCCTTGTTCCCAGGCTGGGAGTGAGTACCACACTTCTCAAGGGGATGTGAAGCCCATGCCTGTGAGCCTTCCTGGGGGATAGGGAACTGATCCTAGCCTGTTTAGCAGGGTCTTATGCTGAGAGGGCTTATTCAGCCATCAGGGTCAGAGCCCCACTGGCCATGGTCCTCTACAGGGTCAAAGCAAAATTTATCAGTATCTTTAAAGTAAACATTGTTGTTCAGTTGTTTTTTCAGTCTTGTCCACTCTTCATGACCCAATTTGGGGTTTTCTTGGCAAGGATACTGTAGTGATATGCCCTTTCCTTCTCCAGTTCATTTGATAGATGAGGAAACTGAGGCAAACAGAGTTAAATGACTTGCCCAGGGTCAAATAGCTAGTAAGTATCTGAAGCCAGAGTTGAACTCAGGAAGATGAGTATTCCTGACTTCAGATCTGACACTCTATCCATTTGTGACATCTAGCTGAATTACTGAAGTTATACATTCATTTTGTACAAACTCATTTATACATTCAGCACAAACTCATTCTAAGTTTGATTATTTACAATACTAGTTTTCATTAGAGGACCAAATATGTATCCCCTTTTACCTGCCCTTTTATCACCACCTGTAAATTTTTTTTCAATATCTAAGTTGACTGATGAGTTCTTTGTGTAGCCATATCAGGTTCTTCAGATAACTGATGACATTTCTTTATTGAAGATATTCCTTTTATGACTTCCTTAGTATCCTCAGACAATTGGACTTAATGACCCAATGTCCCTGCCTGCTCTAAATCCATGATCCTCTGTCCCCCTTTTCCTCTTCCCTGGAAGGGGGATTTGTTTGTATCCTTTGTAACTTTAAAATTTCATTTTTAAGAGCTTCCCATCCCTTCTCATCTGACTTTACTTGCAGAATTATAGCCCATCAGATTCTTCCTATTATTTCACTAAATGCTTTGAAATCTACTCCCTATTACAGGGGGTGGAGCCAAGATGGCGGAGTAGAAACAGCTCATCCAAGCCACTCTGCCCCCAGATTCCCCCCAAACTATGTAAAAGGGGACTTTGAACAACTTCTGGAGCCCTGGCACCCACAGAACGACACAGAGAAGCTAACCTCCCACTGAGGACAGCCCAGCAGCCCTGCAGGAAGGACCAGCACAGCACTCTGGGAGCCGGCAGCACACAGCGCTCAGAGCACGGGGAGCCCAGCCGAGCAGAGCCCAGGTCCCCGTGAGCCGAGGTTTTAGCCCCAGGGTGGCAGGGCCAGCAGCCAGCTGGAGAGACCCCAGAACACCAGCAGCTGTGGCGACTCCAGAATTATCAACATAGACATGCCTAGGACAAAGTAAGAGGTTAGTGTCCTATGGACTTTGGGACCAGTATTTGGGGAATGCGTCGGCTCCCTCCCCTGGGGGCTAGAAGCCACTGAGGAGACACGACATTTTGTAGTTTTCAGAGGCGGCTCCAGCTCCTGGCCTGAGAACTGTAGGGAGATTCAGCAATCAGTCTTGGGGGGTAATCACTCTTGCTTTAACCTCCCTAGATCTGGATTGTGATCTAGGGTGGAAGTCGTGGGTGGGTTTACAGCTTGCCAGAAATGGAAGTTGCCCCCCACATGTTAGGGACAAAAATTCCTCTATCTGGCCTTAAAGCCATAGTGTGGCAACAAGCTCAAAAGTCAAGTAATTAAGTGGCAACATGCCAAGGCAAAGGAAACAGAAAAATGCAACCCTACACTCCTATTTTGGGGGCATAGACCAGGAAAAGGACTGTGAGGTCAGAAGTCCTGCTCCAAAAGCTCCAGGGGAAAATATGAGTGGGTTGTAGGCCATAGAGGAGCTTATGAAGGATTTTGAAAATTAAATGAGAGAAGTGGAGGAAAAATTGGAAGAGAAATGAGAATGATGCAGGAAAAGTATGAAATGGGGTAACGCTGACTGAGGAAAATGACACCTTAAAATATAGACTAACTCAAATGGCAAAGGAGGCTCAAAAGGGCAATGAGGAGAAGAATGCCTTAAAAAGTCGAATTTGCCAGATGGAAAAATAATCTCAAAGTTCACTGAGGAGATTCATTCCTTCAGAGTTAGATTGGAGCAAATGGAAGCTAGTGACTTTATGAGAAATAAAGATGCTGTTAAGTAGATCCAAACAAATGAAAGAGTAGAAGGCAATGTGAAATATCTCATTGGAGAAACCACTGACCTGGAAAATAGATCCAGGAGAGATAATTTAAAAATTATTGGACTACCTGAAAGCCATGATCAATGAAAGAACCTAGAAATCATCCTTCAAGAAATTCTCAAGGGAAATTGCCCTGATGTTTTAGATCTAGAGGGCAAAATAGAGGTTGAAAGTATCCACAGATCACCTCCTGAAAAAGATCCCCAAAAGAAAACTCCCAGGAATATTATAGCCAGGTTCCAGAATCCCCAGATCAAGGAGAAAATACTACAAGCAGCCAGGAAGAAACAATTTCAATATCATGGAAACACAATCAGAATAGCACAGGACCTGGCAGCTTCTACACTGAGGGATCGAAGGGCATGAAATATGATATTCCAGAGGGCAAAAGAACTGGGAATGAACCCAAGGGTCACCTACCCAGCAAAATTGAGTATTTTGTTTCAGGGGAAAATATGGTCATTCAGTGGAATAGAGGACTTTCCAGCATTCTTGAGGAAAAAACCAGAATTAAATAGAAAATTTGACATCCAGACACAAGAAGGAAGAGATGCCTGAGAAGGTAATCAGGGAAAAGAAATCAAAAGGAACTTATCAAAGTTGAACTATTTATATTCCTATATGGAAAAGCAATAACTGTGACTGATGATATCTTTCTCACTATGAAAATAATGGAAGAAGGGTGTGTGGTCATATGAGTACATATGTGAATGTGTGTGTATATGGTTACAGTTATATATGGATAGAGGGCATAGGTTGAATTTGTTGGGAAGGGAGAATACTCAAGGGATGAAATTATGAGGTGAGAGAGGAAAGTGGCAAGAGGAGATGGGGAGAGACAGGGTAGGGTAAACTATCTCATGTAGAAGAAGCAAGGGGAAGTGGTTGCAAGGGAGGGGGAGAATAGGAAGGGCAAAAAAAAGGCAAATCCACATTCTCATTGAATTTGGTTCAGGGAGAGAATGACATACATACTAAATGGGATATCTCAACCTGCAGCAGAATAGGGGGAAGGGGAATGAGAGGAGGGATGATGGATGAGAGGGCATCCTTGGGGGGAGGGGAGGTTGGAAGTACCCACTATAGAAGAGGGACAGGATCATGTAGGGAATGGACCAGGTGGGGGGTGGGATGAGTGGGAGGGAATTATAAGCAGCCTTGTACAATATATCTACTATGATAATGTTTTGCATAGCTAGACATGTACAACATATACTGAATTACTTATCTCCCCAGAGGGAATGGGTGACAAGGGAGGAAGGAAATGGATCTGAAATTCGAGGTCTTAACATTAAATGTTTCAAATACATATAAATACTATTATTAATACTCTTTTGCTTGTAATTGGGAGATAAGATGTGCAGGCATTGGGACACAAAGATTCACCTTCCTCTAATGGAAAAGCCAAAGGGGGTATGGGAGAAGGTATGGGAGAGAGCAGATTGGAGGAAGCAATATCTTGTGGGACTGCTATTCTTGGAGGTTGGGTAGGGGAATAACGGGGGGAAAATGATTGTAACTCAAAATCTGGTGGAAATGAATGATGTAAAACAGAAGTTAATAAAGCATTTGTTTAAAAAATAAAAAAAAGAAATTCTCAAGGAAAATTGCCCTGATATTCTAGAACCAGAGGGCAAAATGGAAATTGAAAGAATTCACCAACCACCTCTTGAAAAAGATCCCAAAAAGAAAACTCCTAGGAATATTATAGCCAAATTCCAGAATTCCCAGGTCAAAGAGAAAATATTACAAGCAGCCAGAAAGAAACAATCTGAGTATTGTGGAAATAATCGGGATAACACAAGATCTAGCAGCTTCTATGTTGAGGAATCAAAAGGCTTGGAATATGATATTCTGGAGGTCAAAGGAGCTAGGATTAAAACCAAGAATCACCTACTCAGAAAAACTGAGTATAATGCTTCAGGGAAAAATATGGTCATTCAATGAAATAGAGGACTTTCAAGCATTCTTGATGAAAAAAACAGAGCTGAACAGAAAATCTGACTTTTAAATACAAGAAGCATGAGAAGGTAAACAGGAAAAAGAAATCACAATGAACTTATCAAAGTTGAACTATTTACATTCCTACATGGAAAAACAATAATTGTAATTCATGAGACTTTTTTCAGTATAAGGACAGTTGAATTTATGTTTATATGTTTATATATGAGGGTGTATGTGTGTATAAGTACATATGTGAGTGTGTGTATATATGTGTGCAAGTATACATAGACAGAAGGCACAGGATCAGTTGAATAGGTGTAATGGGAATGGGAATTTGAAGATCTTCCCTGATCTTTGTATTTGCAATTAAACAGGTACTTAGCACTTAGTTCCAAGTTCATGGTTGTGTTAACACCCAGAACTTGTGAATGCCAGGTGGCATGGACTTGCTGATGTAACAGGAAGGGGTGGGGTAGGGAGGAGCTAATACCATATATAAGGAGAAGCCCAAGCTAGAGAGCCAGAACTTCTGGGAGTGAGCATCTGGAGGCTGGGCTGCTACTGTTGGAGAGAGTAAAGAGAACTGAGAACTGAACTGAGAAGAGAAATGAAAACTGAGGACTGAACTGAGAATTGAGAAGAACTGAGAAACAAGAAGAGAGGAGAACTGGGAGGAGGTATGGCTGTTGTGTCAGTACTTTGCCTGTTTTGATGTTACTTTGTCAGATTCATCTGCTAATAGAGAAAAGTGCGGTTGTTACAGAAGCCCTGGGACCTTGCTGATGGTTCAGAAGCCCTGAAAGAGGATTTTCTTGTATGTTTACAGAAATCCTGGAGGAGGGTCTTGCTGATGATTTCAGAGGTCCAGGGACTATACTGATTACTTGTGTTGAATTTTCAGACCTTGTTGGTGGGTCTGAGTTGATTTCACAGGCAGAAAGTGAATTGATGAGGGTGCTGGCAATGTGCATGAATGTTATTGTGGGTTTTTTAAGCCTTGTCTTCCCAGGAACAGAAACTATAAAGGATATGAGGTGGACTGGACACTGTGAGCTTCAGTATGGAACAGGAACTGGACAAGGAGCTGGACAACAAGTAGCTGGCCAACAAGGAGCTGGCGGGAGCTGGGACCATGGAAGGGGAACCATGGAAGCAGAGAGCCAGCCTGGAGTCAAGATGAAAAGACCTCTCCTTGGGTATTTAATGCAAACTGAGAGGATCATGATTTAATAGGGGTGGAGCACTTTTGACCTTTGTACTTTGATCATCAAGTTTAAGGACTTACTAATTAAGGATGATTGGGAACTAATCTCCAACTAAGAAAGAAGACTTTTTGATTGAAGAGATTAAGACAGTGTGACCTAAGGGTAGAAAACTTTTGACCTTTGTACTTTGTGATCGATTAAATGAATGTACTTTGTTTAAGGAAAAAGACTTTTTGATTGAAGAGATTAAAACAATGTGACCTAGGGGTGGACTTTGTGATTGACTAAATGAATGTACTTTGTTTAAAATCATATGACCACCTTGGTGAAAGCTATGTGGCCATTTATAAGTGATAATTTGTTATGCCATAACATTGTGAATGCTGTACTTTGATTTCTGTGAATGTTTTGCTTTAATTTACTACTGAATAAATAGAGAGTTCACTATACTGTGTAATCAGAACCTTGAAGCTGTTCACAGCAACAGTCCTCTAGAAAGCTGCTTGTGCTTGGCTATACAATAGGAAGGGATGATACCTAAAAAATAAAATTAAGAGGTGAGAGAGGAATATAATGAGAGGAGATAGGGAGAGATAGAATAGGGTAAATTATCTCATATAAAAAAGGTAAGAGAAAACTGTTATAATGAAGAGGAAGAACAGGAAGGCAAAAGGAAATAGGTCAACCTTACTCCCATTGAATTTGGCTTAAGGAGGGAATAACATACACACTCAATTAGGTATCTTACCCTATCCAAAAGTAGGGGGGAAGGGGATAAGAGGGGGAATGATAGAAGGGAGGGTAGATTGGGGGAGAGGGTAGTTAGAAGCACACACTTTTGAAAAGGAACAGGGTCAAAGTAGAAAATATAAGTGAGGGGCGGGATAAGATGGAGGGAAATATAGTTAGTCTTCCACAATATATCTACTGTGGAAACGTTTTGCATAACTACACATGTACAACCTATATTGAACTGCTTATCTTCCCAGTGGAGGTCGGTGAGGAGGGAAGAAGAGAAAGAATCTGGAACTCAAAGTTTTAAAAACAAATGCTAAAAAAAAAATTGGTTTTTTCACATGCAACTGAGAAATAAGATATACAGGCATTGGGGTATAGAAATCCATCTTGCCCTATTAGAAAATTAGAGGGAATGTGGGGGAGGATATAAGAGAGAGCAAATTGGGGGAAAGGGTATTCAGTAGGCTTGCTACTTTGATGTGGGGGTAGGGGAAAGACAGGGAGAAAATTTGTAACTCAAAATATTGTGGAAATGAATGTTGAAAACTAAAAATAAACAAATTTAAAAATAAAAAAGAAATCTCCCTAAAAAATAGAGGGCATATGTCAGACTATGCTTGATTTTCCTCTCCTCTATTGCACCTTCTAGGAGAGAGTGGTCACTTCTCCCAAAGTTCCCATCATGCCCACTACAGTGTACATGTCCTCCTTATCAAAGAATCAGTTCCAGAACAGAAAGGGCCCTTTGTTTTCCCAGCATCTAAAGAATGAGATTGTCATTAAGGCAAGTCAAGATGCTTCTCTGCTTATGACAGAGATATAGCTCACACGTAGTAATAGCTAATAATAATAGCTAACATTTATATAGTGCTTATTATGTGCCAGACACTAAACTAAGCAGTTGTGGGGGAAATGATTTATTATATTGTTTGAAGAAAATTATTATACTATCCAAATCCAGTCCTATTGTGATTAAAAGTTGTCTGCACATTCAAGGACCTAAAACAATTCCAAAGGACTCATGATGGAAAATGCCATCCACATCCAGAGAAAGAACTGTGGAATCACAGTGCAGAGCAAAACTATTTTCTTACTTATTTTATTTTGTTTTGCTTTTTTCCCCTTTCTCGTGGTTTGTGCCATTCATTAGAATTCTTCTATACAACATGTATATGTGAAATGTGTAACAGGAATGTATATGTAAAGCCATATCAGATTGCATGCTCTCTTAGGGAGGAAGGGGGGAGGAAGGGGGGAAAAATTTAAAACTTATGGAACTGAATGTTGAAAACTAAAAATAAATTGAAAAAATATAGACAAAAAAGAAAAGGAAATAATACTGTTATGTAATAAGAATAAATAATAAAAATTGGACATCTCTTTAAAAAAAAGTTGTCTGCACTCAGAATATCTTTTGATCTCAGTAACTCCCAGAAATGCTAGAGTTTGTGACAAGGTATTTTGGTTTCCCCCAGGTCCTGGATCTACCCCAAATTTTCTTGTTTTGGGTTACCACACCCAGGACTTATGATGGGTCCACCCAAGCTTGTGTTTTGGGTTCACCCAAATTTTATTGTATATTTACAGTTACTCATAGCTATCTCAATCTACTTTGCTTACAAGCTGCCTTCTTGGCAACTTTGCTTAACTGTGTACATATGGTTCTTGTCAGCACACTTGTGTGAATCCTATATAACATAAGACTTCTAGGACCTGGATGAGAAGAAGCCACATCTCCTTTCTGACTCTTTCTCCTCTAACAAATGGCCAACAAATTTCTTTCTAAAACTATTTCAGATTTTGGGAATTGTTTTTGCAAACAACATGCTTTACAATTATCTCATTTAAACATCACAACAACTCTGAGAGGTAGGTGCTATTATTATCCTCATTCTGCAGATGAGGAAACTAAGGCAGACAGCCATTAAGTGACTTGCCCAGAGTCACATAGCTAGGAAGTGTCTGAGGCTGGATTTTGAACTCAAGTTTTCCTGACTCTAGCCCAGCACTCTATCCACTGTGCTGCCTAACTTCTCTGGATATCTGTCTAACTGAAGTCCCATCACCTCTATATTACCCTAGAAAAAAATAAAATTGATTCTACTTCATAACTGCTTTCATGCTGTATTACCACTGGTATTTTTGTTAACTATCTTTGAGATAAGTTTAGAAGTTCAGCTTTCCAGACACTTAACACTAACCGTGTGACCTTGGGGAAGTCACTTAATCTCAATTGCCCTGCCTCCCCCCACTCCAAAAATCAAATAAATAAATATATAAAAGTTTGGGGAGGTATATGGAGAAAAGGAGAAAGTTTGAGCAAGTAGGGTTTCAAAGTAAATGGAGGGCAGCTAAGTGGCGCAGTGAGTAGAGAGTCGGCCCTGGAGTCAGAAGGACCTGAGTTCGGATCTGGGGATCTGGCCTCAGACACTTAATACACACACAAATAAAAAACCTAGCCATGTGACCTTAGGCAAGTTACTTAATCCCAATTGCCCTCCAAAAAAAGCAAAAAAAAAAAAAGTAAATGGAGTTTGGGAAAAATAGGTTTGAGAGAGGTTTTTCATCTCTTGAGATAAGAAAAATATGAGAAATGTTATGTGGTTATTCTTTATGACATGGAAACATAGTAATATATTTGCAACATGGAATTGTTGAAGGTAATATACTAAAAATATATCCTTGAAGGTCCATTAGAAGAGTATATTTTAATTGTTATGTGAGGAATGTAAAATCCTTGTGGACCCTAAAAGCAGGAGGATTCAAATGTGAGACCCTCTTGTAAAGTCCTTCCTGTTTACAGAGAATAGCAGATGCCTTTGGGAAAGGTGAGGTCATCCTCTTTAAGTATTTGAGTAGATTTAGGTTAAGAAGACAGAAATAATTGATTTTACTCTTTGGACAATTAAAAAAGAAATCAAGAGAAAGTTATAGGGAGCTGGGAGTCTCACCATGAATCTTTGAAATTGCACTAATTGACAATAATGGGCTCTAAATTTTTAAAGACTGCTAAATAAAGATCCTTGAGATTTTAAATGCTACTGCTAGTGATTAAATTTCTAGATTTGATTTGGATGAAATTTTGTCCCAAAATTAAATAGTATAATTGTGATCAATTAGAACCTAATACAAACTACATCTGCTACTTGGCATTAAGATGATCATGGCTCAGAAAAAATTTGAGTCAAAATCTGGTCTCAGAGATTTGTTAGCTGTGTGACCTGGAATAAGTTACCTTGCCTCTCTTTACCTCAGTTCCCAGATCTCTAAGGGGAAGGATGACCCAACTCCTGATGTTGTAAGGATCAAAATGATGTAGTAATTGTGAGTTGCTTAACACAGTGCCTGGCATATGGTGAGCACTATATAAATATTAACTATTATTACTATTATTTCTCTAACTGAATATAATTACTCCATACTCTATAATTTTACATTGGATTTAAATGTCATTAATATAAAATGCTAAATGTGACAAAATGAGTAATTTTCTATGTAAGATAATTTGGAAATGCATTCAGTTGACTTAATGGCATTTGACAATATGTTTTGTTTCATGAAATTAAGTAGCTGTGTTTCTAAACTTTTTGTATTGTGAATTTTAGAAAATCACTGTATAAGAAATGCTATTAAGAGGGTGAAGAAATTGTATCATTGGAAAATTTAACTCCTTTTAATCTGGATTCTATAAAATAATTAAGTTATTAGAAGCTGTTGTCATAATGTTAAAACTTATGAAATCCCCATATTTAATTGTATATATTTTAAAAGGGAAGGATAATAATTGTTTTCTCTGTAGGAAAAGAAAAAAAGAAGACAATCTTGTAAAATCTTCTTATTTGTAAACTTGCCAGGTTTCTTGGGACCATCTTAGGCAAAATCTTATCAGCCATCTTTAAAAATTTGCTAAGTGTTGTGAAATTCCAAATGAATGAATTGGTTTACTGAAAAAATGGGATCCCCTCTTCCATTACAAATGCTCTTTGAATAAGGGAGGAGAGATTACAAGCTCTTTTATAGTATAGAAGTGATATATATGAGGATTTGTGATTATGAAAATTATGAAATTATACCTGGAATATCATATATTGAAGTTACATCTTGAACCAATTTAGTCTTGACAGACTCCAATCTTAAAGACATATTTTTGCCTTAAGGGGTTAATATACAATACTTCAGTAGATGGATATCTGTTAGTCTGGAGATTTACATTAATTAGCCAATGCTTTTCTGGGGGTTTTTGAGTGAATTATCACGTATTCATTATTTATGTGGAATTCCAGAATGTAATTATTTTCTTGATTTCTAGTGATTGATTTTTACACCAGAATGAGTTTAAAGTAGAGAAGAAAAAGAGAAGAAAATGATGTTTATTCATCTTTGAAAGGCATAGTAAACTTTTTATTGTTAACTATTGTTGCAACATCATGAGAGAAATAATAATAATAACTGTGTCTGTCCCCAAGTTATGATTAGTGAAATTTGCTATTTGAGGTAAAAATCTCTTGGGACTGCAATTCGATAATGCTCTGAGTTTTAAATTCAGGTATAAATGTCTGAATAATTATTATTCCCCATCTGAGGGAAAATGCCTGAATAATTATTATTCCCCATCTGAGGGAAAATGTCTGAATAATTATTATTCCCCATCTGAGGGAAAATGTCTGAATACTTATTATTCCCCATCTGAGGGAAAATGCCACAAGCTGCTCAAAAGAAGTGTGATCTGGGAAGTGCTACAGGTGAATGTCTGTGTCTGGGAAAGGTTGAGGGGACAGCCTTGGCATAGCTGGAGGCAAAATCCTATTGACTCCGTTTTCCTATTATGTTATTTCCTTTTTAAACTAGACTGTTTCCTATCAGGTTAGTCCTGAGCCTGGATAACAGATACCGTGTAATCTGTTTTCTCTATACCTCTAGTTGTCCTTAAAGGAAGTCTAGTCTGTTATCTCTGTCTTTCAAGGGAGTATGGTTTGTTATCCACGTACCACTAACTTTGCAGGTGGACAATCAGTAACGAGATGAAAGGAAGAGTGGTTGCTAACATACCCAATCTCCAGCCAATCATATTGTTTTCCCCTCCGATGCTACCTTTTACTATGTGATGCTCCTCTATCTACAGAAAATTATCTATAAGCCCCATCTTGGGGTCTTAGCTATTGATGAGGAGGCCAAGACTTTGTTTATTAGCAAATTTGTACTTTACTAATAAAGCAAGCATGCTCAGAACTTTTTTACCTTACTTTCAATTGCAAAAGTGTTTATGCACCAGGTTTGTGATGGATTTCCCAGACTCCTCATCTACTTCTATACAGGTGATCTGTGGTTATAATCTGATAACCAAAATGCTTGTTTGTCTCTCCATTGATCTTCACCCAAATTCTATCTTTCTTCTACAGAACCTTAGTTCTTAGACTTCCTTATATGCATTTATCTTTCTATCCTCTATTGTGGCAATTGGCAATTGAAAAATGTCTTTTTACAAGTGCATCTCCCTTTTGAGTCATGGAGATCTATATGTATTTTATCTATCTAGTACTGAGGTAACACTATTTAACACAGAAGATGACATACTCATCTTATATTCAGCCACTGGACTAGGTTCAGTCCTATGGAACATGCCTTTTCCAATTTCTTACACTAATTGGCTCATTAAATCCCCAATCCTGGCTCCCCAGGAGAAATTTTGATTATGGTCAATTTGATTATGACCCACAAGTCTAAGGAATTTCCCAAAATTAGGGAATGAAAAAGGTACTAAATGAATAATATTAATCAGGCATAGGATAGGTAATTTATTACTTAACACACATAAGAAAGGCTATACAGCTCCAAATTCATAAGTATGCATTAATAGTATGAGATTCAGTAGCTTAACTTATAATAATTGGTACAATCTGTTAGGAGGGTGGTACATAAAATTAATTGGAACGTGAAGTAGCTTGCAAAGCTGCCAATTAAGCATTTTAGATTTTATACCAACCAAGTGTTGTCCAAGCAACCCTTGGTACATATATGCTTGTAAAATAGAACAGGCTTGGAGTAATTCTCTTTTTGGTTCTTTGATGAAAAAGCTTCTCTTTCCCACAGCAAGCTCCAACTGAGGACCTCCAGACCTTTCACACTCACAGAGTGGTCTACAATCCTAGACACATCCACCCTGAGATATTTATTTGCCTAAGACAAGGAATAAAAACAAATCCAAAAGGAGAAAAGGCAGCTAGCCAAGTCTGTGATCCACATGAAGAGTAGTGGCCAAGTTAACTTCATATTGAGATACCCCCTCACTGGAGTCATATGATGCCACCTGGAGGGTTTCAGCTAAGAAGACCCCATCCAGGAGGTGTCTCTTCTTTTAAAGGGTCCACTGGAAAGAGAGGATCTCTGAGAAACTGGGGAAGACATATAATAATGCAAAGGATAGTGAAAAGAACCAGTAAGGAAATATATATACACATATATTAAATATATATATATACATACATACTTACAAACATACATAACATTGTTAAGACAACTCTGAAAGACTTAAGAACTCTATCAGATCAAAAACCAAGAAGATTCTTGGGGAATGATGATGAAACCTGTTGCTTACCTCCTGACAGAAAGATGATGGATTCAGGGTGCAGAATGAGACATATATTTTATAGACATAGCCAATGTGGGAATTTTTTTTGCTTGGCTATGCATATTTGTTACAAAGTTTTTGTTTTTGTTTTTCAATAGGTAAGAAAAAGAGAGAGTTCATTTTTTATTAAAAATATAAAATATTAAGAGTACATTGAGTCATCAGTTCCTTTCACTCATCATGCAATAAGAGGACTCCTCATCATTTCAGAGTCCAGTCCCTTTAACAGTGAATCATACATGGTTGGAAGCCAGCCCCAAAGTTTCTACAGTCAGCTGGAACCAGGAAGGACATCTCTAAATATTTGTTAAATCTGTGATCTGGGACAATCTGTAAGATATGTCATCTGTGGAGATGACAGAAAGAGAGGTGAGGATGGGATTATTTCTTGTAAGAACTGTCTAAAGGGTAATTTTATGATGAAATTGTACAAAGAAATTTATAGAAAGAATTTTATGAGAAGTCTATGAAGAATTGGCAAGTACAGTTCATTTTAGAAAGACTGTTTCCTATTATTACTGAAAAGAGAACAAAGGAAAAGGACCTATTTAGATTATTTTCTGAGAGAGCTGAATTTAGCCTTTAGGAGAAAGATACTTTAATCAGTATCTGAAATAAGCTAAATGGTATGCAAATGTTTCCAAACAGGTGAAGAGGAATCATCTACAGGTATAGCAAGGGTTTCAGGTGATTCTAATTATAAACTTCCCAAAATCAAAATTTTGTAATAATTCTATATGGTGGGGCAGCTAGGTGGCATAGTGAGTAGAGCGTCGGCACTGGAGTCAGAAGGACCGGAGTTCGGATCCGGCCTCAGACACTTAACACACACAAACAAAAACCTAGCCGTGGGACCTTGGGCAAGTTACCTAACCCCAATTGCCCTCCAAAAAAAAAGCAAAAAAAAAATTATATATGGCTTTATAATTGTTGTTGAATTAATTAATTAAATTCATGTCCTCAATTATTTTAATATTTAAAAATTAAGAGTAATTACTAATTCAAAAGTAGTTTTCTTAAATTCATAAAAATAACGCATATTTAATGGCTTTAGGCAAAGGCTAAAACTAATTAAGCTACGATAAAGAGATTACAAGTTTATTAATGATAAATAAACTATTCAAACATAGCCCTGGATGATTCTGAAACTCAAGAAGATAAAAGTAAATAAAGAAGAATGAGCCAAGTTGCAGGCTAAGGGAAGGTTAGAGCCCATAACATCCATGAAGCATCTTTCTCATGGCTGCTATATCTTCTTAAATGCAGCGCTGCCCGGTCTGGCAGAAACAAGGCATAGGTCAATCTTTTATACCTTATACCGAGATAAGATCCAAATGGGTACATGACTTAGACATTAAGGGCATGATAAACAAATAAGATAATAAACATGATAAACAAATTAGAGAAGCATGAAAGTAAGCACCTGTCAGACCAATGGATAGAAGAGTTTATGACTAAATGAGAGAGAGAGAGATTCACAAGATGTAAAATGCACAAGCAAAATTAATGTAGCTGCAATTAGAAGAGAATTAGGAATGGAAAAATTCTTTGCAGAAGCTTCTATGACAAAGGTCTCATTTCTAAAATATAGATAGAGCTAAGTCAATTTTATAAGAATAAGAGGCATTCCCCAAATAACAAATGATCAAAGTATATGAATAGGGAATTTTCAGGGGAAAGAAGCCAAGCTATCAATAGCCATATTTTTTTAATGCTCTAAATCAGTAATAATTAGAGAAATGAAAATTAAATCATCTCCAAGAAACTATTTCATCTCCATTAGATTGGACTAAATTAGTTAATCATATTGAGGATTAGGAAATGAAAAGAAAGAAGACAAGGAGAGTAGGAGAACTCAGTTGTTCCACAAATTATGGATATTTCCTGAGAGCAGGGTACCTCTAAGATGGCAGGACAAATAGTCATCTTTGTTTACATCCTGCCAAGTCAATGTAATCAGATCACCACAAGGATCCAGTGTGAAAAAAAAGCCAAGTGTTCTGCAACCATCTGAAGCATATAGTGATTAGGGGACACCATGAGTTGCTGCTAGCTTTTTTTTCTTTCTTTTTTTGCATTTATTTAGTATTTTATTTTTCCCCAGTGACATGTAAAAACAATTTTAACACTTGTTTCTCAAATTTTGAGTTCCAAATTCTCTCCCTTCCTCCCTCCTGGGGCCCTCTCACTGAGAAGGAAAGGAATTAGACATAGGTTATACATGTGTAGTCATGCAAAGCACATCCATAATAGCCATATTGTGAGAGAAAACATACACAAAAAAACTCAAGAAAAAGAAAGTTAAAAAGTATGCTGCAATCTATATTCAGACACCATCAGTTCTTTCTCTGGGGATGGATAGCATTTTTCATCATAAGTCCTTCAGAGTTGTCTTGGATTATTGTATTGCTGAGACAGTTGATCATCTTACAATATTGCTATTGCTGTATTGTGTATAATGTTCTCCTGGTTCTACTCATTTCACTTCACATCAGTTCATGTAAGTTTTTCTAGGTTTTTTTTTTGAGAACATCCTCCTCATCATTTCTTATAGCACAATAATATTCTAGCACCATCATATACCACAATTTGTTCAGTTGTTTCCCAATTGATGGGCAACTTCAGGCTTGGCCTTTTAAGGCTCTGACATTCCTGTGTGGCAAGTAATGCATTCTGTTTCTAGAATCCCCATGGAGGAGGATGGGCAGTTTTTCCCCCCTCCTATCCTCACTGTCACTATTTGGTGGAGCATGAACTTAACCAAGTTAGATTACACTGGGCCAAAGGCTGGTTTTTGTGCCTTATGTTTCCTTTCTTGAGCAACTGACAAAACGTGGTTTATTATGTGGATGTGTACAGGGCTGGAGTTAACCTTGTAAGTTCAAGAAGTCCAGAGGTTCTGGGTCCATTGAGAGGAGCATTTGATTGTGGTGGAAATGGAAGCAGGTTGGCATCAGGGAAAGTCTATGTGTCAGAGAGGATGACTACTGGCAGGAGAACTGACCCAAATCTGACCATTTCATCAACAGATGTATATCTGTAGCTATTGGGACAATGTCCAGGTAGAGTGAAATGTAAAGGGCCTGATTAATTACTAGTGCTGCAAACTGCTTTATATCCTGATGAAGTTTAAGCATCAGCCTCCCGGAAAACTTTAACAAGTAGTTATAAGTTAAATTATTAAATCCAGGGGCAGCTAGGTGGCGCAGTGAATAGAGCACCAGCCCTGGAGTCAGGAGTACCTGAGTCAAATCTGGCCTCAGACACCTAACACAAAAACTAGCTGTGTGATCTTGGGCAAGTCACTTAACTCCAATTGCCTTCCAAAAAAGCAAAAATTAAATAAATAAATAAATCCTGTTTTTGTCATCTTGTTAATATGCATTGTCTTTTATATTTAACATTCCTTTTGTGTGTAGAATAAATAATACATCTCATGCTTGATTCTCTACATTGAGCATCTTTTTAATCTCCCCTTTTAGGTTAAACCCTTGGGATAAGCCATAATCAAAGCTATAAGTAAAATTATCCCTAGGATCACAGGTTACACGTTTAAAAAGATGAAAATCATGACAATAAGGCTCCCAGACTCCTTCTTATTGGAGGACAGGCTACCAAAGGAGACCAAACATGGTTCAGACTGGAAGTCTGGGTATTGAATAGGGTATGACTTAGCCACTGTGGGTCCAGCAGTACTTCCCTCAAAGACATATATGCACACACATACATATATACACATATCTATACATACATATGTGCACACACATGTGTATGTTTGTGTGCATACATACCCATACATGTATATGTGTAGACATATATGCCAATTAATAGATGCTAGAAGAAGAAAGAAGACAGTTAAAGGATGAGAACAGAAACAGGGAAAACTAGAGGTAAAAGAAGAGAAACAGGTAGAGGGGGGAAACTACCAACCAGCAAAAAAAAAGGGGGGAAGGAAGTGATAGGATCAGAGATAGAGAGAGAGACAGACAGAGAGACAGAGAATATTAGATAGACAGAGCCTCCATAGGTCTTAAGATATTGGATGTGTCACCTTTTTGCTGATTGTCTAAATTTGTGAAAGTAATGTTAATAATGCATATGAAAGATAAAAAATGGCATGCTTTTTTAAAAGAGTTAGTTGTTAAACATTTACTAGTACATCCCTATCTTGTTCAGTTACCCTGAAAATCAATACACTGATACGTTGTTGGTGGAATTGTGAACTGGTTCAACCATTCTGGATAACAATTTGGAACTATGCCCAAAGGACTGTGGGCCTCAGAGTATTCAATTGCCCTTTGAAATGGTGACCAGCTGGTTTAGTTATTGTTCATAGTTTTTCAACTGCTCTAAGCAGTTACTTTAGAGGTCCCATACCAAATGAGCTACTTGAAAAGCTTCTAACAAATAGAAATTCTTCTCAGAGACACAGAAACAGTGGTCAAAGAAATATTCTCACCACCACCATGCCCAAACTACAAGAAATCAAGCATTAGCCTGGATCTGACCTTGGCACTGGACCATTGCCCCAGTCTAAAAGCTAGATGAAAACTGAATATCTTGCTGGTAACTGAACAGAAAATTCTGGACTCAAGGTCATCTAGCTTCTGGCAAAGCCTCTCTCAGACCTTCTCCAGCAGGGCAACATCAAACCCCCTTCAAGTGTTCGGACATTGTTTTCAGATCCTTTTCTCAGACTCTGAACAATAAGCAATCTAAGTAGTAGAAAAAAGAACAAATGCTGAGGCACAGCTGGGCCAGGATGCAAAAAGCCCTCATTGGTGAGTGAAGAGGGGTAAGGGGGAGTCCATTAACTGGAACATGCACACCAGTCAGTGGAATAATAGGGAGAGAGCAAGAGACATTTACTGGAACACATGACTAAGGACACTAATTCAATGAGTCATTGGGGCAAGCAGATAGAATTTCTCCCCAGTTAATAAGCCTGTCGATTTGAACTTCTACTTGACAAAAAGTCTACATGCAATGAATCACAGACTGATGTAAGCATGGCGGCATTGCTGGGCTTCAGGTTTTAGGCCTTGAGACTTGGTCCTAGAGAAGCAAGTGAGAGCCATGCCAAGGAAGCCTATTGATCAGTCTGATCCAAACTGATTTCCTGTCCCATATTTACTTATTTTTGAAGAGATACCTTCCTGGTCAGGACAGAAGACTTGGAAAACAGCATCCAAAGTAAGATCTCCTTGACAGGGTCTAAGGGAAGTAACAGAGTGACTTCTCAGAAAAGAATAGGGCTCAAGTTGGCTCAGAAGCCTCAGGGAGTTGGGATGGGGTAAATCATACAGAAGAAGGTACATTAGAGCTGGACTCAGCCAGAACAACATTGCTAAGTTGAATATAGAGATAACTGGGGTTATCTCTATAAGTGGCAGAGAACCCTAGTTCTGCTGCAAAAAGATTGGTTCTGCCACTTTTTTGACTGCACTTTGTGACAAACTACTTCAAAGATAGAGCATTTTTTAAACACATTGTATGTTCCAACTACTGGGCAAAATTCTGAGGATATAAAAACAAGGTTATGTTTCCTCTCAATGAGTTTTATTTTCTAATTGTTGTTCAGTCATGTCTGAGTCTTCATGACCCTAATTTGGGATTTTCTTGACAAAGATACTGGAGTGGTTTGCCATTTCCTTCTCCAGTTCATTTGATAGATGAGGAAACTGAGGCAAACAGGGGTAAGTGACTTGCCCAGGGTCACACAACTAGTAAGTGTCAGAGGCTGGATTTGAACTCAGGTCTTCCTGACTCTAGGTCTGGCACTCTGTGCACTGAGCTATGTAGCTGCACTTATTTTCTAATAGAAGACAAAACATAAAGAGGAACTTGAAAGCAGGGAGGGGAGAGAGGAGTAGGCAGTGGTGTGCTGGTAAATGTTTAACAACTGACTCTCAAAAAAAAAAGGCATGCCTTATTTTTATGTTTCATCTGTCTTATTAGCATGAGTTTCTTAAGTCTAGACAATCAACAAAACAATACATGAAGTCCTCATTTACAGCTGATATTTGAGATATAAATGCTCACAATGGAAATTTAACAGTTGATTCTCTTGAGCTATTTCAAGCTAGTGTCTGCACATCTCTGACAAAGGGTTAGGCAACTGGTGTGGAGATGGAACAGACTAGAGTGGTGGGGGACAGCTACTAGGTGAGCCAGAAATGAAGCTCTCTCAGGGTGGCTGGGGTTTCTCGTGATATGGTGATTCTAGGCAGGGACTTGTCAATTATTGAGTTGGCCTTGTTGTCCCTGAGGCAGCTAGGTGGTACAATGGATAGAGCACTGGACTAGTAATCAGGAAGATTCATCTTCATGAGTCTAAATCTGGCCTCAGACTAGCTATGTGACCCTAGGCAAGTCACTTAACCCTGTTTGCCTCAGTTTCCTCATCTGTTAAGTGAACTAGAGAAGGAAATAGCAAACCACTCCCATATCTCTGCCAAGAAAACCTCATATGGGGTCACAAAGAGTCAGACACAACTGAAAAATGACTGAACAGAGTTGTCCCCAAAGGGCCAAGCAGTTCATGCCTCAGTTCCTTATCAAAAAAAAATTGCTATCTAGGGCAGCTAGGTGGCGCAGTGAATAGAGCACGGGCCCTGGAGTCAGGAGGACCTGAGTTCAAATCTGGCCTCGGAGACTTAACACTTACTAGCTGTGTGACCTTGGGCAAGTCACTTAACCCCAACTGCCCTGCCTTCCCTCCACCAAAAAAAAAAAAAAAAAACGCCCAATAAATTTACTATCTACTATATGTTGACGGTAATCCTCACACATTCATTTCACAAGGCTGTAGTAAGGTTAAAATGTGATAATGTATGGGAAGTACTATATAGCCATCACTGATGTAGCAAGGTGAAAGAGGAAGCAGTCAGGGCATTGGATAGGATAATTTTTCAAGACCAAGATTAAGATGATGTAACCACGGCTCTCCCTTTACACAGACTAGGTTCAATCTTAGAGCTTCTCAGAAGTTGTTCTTTTTACTTACATGAATCAATGCTGAGTGAAGTGAGTAGTACCAGGAGAACACTGTACACAGTAACAGCAACACTGTCTGATGATTGACTATGATAGACTTAGCCCTTCTCAGCAACACAATGATCTAAGAACATTCCAAAAGACTCACGATATGCTAACATGTCTAAAGAAAGAACTGTGGAGTCTTTTTGTAGATCAAAGTATGCTATTTTCACTTTTTGGACGTTTTTGTTTTTTCTTTCTCATGGTTTTTCCCTTTTGTTCTGAGACTTCTTTCACAACATGACTAATGTGGAAATACGTTTAACATGATTGTACATGTATAGTCTGTATCAGATTGCTTGCTGTCCTGGGGAGGAGAGGAAGGAGGGAGGGCAAAAAATTTGGAGCTCAAAATCTTACAAAAATGAATGTTGAAAACTATCTTTACATGTAATTGGAAAAAATAAAATACCTTTTTTTTTGGGGGGGGAAAGAGTTGCTCTCTTTGGCATGTGTCCACAACCAGCTCTGCTGTTCCTCCCAGATAACCATTCCAGGAACTTCTCTCTTCCATTGGAAGGCTCCCCTTCCAAGAAATGCTTTGCTCTCCTCAGTTGCTATCTCTGGAGCCAAAAGTTTCCCTCCTGGAGGCTCCATGGACAACCAGACTTCCCTCCCACCCCCCAACCCTAAGTCTCCTCTATTTCTAGATACTTTCCCCATAGTGTTTCTCAGATCTGTCTGTCCCTTTTAAAGACCAAGGCCTGGGCAGCTAGGTGGCACAGTGAATAGAGTACCGGCCCTGGAGTCAGAAGGACCTGAGTTCAAATCCGGCCTCCTCTCCCCCCCCCCAAAAAAAAGGCAAAAAAATAAAGACCAAGGCCAAAAGCTCAGATGCATATTAGTCCCAGCTCCATCAACCATTGTCAAAAGGCCAGTAGAACCTAGGCAAGGATACTTTTACGCCTTATCAAGGAGAGATCCTCAAGGTCCCAGACGTGGTGCCCATGGGGAGGCTTACATCCTGCACAAGGAGGCATCCTTAACAAGGGCCTTTCAACTTTGCCACCCTTGGTCAGGAATCTCTTATTTACATTAATTGCCCCAGATCTGGAATGTCTAGGCCAATGGCGGGCAGCTGATAAGGAGACTAATTCATTTAACATCCCTGGACAATTCCCAGTTGCTCTCAAGCCCAGGAGGCCTGAAACGCCATCTTACTAGAAATAGTCCTCTGACTATAGGACCATTCTGCCACCTGGTGGACTTGAAGGATGGCAAACCCAAGCAATTCTCACTTTCTAGAGAAGGGAATGATCATGAGATTATAAAAGAAATCTGGGAAATGAAGGGGATTTTCGAGTTGAAAGAAATCTTAGAGGGCATCTCACCCAACCACTTCATTTTACACAAGCGGAGAGTTGTGCCCTGAGATGTGAAGAAACTTGCCCTCCATCACAAAGTCTTCTAATTCCAAATTCCGAGCTCTGCCCACCTCACCACACAGCTTCCCTGTGCTGGAGGAGGAATCAATCAGTGGGAGTTTCTTTCTGTCACGTTTCAGTTTCTAACCCACTGTGGCTGAGCTTGTTCAACTCGTTTCTCTGTGCCATTGGAGTTAGGGGAGGAATGCCCCCAAAGAAGACCTAACCTTGAACCTGCCTTAATTTTCCAGGTTCCTGATAGTCTATCACCTGTATATATCCAAGTTCTGTTTCTGTAACTTAACTTCCTGTGTGACTTTGGGCAAGCCAATTCTCTGGGCCTCAGTTTCCTTATCTGTAAAATGAGTGAATTAGACTAGATGGCCTTTAAAGGTCCTTTCAATTTTGAAACCAATGATCTTTATTCTAAAAGGAACATATTTTGTCAGAGTCCATGTTCTGATCTGGGACTCCAAAAATAATATGGTTACCCCAGTAATAGGTAACAGTGGGTAAACCTTTGCCCAGTTCTTGAGAGTTAGCACACAGAGAGTAGCATGCCTCCCTCTC
This sequence comes from Gymnobelideus leadbeateri, assembly GCA_011680675.1. Lineage (NCBI taxonomy): Eukaryota > Metazoa > Chordata > Mammalia > Diprotodontia > Petauridae > Gymnobelideus > Gymnobelideus leadbeateri. The sequence goes on along the minus strand of WOXC01011653.1, from coordinate 24,400 downwards.
CCCCTGTTACTCCTCCACCCCCATGCTGTGGTACTACAATTGTGCCATGAAATAAAAGTATTGATTAAATGTCTATTATATGCCAAGTACTGGGATATAGAGACCATTATTCCCATTGGCAAAGGTGGGAAGATGGAAATGAATGAGGGGCAGCTAGGTGGCATGGTGAATATGGACTGGAGTAAGAAGACCTGAGTTCAGACTCTGCCTTGGACACTTGCTAGATGTGTTGATGGTGGGCAAATCACTTAACCTTCTGCCTCAATTTCCTCTTCTATAAAATGAAGATAATAGTTGTAACTACCCCCCAGGGTTGTTGTGAGGATCAAATGAGATTTTAATTTTTAAAAAGCTTAGCAAAATGCCAGGGCACATAGTAAATACTTTGTAGGTGTTAGTTATTATTATTAATTAGGTCTTGAACTGGAATATAATAATAGGTGATATTTCTCTCTGCCAGCAGATACCAGGGAGTAGCTACACAGTATAACAGTTTGGACTGTAACCTATACCCAGAATGGTTCGTTCTTGTTGAGAGGGTATTGTGCCTTGATGGGCATTTATGTGAGGACAAGATGAGGGTTGCTCCAACACATGTGTGTTGCAACATGCAAGAGGCAAGGGCTATTCATCTTTCTATTTCATCCTCTCCCTATCCCAAGTGCCTGTCAGTACTTTCTGCAAGTGTTCAGTAAATATTGAATGAATGGAGTCTGGGCAGTATTCAATTCCACAAGCACTAATTAAATGCCTTCTACCACCTGTGTGACCCTGGGCAAGTCACTTAACCTTGTTTACCTCAGTTTCTTTTTTCTTTCTTTCTTTTTTCTTTTTTTTTTTTTTTTTTGCTTTTTGGAGGGGGAAGGTAGGGCAATTGGGGTTAAGTGACTTGCCCAAGGTCGCACAGCTAGTAAGTATCTGAAGCCGAATTTGAAATCCTCCTGACTCCAGGGCCATTGCTCTATTCACTGCACCACCTAGCCGGCCCTGCCTGTTTCTTTATCTGTAAAATGAGCTGGAGAAAGAAATGGCAAATCACTCCAGCACGTCTGGCAAGAAAACCCCAAATGGGGTCACAAAGAGTCAGACAGGACTCAACAACACCATGTTCAAGCACCGTGATTAGGTACTGAGATACACAGGGAAAATCCAAACAGCTCCTTTTCTTAAGGAGTTACATTCTGCAGGAAAAGTTCAATTAAATGAAAAGATACCAAAAAAAAAAAATTAATAACTTGGAGGCAGCAAGAGGCTACTAATAGTAACTATCATTTATATAGTGCTTTAAGCTTTGCAAAGTGCTTTAGAAATATTATCTCATTTAAGCCTCTCAACAACCCTTCAAGGCTCTGTTATTTACCCCCACTTTACAGATGAGGAAACTGAGGCGGATGATTTTTTCCCCCCCTAGGGTTATAGCACCACCTAGATTATTTAAATAGCCACTGAGGCGTACTCACTCACAACTGAGAAAGATCAGCAAAGGCTTTTCTGCAGGAATTGGCTCTTTCCCGAACTGTGCTTTCAAGGAAAAGATCCTGAAAATTAGGGGAAGAGGATGGAGTGAGTTCCACATAAAGGACCACCTTTGCAAAGACAGGGAGGCAGGAGATAGAGGGCCCTGGTAGTCTGGAACACGGGAAGGGTGTGAAGGGGAGTAATATGAAATGGCAGCAGAAGGGTGGACGGACGCTAGATCGGGGAGGGCTTTGCATACCAGGCTGACTTTGTATCTTATCCTAGATACAGTGGAAAGAGCACGGGTTCTGTTCCTGGCTCTGCCACTAAGTATCTGCGCGACCAGAGGCTAGTCGCGTCCCCTCTCTGTGTCTTAAAGTCCTAGTCTGTATGTAAAATAAGTGTGCCTAGATAGGACGCCCTCATCTGCTTCACGTGCCTCCCGGGGATGGGGAATGCGGGGTGTGGCTGGCGCAGCTTCACGGGGAGCAATATCTGTGTGAACCACCAGGTGGCGCTCGAAGCTCAAACTGGCCCCGCTAGCTTCGACTGAGCATGTGCCAGCAGCCTGGCGTCTCAAGCTGAGTATGAAGGGCTACCCCATAGTTGTCTTTCCGAGATTCTGAGCGAGTCTGGGGGTATAAATTAATCCCCTCAGAAATCATGCCTGTAGCTTGGCACATTAGCCTCATCCCACGACGTCTTAATCACCCGATTCTGCCCGCCTCCAAAAGAACGACTCATTGTAGATCAAAGCACACTTGCTGAAATGAAATCAGAAAAGGAGCCTACGGTGCTTAAACGTGACACGGCCTGAGTCCGCCAGCGCCATTTACATTTGAGTCTGAACTTGCCTCTTCCCCCCCCGCCCAAAGACCTGCCGAAATCAGAGTCACACTAGGAGGAGAAGCTCCCCCACCTGATGCCCCCACAGGCTGGCTCAGTGCGTCTGTCTCAGCTGTCACCTCTCAGGAGCTCATCTCTCCCTGATGGACTGGGGGAGGGGGGGGGGGGCGCCCACTGGAGCAAAACGACGGTCACCCACCCACTGCTTGCTCAAATCTTGGAAACAGCACAGCTTCAGAGGGAGAAATGCTGTACACTGCCGCTCCCTTATAAAATTCCAACCAGTGCTTATGACTTCATGCAGTCTTCTAGCTTGGTCCTTTATATCCGCAAAAGCTGTCCACCACTCTCCATCCCAGCCTCCCCCCGACCCCTATCCCGTCCTCCCAGCTCACACTTAATAGAAAATACGGGGTGGGGGTAGGGGAGGGGGAGGAGGGAGCAAGAAACACTACAATCTGGACTCTCAAGAGGGATTGTCGCCAGTGGTGCTACATCAGAATAAATGAATTGGACTACATTACCCAGAAGCTCCCTTAGGAGTTACGATTATTTGGGGTAGAGATTATGCATCAAAGTTGGAATGTTTAAAAATTATTTAATGTTAATTGCTTTAAAATGTACTTAAATTTACATGAATAGAGGGAATTATGGTTCCTTGTCAGAAGATTGTGTCATAGAATCATCAACACAGAAGAGACTTTGGGAAAAATCAAGTCTATCGTCCCCATATTTTATAAGGAAGGAAATTAAGATTCAAACAAGGACATTGGCTTGCACAAGGCTACATGACTGGTTAGTGGTCCCCCCATTTCACTATTGCCTGAGGATACTAAATGAACCTAATAGATTTCATTTCACAAACACTGGAATGAAAATCCTGGAATTGCTTGACATTCAGACTAGAAAACATCCAGCATGGCCAAGATAGGGCTTAGAATACAATAAGAGGTCCCATATTACTTGGCTTGTAGATACAGTAGTTCCACTATGTAGCAGTTGGAACTCCACCCTATAGCTTTGACCTATGGGAAGTTGGGAGAGGATAGAGTGCTGAACTTAGAGACAGGAAGACCTAGGTTCAAATCCTTGCTAGCTTTGTGACCCTAGGAAATTCACTTAACCTATCTCTGTGCCTTATTTTCTTCATCTGTAAAATGGGGTTAATAAAAGCACCTACATTCCTGAATTGTTGTAAGGTTCACTAGAGATAATATTGTAAAGTGCCTGGCACATAGTAGGTACTTTTAAAATGTTTGTTTCCTTCCCTACAGTTTCCCATACATACTCTTTGTTGGGAAGGGTTATCAGAATAGTATTTCTCTGCTTCTCACTTCCTCTTCCATCTAAATACATCATTACCTGCTCTTCCCTGTAAACTCAAGGCCTTCCACACCCTGGAATTGGTTTCCACCTTGACAGGAAACCTATGTATAACCAAAGAAATACTTTATGTTTTGATCATGGCGAGAGTAATAGAAAAGTAGGAGCAGCTATAGGGGAAAATCCAAAGACTGATGGGAAAAATCTTTCTCCTCCTGAAATGACTAAGTGAGAGTTTTTTTAGTAACAAAGATAATGTTTTCCACATTATGGAGGGGAGAAAAAGGCCAAGAACCCATTTCAATAAACACTTATTTAGCTTTTTGCCCTACTCTGGGCCAGGCATGAGCTAGGAATGTAAAGACAAAGATAAAGAAGCATATATTTGATCTACAAGATTTCATGCCACTGAAATCATAAAACTTCCCATCTACCTTCCTTCTTCTCCAGTGGACTCATTTCTGAGCCAGAGAACCCACTTATAAGTTCAAAATTATTGAGATCAGCATTTGTGTGGTAAGTATAATGGAAAGGACCTAGGGTTGAGGAATCAGGGTGGTCTAGCTTCCACCTCTGCTATAAACTAGCCTTGTTATCTTGGGCAAGCTGGCACTCCTTAGAGTCCTAGGCTTTAGAATGAGAAGGGATCTTACAGATGATCTTGTCCCATTTCCCTTTTTTATACCCAAGGAAATCAGCCCACAGGAGTTAAATGACTTGCCCATGCTGTACTCAGCAAGTGACTAAGCTGAGATTCTTTGGCATCAGATCCAGAGCTCTTTCCATTATAGGAAGCTAGATGGCCAGTAGATAGAGTATTAGACTTAAATTAAAATCCTGCTTCAAACACTTACTAGCTATCTGACCTTGGGCAAATCTCTTAACCTCTCTCTGCTTCAGTTTCCTTCTCTGTAGAATGGGGATAATAATCATAGCACCTACCTCCAGGGTTATTGTAAAGGATTAAATGAGAAAACACAGTTGAAGTATTTTGTAAATATTTTGTTGTTCAATCATAACTGACTCTTTGTGATCCCTTTTGGGGATTTTCTTGGGAAACATACTGGAGTGTTTGCCATTCCTTTCTCCAGCTCATTTGACAGATAAGGAAACTAAGGCAAACACTTACTTGCGTAGAGTCACACAAGTAGTAGGTATCTGAGGCCAAATGTAAACTCAGAAAGATGAGTCTTTCTGACTCCAGGCACTTTATCTACTGTGCCACCATTTAAGTGCTGATATGCCACACTCCTCCCTGGGCCTCTGTTTTCTATCCTGCAAAATGAGAGGGTTGAACTTAATCGCCTATAGATTCCCTTCTAGCTTTAGATAGTGAATGAAATAATGAAAATAGTTCATGTTCTCAAAATGGCAGAGTTGAGATGTTGCAGGAAATATCTTACTTAGGGCACTGACTTGGCAACCATTCACTTGAATAGCCACAGAGATAATGTTTTTCTACACAATGGGGAAAAGTCACAGGAAACCATTTGACGTACATAGTTTCAATTTATTTTCTTTATTGAAAAAAGCCATACATATTTTTTCTTTTTCTATGTATGATTCAGCAGTCAAGGTAAGATGGAATAACCAGAAACATTGCTAGTTGTCATCCTGCCTTAAGTCTTCTCTACTCCAGATCATCCTCCACTCAGCTGCCAAATGGATCTTCCTATTGAGGGGATGCCCATCAATTGAGAAATGACTGAACAGTTGTGGTATATGAATGTAATGGAATACTATTGTGCTATAAGAAATGATGAGCAGGTGGATTTCAGAAAAACCTGGAAAGACTTACATGAACTGATGCTGAGGGAAGTGAACAGAACCAGGAGAGCACTGTACACAGTAACAGCAACATTGTGCTATGACCAACTTTGATGGACTTAGCTCTTCCCAGAAATACAATGATCTAAGACAATTCCAAAAGACTCAAGATGAAAAATGCTATCCACATCCAGAGAAAGAACTATGGAGTAGTCTGAATTCAGATCAAAGCATGCTCTTTTTTCTTTTTGTATTTTTTTTCTTTCTCATGGTTTTCCCCTTTTGTTCTGATTCTTCTTTCACAACATGACTAATATGGAAATATGTTTAATATGATTGTGCATGTATAACCTTTATCAGATTGCTTGTCATCTTGGGGATGGGGGAAAGGGAGGGAGAGAGAAAGCAGGAAGGGAAAAAAAAATTGGAACTCAAAACCTTATAAAAGTGAATGTTGACAACTATCTTACATGCAACTGGAGAAAAAAATACTATTAAGTGGGAAAAAACAAAACAAATTAACTTTCTTCGAGTGGTTTTTCATTTGCTTCTCCAGTTCATCTGACAGATGAGGAACTGAAGGCTAACAGGGCTAAGTGACTCACTCAGCATCTGAAGGTTAATAAGTGTCTGAGGCCGGATTTGAACTCAGGAAGATGAGTCTTCCTGCCTCCAGGCCTAGCACTCCATCCACTGTGCCACCTGGTTGCTCAATATAAATACTAGCTATTATCATTAATTACAGTTTGAACTCCAGCTATTTCATTCCCCTGAGCACCAATCACTTTACCATCATTGCATTACTTCCTGTACTTGGTTTGCATGCATATCCATTATTCCCATGGAACTGTCCCCCATTAACATTGATTCACCTAACACTGTGCTTTAACAGATTCAAATAAATGGTATTACGCAAGAGATGATTTTATCTGTTGGGAGACACAAGTTATTCTTGGAAATTCCAGGGACCCTGACAGATAGTAGAGTGTAAAGGAAAAACTGCTAGGCTTAGAGCCAGGAGCCCCTGTGTTTGAATGCCAGCTCTGACACTTGTTAGCAGTGTGACCATTGACAAATCAACAAGTCAACAAACATTTGTTAAATGTTTACTATGTACTAGGCACCTGGTAAAGTAGTGGGGATTCAAATATAAGCAAAAAAAAAAAGACAATCCCGGCCCCAGGAGCTTTCTCGGTAATGTGGGAAGACCACACATAAAAGGAAGCTGGAAAGCAGGAGAGAGAGGGAGGAGGAGGGCAAAGGAAGTGGACACAGGGGTGGAGTGTCCTTCCAGTGTGAGAAGTCTAAGAGAAGAGTGAACTGCCAAAGTGAAGAGGTTTCTGTGCTACTCATGAGAGAAAGTCCAGAAAGGCAGGGATAAAGCCTGGCAAGGAACACTGCCTTCAAGAAACAAATGTAAAATGTTGTGTTTGCCATTAAAAGCCCTTCATAATCTAGCCCCTGCCTACCTTTCCATTTGCACCTCACTCCCTACCATGTACTCTTGAATCCAATGACATTGGCCTCCTCACTGTTCCATGAACAAGACCTTCCATCTCTCAGGGGAGGGGGGGCTCTCTGGCTGTTCCCCATGCCTGAAATGCTCCCCCTCCACTCACATTACTGACCCCACCTCCACCAACTCTGCATCCCCAACCCCACTTCCTTTATGTCCCAAACAACTCCTTCTAATTCCAGTGCCTTCCCTCTGCTAATTATTTCCCATTTATACTGTCTATAGCTTGCTCTGTATATATATTTGCTTGCATATTGTCTCCCCCCTTAGATTGTAAACTCCTAGAAGGTAGGGATTTTCTTTTGCCTTTTTTGGTAGCCCCAGCACTTAGCCCAGTTCTTGGTATATAATAAATGCTTAATAAGTGTTTATTGTTTGATAGATTAAAAGTCATTTAACCTCTCTGAGCCCCAGTCATCCATATGTAACTGAGTCCCAAAGCCCATCGATATAAGACTCTTCATTGGTGGTCAGTGCCTTGCAGTTGAAGAACTGACCAGAGAGGGAGAAAGGAGTTCACATTCTTCCAACTTGAGAGTCTTAAGGTTTCTTCAGTCTTTTCTGAGGCTTCTGGTTTCTACCTTGGAGAGAGAAGATGGATAATGTTAACCCCACTTCAGGTTGCTAAAAGGAAAATAAGACTCTAAGAAAGACATGAGAGGACTGACAGTCTCCATCACGTCCCTATTGCCAGCTTACAGCACTAGATTTCAGAGGAATTTTCCCTTGGGTGAGACCTGAGACTCTTGGTTTAGCTGTTTACCTGGTTGCCAATGGGAGAACTCCTTCAGTCTCTGTTGTGTGATATATGTTCTCCTATGTATAATTTCTCTGATTTCTATTTTACTGCCTTTACAGATGTCTTTCTTGTTCTATGTGCATTCATTGAGGAACTGGTATTTGGTGGGAAAGGGGTCAAGCTTTGGATATAAAGTTTGGGATCCTGCTTCCCCACCAAAAGAACATTGATTAGAAGTTTAACTTGAACCTGAAACCCACATCCTCTAGACTAACAATACTTAAAGGAATAGATAGACATCATTCTAGGTCCATTATCTCTGAAGAAAATGGAGTGAACAAACTTCTGACCCCAATCTCCTGCTTCTTCCTCCTGGCAGGAATTAAAGTCTCTTTTGAAGAAGGGTTGGGGAAGCCGGCTGGTGGAACCCCAGAACACCAGCAATTGTGGTGATTCCAGAATTATCAGCACAGATATGCCTAGGACAAAGTGAGAGGTTAGTGCCCTATGGACTTTGGGACCAGTATTTGGGGAACACGAGGCTTCCTCCCCTGGGGGCAAAAAGCTGCTGAAGAAACAGCTGCACAGAAGCCATTTTGCAGCGTCAGTAATGGCTCTAGCTCCTGGTCTGTGAACTGTAGGAAGATCCAGCAATCAGTCTGGGGGTTAATCGCTTTTGCTTTAAACTGCCTGGATCTGGATTGTGGTCTCGGGGGGAAGTTTGGGGTGGGTATCCAACTTGCCAGAGTGGGTGGAGGCTTTACAGAGGCCACCCAACTGGCGGAAGCTGTGAAGACCCCACGTTTGGGCAGAAGCTCCCCTGTCTGGTGGCAGAGTCCTACTGTGGCAACAAGCCCAAAAATCAAGTAATCAAGTGGCAACATGCCTAGGCAAATGAAACAAAATAAACAGAAAAGTTCAACATTGACTCCTATTTTAGGGGCAAAGAGGCTCAAAGCATGGAGGAGGACTGTGAGGTCAGAACTCCTGCACCAAAAGCCCCAAATGAAAATATAAGCTGGCTACAGGCCATAGAGGACCTTAAGAAGCAGATAAGAGAAGTGGGGGAAATTTTGGGAAGAGAAATGAAAAAGATGCAAGAAAAGTATGAAATGACAGTCAACAGCCTGACTGAGGAAAATAACACCTTAAAAAATAGACTAACTCAAATGGCAAAAGAGGCTCAGAAAGGCAATGAGGAAGAAAATGCCTTAAAAAGTTGAATTTGCCAGATGGAAAAAGAGTCTCAAAAGCTCACTGAGGAGATTCATTCCTTCAGAGTTAAACTGGAGCAAATGGAAGCTAGTGACTTTATGAGAAATCAAGATGCTGTTAAACAGATCCAAACAAATGAAAGAATAGAAGGCAATGTGAAATATCTCATGAGAAAAACCACTGACCTGGAAAATAGATCCAGGAGAGACAATTTAAAAATTATTGGACTACCTGAAAGCCATGATCAAAGAAAGAACCTAGAAATCACCCTTCAAGAAATTCTCAAGGAAAATTGCCCTGATGTTTTAGATCCAGAGGGCAACATAGAGGTTGAAAGAATCCACCAATCACCTCCTGAAAAAGATCCCAAAAAGAAAACTCCCAGGAATATTATAGCCAGGTTCCAGAATCTTCAGATCAAGGAGAAAATACTATAAGCAGCCAGGAAGAAACAATTTCAATATTGTGGAAACACAATCAGAATAGCACAGGACCTGGCAGCTTCTACACTGAGGGATTGAAGGGCATGGAATATGATATTCCAGAGGGCAAAAGAGCTGGGATTGAAGCCAAGGGTCATCTACCCAGCAAAACTGAGTATCTTGTTTCAGGGGAAAATATGGTCATTCAGTGGAATAGAGGGCTTTCAAGCATTCTTGAGGAAAAAACCAGAGTTGAATAGAAAATTTGACATTCAGACACAAGAAGCAAGAGATGCTTGAGAAGGCAATCAAGGAAAAGAAATCAAAAGGAACTTATCAAAGTTGGACTATTTACAGCCCTACATGGAAAAACAATAACTGTTTTTGATGAAACCTTTCTCATCATGAAAATAATTGAAGAAGGGTACATGGCATATGTTCACAGGTATACATGGATAGAGGGCACAGGTTGAATTTGATGGGAAGGGATGATTCTTTTTTTTTTTTTTGGAAGGCAATTGGGGTTGGGTGACTTGCCCAGGTTCACATGGCTGGGTTTTTGTTTGTGTGTTGGGTGACTGGGGCCAGATCCGAGCTCGGGTCCTTCTGGCTCCAGGGCTGGCTCTCTGCTCACTGTGCCACCTAGCTGCCCCAAGGAAGGGATGATTCTTAAGGGGTGAAGTCAAGAGGTGAGAGAGGAAAGTGGCAAGAGGAGATGGAGAGAGACAGGGTAGGGTAAACTATCTCATGTAGAAGAGGCAAGGGGAAGTAGTTGCAGGGAGGGGAAGAACAGGAAGGCAAAAAGGCAAAAGCATATTCTCATTGAAGTTGGCTCAAGGAGAGAATCACATACATACTAAATGGAATATCTTACCCTCACTCTCCTGAGTAGGGGAAAGGGGGATGAGAGGGGGGATGATGAAGGGGAGGGCATTCTGGGGAGAGGGGAGGTTAGAAGTACCCACTATCAAAGTGGGACAGGATCAAAGTAGGGAATGGACCAGGTGGGAGGTGAGACAGGTGGGAGGGAAATATAAGCAGTCTTTTACAATATATCTACTATGGTAATGTTTTACATAGCTATACATGTACAACACATACTGAATTGCTTATCTTCTCAGAGGGAGTGGGTAACAAGGGAGAAAGGGAATGGATCTGAAAATCAAAGTTTTAAAATTAAATGTTTCATAAGATGTCCAGGCAGTGGGGCTCAGAGATTCACCTTGCCCTAACGGCAAAGTCGAAGGGGGTATGGGAGAAGATATGGGAGAGAGCAGATTGGATGAGGGGATATCTAGTGGGACTGCTATTTTGGGGTGGTGGATAGGGAAAAAATGGGGGAAAAATGTAACTCATAATCTGGTGGAAATGAATGATGTAAACCAGAAGTTAATAAAGCATTTGTTCAATTAAAAATAATAAAATAAAATAAAATAAAAATTTTTAAAAATGAAGAAGGGTTGGGGGAGAAGAGATTAGGCATATGTATTCTGCCATAAGATACATGTAGGGGACAGTCCCTGCTACACATAATATGGGTTTAATAAAAGACTCCTAGAATTTTAGAATATTTAGAATATTTACAAAGTTTTTCTGAGAAAAGAGCTTTGTAAATCTAGAAGAATTCTATAAATATGACTAACTAAATAGAGATTCCAATCTCTTGGCCTGATCTGGCTACTCTTGACTGCTTAAATTCCCCTTAAAGAGTGACTTACAAATTATATGTAGTTTTTTCAAATTTGATATCACCAACACTTTTCAAAAAACAACCCACACAATAATTTCAACTCATATTTTATTAAAATAAAATTTAAAATATGTTTCTATATTTCTACTATTTAAAATATCTCTAATTGTGTTTGCAGTTTCAACTGCTCCTGTAGAATTTTCTCTTTACATCAATTATATATTTATCCATCATGAAGGGGTATTTTTAAAAAATTGTGGCAGAGGAAGTATGATGTGTGAGATTCAGAGAAATCCTTAGAATCAGGAAGAACTGGGCTCTAGTGCCTCTGTGATGCATACTGGCTGTGTGGCTTTGGGCAAGTTGCTCAACCTCTCAGTTCTCTAAGCAACTCTCTAGGCAAGACTATAATTTGTAAAGAAGGTCCTGACTAGTGTTGTCAGAGGGAGCTCTTCAATGGAGAGCTCCCTACATTAATGAAGTTACAAGTCTGGTCCAAAATATTTTTAAATGGCAATAACAATTTTATTTAAGACAATTACATTAATATTTAATTATTGAAAATTTTGTGCAATTGTCTGTAACAAGTTATTTTGTAAGCTGAAGTGTTTTTGGGGGGTGGCTTGGTGGCACAGTGAATAGAGCACTGGCCCTGGAGTCAAGAAGACCTGAGTTCAAATATGGCCTCAGACACTTAACTAGCCTTTGTGACCTTGGGCAAGTCACTTAAATCCAATTTCCCCCCCCAAAAAAAAGCAAAAAAAAAAATATGTTTTCTTAAGCCAGTTTATTATATATTACAAATAACCAAAATTAATGATGTTGAACAATATGACAGAATTGTAGTTCTTTTAACCCATATGGATTTCAGCAATCAGAATGTATATTGACAATCAGAAATTGACAGGTACATTTGACTCAGTTTATCCACTTCACATTCAGGTGCCTAAATAGCATGATAGCACAACTTACAAGTGTCCTGAGCCTACACCAACTGACAAGAGAGGGTGATGGATCTTGCCTCTAGATTAAACAGGAGTCAGACTCAAATTTGATCCTGTCTCAAGTTTGACTTCATTTGCATATTTGTTGTTCAATCATTTCAGTTGTGTTCAACTCTTCATGCCCCCTTTTGGGGTTTTCCTGGCAAAAATACTGGAGTGGTTTACCATTTCTTTCTCCAATTCATATCCTACAGATAAGGAAACTGAAGCAAACAGTTAAGTCTTGGGTTGGATTTGAACTCAGGTCTTCCTGACTTCAAGCTCAGAGCTCTTATCTATTGTGCCATCTAGCTGCCGCCATTTGCATACACTGTGTCAAATAACTACTGCTACACTTACTCGGAGAGTGAACTTTCCTTATTAGTTTTACTTTAGTTCACTTTGATTTGAGCCTTGCTTTTAGCAAAAAAAAAAAAAATGGTTGTCACTGTCAGACATAAGGTCACTGACAGAAAGTCTCCATACACACCAAAATATTTATTGCAGCACTTACCACAAAGTAAGCATACATTGATTGAAGAATGGCTAAGCAAATTGTGGCAGTGCTTATAATGGAATATTACTGGGCTACAAGAAATGAGGAATATGATGAAATGAGAAAAGAATGGGAAAACTCATATGAACTGATGAAATGTGAAGTGGAGCCAGGAAAATATATACATAATGACAATAACAATTTAAACAGAAAGACCAACAACCATGAAATGATCAAAATGTTGTAAAACTATGAAGAAACAACTTGGCCCCCTCTCCATCCCCACTGCTCTGTAGAGGTTTGGCAATGAGGTTCTATGAGTGTGAAACATTGTACATAATGTCAGTTTTTTTAATATACTGATAGGTTTTGCTGAATCTTTTTTTCCCCTATTCTTTCTCTTTTATTTGTTACAAGGGATGGATGTGTGGGCGAGATACAGGAGGAAAGTTAAGTGATTAAAAACAAAAATCTATTTTAAAAAAGAAAAAAGTAGGTCAGAGTGGTCCTCAAAAATATCCAACAATTTTGGCTATTGTTTTAATTCTGCCTTGGACTCCCCAGAATCTTGTACCTCTTCAGTGGCTCCCCAAGGTGATAAAAATCTACTTTATAGTCTTATGGGTAGAGTAGTGTCATGGAAAGAACAACGGATTTGGGTCAGATGATCGAGTTTGAAATCTGACTTTACTACCTGGATGATCATCGCCAAGCAGGACAATTCAAAGCCTGGAAGGTTTGCTTCATAAATATAATAAACGTATCCGTATTAGCTGAGATGGAGACAATGAGCTTGCCCTCTTAACTTAGCTTTTGCCCTTACTCAGACTTTTTTGAGTGGCAAGGCTAGACAGATTTGGGGGATCCAGGAGAAACCATGGGGCCTTTTGCACTGTGTTGTGAAGTAGCCTTTATAATGATTTATATAGGTTACATGGATAAAAGTGGACAGGAGTTAAAGGAATATTCTAACCCTAAATCAGATGCAGGTTTAGGACAGAGAAATTGATCCTACTAGCAAGAAAGAAGTAAGACAGGATAAATGCCTGCAGGGTTCAATTAGTTGGCTAGATAACCAAATACACCTTTTCCCTCAGGGCAGAGAGTGAGGGACTGCTAGGCCAGAATGTTATGTACATTGCTTGTCTGACAAGGTTTGTTTATTCGATGTCTTTCCCTAATTGTTTTCTTTGTCATATGTACAGATTGTATCTGGACTGAAGGATAATAACTATATTATAAAGACAAATTGCATCAATAAAGTGTTTTTAAACAATTAAAAGAAAAATAAAATAAAAAATAACTAATTGACTCAGGTATTCTGAAATACTGTGTCTATAATAATTAGGGGAGCTAGGTGATGCAGTGAATAGGTCTGGCGTCAGGAAGACTCATCTTCCTAAGTTCAAATCCAGCCTCAGACACTTAGTAACTGTGTGACCCTGGGCAAGTCACTTAATCCTGTTTGCTTCAGTTTCCTCATCTGTAAAATGAGCTGGAGAAGGAAATGGCAAACCACTACAGTATCTTTGCCAAGAAAACCCCAGATGGGGTCAGGAAAAACCAGACACAACTGGAACAACTACAATAGTAGTAATGATAATGCTAACTAGCTGCCTGACTATTTTTCATTCTAAAAGAACTAGACCTTAGGGGTGATGACTATGCAAACCTGCAGAGCCTTTTCCTTTACAGAGAGAAGTGTGCTTAATTCTTTGCTCCTAGTCTGATTATTAAATGGATGAGAAGATCTGCTGAATAGCTGAAGCTTAGATTCTGGGGGCTAAGCTGAAAGAGATCACACAGCCCACTCCTCATCTTATGTGGAAGAGGCAGCACCTCCTCTAAGGATTCCAGCTGAAATCCAGGAAAGGTGGGGACAGGGTAGAGAAAGGACAGGGAGAAAAAAGTCAAGGGAGACAGAGACAGAGACCTAGAGGGACAGAGACAGTGGTGGAGATAGAACGAGAAAAGACAGGAGAGACAGATAGAGATGGAGAGGGAAAGGGAAAAGGAAAAGAGAGAGAAAGATAGAGACAGAGGAGGAGAGAGAGAGAGATCAAGAGAGACAGAGGGAAGAGGAGAGATACACTGAGAGACAGAGACAGAGAGAGGGAGGAAGAGAGGTAGGGAGAAAGAGAAGGAGCAGGAGAAAGAGGAAGGGAGACATGATACTCAGGTAGGAGTTGCCAAGAACTCCTTGTTCTTATTTGTCTTTCATTTTTGAAGAGGACCATTGATATCACAGGATGATATCTTGACTTGAGTGAATTGGATTTAAGTGAGGCAGGGCTGTGCAGCCATCACTCTCTCCTCCAGAGTCATTAAAGTTCAGTGGCAAGACAAAAGTCAAGATGAGTGATGATGGCTGGGATGCAGTGAATGACCTTGGCATCTCCAATATCTGACCAAGTTATGAGTGTTCCATAGTGCTCACTCAGCTGCCTTCGTGGCCCTTGGAACAAATTGTTCTCATCCTCCCATTATGCAGGGGGAAGTCTTCACATGCTTGGAGGAAACGTCCCCCTTACCTGGCAGTTACCCTCAACCTGGTTCAACCCATCTGCAAAGAAGACTTTTTGCCAGGGTATGGGCACTGCACATGCCACAGCTTCTTGGAGGCACAAGTGAGAGTGGGGTAGCAGGGGGACACCAAAGGTGTATGAGCAGCCCTCAAAAGAGCTTAGTAAGCCCACACACTAGAGGTGCTGGTCCTCCCTGAACCACACAACCAATGGGGAGCAACAGGGACACAATATAGCTCCCAGCTTAGAGAGAGAAGTATGATGGCATCACCAGAAGACATTGGCAACCCTACAACATAGCAGATGCGAGTTGCACCTCCACAAATACTGTCTACCTGGGTGAACTCATATGTGATCACTATACATGCTTACTCCTCCCATTAATGGTGTGTTAATTTATGAGAATCTTTGTCCTAGGTTTATGGAGGGTGGGAATAGGATGCTATGTTTTATCACTACTTTTCTTACTATATTATTTAACTAAATGTCTTTTTGTTGAATATGTGTCCCCTGACTGACTAGCAGGAGTAAACACATTGGTAGAGGCTCATGATCCATAGTTTTCAATGGACCCACAAAGCACCTTGATCATGGGAGAGATTTTCTGAGTCCCCTGCCTGCAAGAATGGAGTGTCCTAGAACCAAGAAAAAATAATAAATGGAGTAAATTATCTCCAAAACACTCATGAAAAATGATGGAGTTGGTCCATCGGAATGATCCCCAGCTTCAAATTCAAAACAGTACATCCTTTAATTCAGTATTCTGAAGCTGGCATTCCTTTTTTTCCAATTCTGTCCCTCATTTCTAGCTGTAACCACAAGAGGGCCAGAAAACAAGTAAAGCCTTCCTGATCACCCCTTCCCCCACCCTCCTCCTATTCTGGCCCTCACCTCACCCACCGCACTCCACCCTGAAGTGCTGTCCCAGAACCCTAGAAAAATATAAAGCCTTGAATCTGAGAGTGAAAGAAAGTTCTGAGTTGAAAAAAGATGCACGATTTCTAGGAAACCTATAAGATGAGAGGGAAGGAAAGATAGACTTTGTGCAATAAGCCGTGATCTGAGAGAGATATGGATGCTAAGCTGGGGCCTGCCCAAGCCCAGAGAGGGACTGAATCTTCCCGGAGAAGGCTAGGGTAGGGCTGGGGTGGAGAGGACCTAGGCAGAGATAAGATAAAGCATTAGGCCTCCCTGAGGGAAACTGGTAGATGGGCCTGAAAAATCATTTTGGGAAAGGGGAGGAAGGGTAGAATCTTCTCTTTCTCTCCATCTGCTGTCCTATGGTGGTCTTAATCTGGCTTCCACATGGGAATTTATTTTTTTTTCTTTTTGGAGGGGGAAGGGCAGGGCAATTGGGATTAAGTGACTTGCCCAAGGTCACACGGCTAGTATTAAGGCTGGATTTGAACTCAGGTCCTCCTGACTCCACGGCTGGTGCTCTATTTACTGTGCCACTGCCACCCCCACACCTGAACTTCTTAACCTCCACATCAGACTTCCTACTTCCTGTCAGTACTTAGGCCAGTGTCAAAATCTTTTCTCTGTTGGGCTTGCCCCAACAATCAGTCACCCCTGGTCACCCTCTCTGCCTTAGGGCCTTCTGGAAAGCTTATCAAATGTGCTTGGGACCCAAAGCTGGAAGAACAGTTTATATCTCAGATCAGAATCTGAAAAGGTCTCCTGAGGCTGGAACTATGGACTAAAGTTAATCAAATTAAATTTAACCGGAATAAATGGGAAAGGGTTTTGCATTTGTGTCCAAAACAAAACAAATTCCAGAAGGAAAAGGCATAACTTTGTTGTTTAGTCATTTTCACCCCAACTCTATTTGGGGTTTTCTTGGCAAAGATACTGGAGCAATTTGCCAACTCATTTGACAGAAGAGGAAACTGTGGCAAATGGGGTAAGTGACTTGCCCAAGGTCACTCAGTTAGCATGTTTCTGAGGTCAGATTTGAACTTCCTGAATCCAGGGCCTGCAGTCTATCCACTGCTCTACCTAGCTGCCTCTCTGACTAGTAAAAACAAGCATATTTGTGTGGACTCATGAACTATAGTTTTGAGTGGGAGAGGGTGAGACAAAAAAGAACACACTGAATTCTAGTCCCAGCTCCACTACTGCCTAGCTGTGTAGGCCCAGGCAACCTCTCCAGGCCCCAATTTCTGTAAAACTGGCCCCTGATCTGTAAAACAGTGGAAAGGATCTCTAAGGTCCTTTCCAATTTTCAGACATCTCATGGCTTCACATTATACATATTTGGAGCTACAAGGCACTGAGGTCATCTGCTCCAAGCCCCTTGTTTGTAAAATGAGCAAGCTAAAATCCAATTCTGTTTTCTCCAGATCCTTTACTTTCTGCCTCCACAGTCTCCTTGTCCCCTTGCAAAAGTAAGTGAAACTCAAGGAACTGCTGGTGGGAAAGAATATTCTAGAAATATAGGGAAATATAGAAATGGACTGGACTAGTGATGTTATTAGATTCTCTCAGAAGAGGAAATTCTGTCTACTAATGGAGGACAGTACCTTTATCTGCATCTTGTATTACAGCTGCCTAGAACAGTGGTCAAAGGTAAGTAACTTACCCAGGGTCACACAGACAGACGTAGGACCTGAACCCAGATCTTCTTCAATCCAAGGTGGGTTCTCTGTCTACTATACCACATTGCCTCTCAAAAAAAATAGGAAAACACATAACTATAGAGTTACTCTTTGTGAATCAGGGACTTTTAGATTATGATACCAATATGAAAACCATTTCACTGTGGAAACCAGCCCTGGAGGGTGTGAGTGAGGGTTAGTCCCAGCACTTCCCTGCCAGGCCAGGCCAGGCCAGGTACCTTTGTCTCTGGCTGCACATTTGGGAGAAGAATCTCTCAGAGAGAGCAAGTCCTGGGATATTCTCAGAGAAGCTTGTGAGAGAACTGGGCCTGTGCCCTGAATGGAGGGAGGAGGGTAAAGAAATGGGGTAGATTCACTAACCCCAACATCTTTACTCTTGGTCCCTATACTGGATGTCCTTTGCTAGGCAGAATTTCAGAGCTGAAAGGGACCTCAGCAGCCTTCTGGTTGAATTCAGACCTAAAAAGAATCCCTTGTACAACATAACGAGTGTCCACTCAAGCCACTAGGTGGCATAGTAGATAGGACAGTAGGCCTGGAGTCCAAAAGGCCAAAGACCAGAGTTCAAATTTGACCTCAGACACTTGCTAGCAGTGTGACCCTGGGCGAGTTACCCCTTGCATAAAACTAGACAAGGAAATGGCAAACTGCTACAGGATCTTTGCCAAGAAAATCCCATGAGGTCACAAAGAGTCTGACATGACTGAACAACAACAACAAAGACCGGCCTCCTCTTGAAGACCACCAATGATGGGGGAGGTCTCTATCTCAAAGAATAACTTATTGCACTCTGGGACAGCTGTAATAATTGGGAAAATTTCCCTGGCATCAAGGCTAAATTTGCTTTCTTGTGCATCTCCTAACCATTGCCACTCGTTCTTCCCTCAAGGGACGAACAGAACAAGTCTAATCTTTCCTCTGGGTGCATGACAGCCCTCTAAACACTTGAAGAGAGTTCTCCTGTCAGCCCCCTCCTCCACTTTCTCTTCTCTGATTCTTCTCTGATTCCCTCTCCTCCCACACACCAGGTGCTTACACCAAGGGCTCCCACACTCTACAGTATAAATCCACCTACCACCTTAACCCCCTGGGAATTTCCATTTTCCCAGCCCCCACACTCTCATTCTTCCTTGTCAGGACTCCACCCTCTACCTCTATCCCACTAGTGTGCATGTATCTCATTATCAATCCCCGGTGGGCCCTCTGAACCAAATGAATCTCATCTATTCCTGCCCAGCTTTCTCAATTCCCGATTGACTTGGCCTCCTTGTCAGCTCCCTGGGAAGAAGGATCTCTCCCTCTGTTAAGTGACCCTAGGCCCTACTTGTCCCAGGAAGGACAGTACCAACATCCCCTGAGTCAGGGTGCTTATGAGGAGCCCTGATTGACTGGTTTCTGCTCCATAATCCACAAAGGAGTTCATCAAAGCTATTAATCCAGTTGAGTTGATTACAAATAAATGACTATTCACTGGCTCCCCTAACACACACACACACACACACACACACACACACACTACAACCCTGACCCCTCCAGAACCACTGTTGGCCTTGAACCTGACCTAGGTGAGAGTCAAATGGATCTCTTCAAGCTTATCTAACCCACTCTCCTCATTCTAGAGATGGCTGGGGGGACCCAAGAGACTGCCCCAGTTTCATTGTCAGCCAAAGAGCCAGGACTACAGTCCCATTGTTGATTCCCAGTCCATTGCTCTTGGCATCAATATCTATTAATTACCCACTTTGCAATATCACGATATTTGTAAAGTGCTTTGCAAAACTCAAGGCCCTAGGGGCGGCTAGGTGGCGCAGTGAATAGAGCGCCGCCCTGGAATCAGAAGGACCTGAGTTTGGAGCCGGCCTCCGACACCTACAAAAACCTAGCCGTGTAACCTTGGGCAAATTACTTAACCCCAATTGCCCTAAAGGGGCGGCTAGGTGGCGCAGTGAGTAAGAGCGCCGGCCTCGGAGTTGGGATGACCCGAGATCAGATCTGGCCTCAGAAAATGAGCACCCACGCATAAATCAAAAAAAAAAAAAATGACTAGCCGTGTAACCTTGAGCAAGTTACTTAACCCCAATTGCTTAAAAAAAAACCAAAAACTCAAGGCCCTATATAAATGCCCGATATAGAGGCAGCTGGGTGGTTCAGTGGATAGAGTGCTGGACCTAATTCAGGAAGGACTGAGTGGGAACATACCCTCAGACATTTACTGACTGTGACCCTGGGCATGGCATTTGATCTCTGTCTGCCTCAGGTTCTCCAGCTGTGAAGAGGATAATAGGGTTAACAACATAGCATCCACTTCCTGGAGTTGTAAATAGGATCGACTGAGATAAAATTTGTAAAGCCCTTAGCATAGAGCCTGTCACAAAGCAGGCATTTAATAAATGCTTGTTTCCTTCCTCCCTCCCTCTCCCTGGCCTCAGTTTCCTACTCTGTAAAATGAGAGGACTGGATAGAATAACCCCTGAGTTACTTTCCAGCTTCAAGATCTATAGAGAAGAAGTCATGTGGAGGTGGGAAGAGGAGAGAGTACCAAGCAGCAGCAACTGGAGAGGTTAGGAAAGGCCTTCTATAGGTCTTTGACCCAGGAAGGGAGGTGGTGACACCAAGGGCAAAGGTGAGAGGGGGATTCCAGGTGTGGAGGATGAGATAGATGGAATGCTCAGAGGCCTGCTGGGCTGGAGCACCAAGTGTAGGAGAGGGGAAAGTAGACAGGAGCAGACTGGCTATTACAATCCTTAAGGGCAGCCAGGTGTCACAGTGGATAGAGTGCCAGGCATGGAGTCAGGAAGACCTGAGTTCAAATCCAGCCTCAGCCACTGACTAGCCATGTGACCCTGGGCAAGTCACCCTTGCTTACCTCAGTTTCTTCATCTGTAAAGTGAGCTGGAGAAGGAAATGACAAGCCAGTCCAGTATCTTTGCCAAAAATCCCAAATGGGGTCACTGTGAATGGGCTATGACTGAACAGTAATGATGCAATCCTAGAGACAATAGGAAGTCAGTGACATTTCTGGAGCAGGGGAGTGACGTGAAAATGACAATAGCTTTCATTTATGTGGCACCTTAAGCCTTATAAAGCAATGAACATGTATGACCTCATTTGGTCCCCACATCCAACCAACCCTGAGAGAAACTTCTCCAGCTCTTCAGAGGCCTTTCTCAGACCTGACCCACTTTTTTTTTTTTGGAGAGGGGAAGGCAAGGCAATTGGGGTTAAGTGACTTTCCCTACGTCACACAGATAGTTGTGTCAGGTGTCAGAGGCCGGATTTGAACTCAGGTCCTACTGACTTAGGGACTGGTGCTCTATTCACTGGGCCACCTAGCCGCCCCCCTGAACCGCTTTTGACTGCACTCTTGCCTACAGTGAAACAGACCTTTTGGATGTCCCCAGACCCAACATTACTACCTATTAGACGTAGCCCGCCCCAAAGGTGGGCTCTGAACATTCTATTCACCTCCCTTTCAAGACACCCCTCTCCAGCCATTAATACTCTGCTTGGACTCCGTCTTCCACGTTTATCATACTTTCCCCCTCCTCCTCCCCCCTCATACTCTACCCAAATCCAGTGATTCTACCCCAGCCCCAGCTGTCCAGTCCTTCACAACCATCTCTCTCACTGCTACCCCCAAATGTCCCACTGCAGCTCTACCCATCTCTCCTATGGTGCTCCCTGACTCTTTCTATTAATGGTTGTACTTTTTAAAAAAAAAATTTATTTATTTTTAGTTTTCAACTTTCACTTCCAGAAATTTTAAATTTTCTCCACCTCCCTTCCCTCTCTCCTCCCCAGACAGTGTGCAATCCTATATAGGCTCTGCATATACATTCCTATTAAACATATTTTCACATTAGTCACGTTGTATAGAAGAATTAGAACCAATGGGAGGAACTAATGGCTGTACTTTTGCTCCTACCCTTTGACTGACTCATTGCTCATAGTGGGGGAGTCTGAATACCCTTTGCTCCCCATTACCACTTCCTCTGCCATTATCACTCACATCAACTCCTTCGAGGTTCACGCTGTTCTATTTTATCACCTAAACCAGATCCTGTCGGCTGTTACCTATCAATGCCCACCGGACACTCTCCTTCCTTCCTCAATGAATTCAGTGTCTGTCTCAGTCTTTCTTTCCTCCTCAGTGTCTGCCCCCATACTAGGTGGCTTCAACATTCATACTGATACTTTCTCAAATACCCCAACTTCCTAGTTCTTTAACTTATTTACTGTGATCTAGTCCTACACTACCGGTAGCCAGGTAGTGCAGTGAATAGAGCACTGGGCCTCCTCTTCCTGAGTTCAAATCTGGCCTCAGACACTTTCTGTGACCCTGGAAAGTCACTTTACCCTGTTTGCCTCAGTTTCCTCATCTCTCAAATGGGCTGGAGAAAGAAATGATGCATGACTTCAGTGTCTTTGCCAAGAAAACCTCAAATGGGTTTACAAAGAGTCAGAAATGACTGAACAACCAAGGTCCTACACTCCACCTCAGCTGCATACACTTGATCTGGGCACCACTGACAAGTATTCCATTTTCATGTTCATGAACTCTGAGATTCCTTTATCTGTGCCTTCTAACCCTTAACCCTGTTGATCATCTTCACCATGACCTCCAAAGAAATGAGGTGATGTCTGTAAAGGACTTTACACAGTGAGTGAGCACATAAATGCTTATTCTCTTTCACTATCCCCTTCATCCCTCAGTTCTTTCCCAGGCTACCATTCCTGCCCAGGGTACACATTCCCACCCCCCTCTCTATCTTGACAACTTCATAAACTAGTTCAGTTCTACCCTATTCTTTACTCTAGTCCAGGGGTGGGGAACCTGCTCTAGTCCCTTGCCCCCTGATCTTATCACAGATCATGCTTTGCCAAATCCCAATTTTGGATTACTCCCACCATCCATTGCCTTTTCTCTTATTCATCTGTTGCTAAACAGAGCTGAAAAAAGCTGGAAAAGTCACAAAACTGAGGTGACGGAATCCAAGCAAATCCATTACATCAATCTACTGCCTCATTGCAGCAAAACAGCGCTTTTACACCTCACTGAGAGATTTACTTCCCCACACTGGCTACTCCAAACCTTTTCATCTTCCCTCAGCTAATAGCTTTGCCTGAAACTTCACTGCAAAAACGAGAACTGTCTCTTATTCCTGCCTCCTCATATCACGTCACTCACATGTCTTTCCCATTATCTCCTCCTTCACCAGCTGTCATGAAGAGGTGGCCCTTCTTCTCCAGTCAAACCCCTCTGCAGATATCCTCCATCCCATCTATTCCTGTCTTCTCTGTGCCCGCTATCATTCCCTAATTCTCTAATCTTCAGTCTCTCCCTATCTACTGCTGCCTACAAACAAATCCGTGACTTTCCCACCCTTAATAAAATGCTCCCATGATCCTCCTATCACTGCTAGCTATTGCCTTATATTTCTCTTCCCCTTTTCAGCTAAATTCCTTGAGAAAGATGTCTATATTCCATGCCTCTGCTGCCTCTCTCTTCTAAACCCTCTTTTGTTGCTCTGTCATGTCTCACTCTTCATGACCCCATTTGGGGTTTTCTTGACAAAGATATGGAGTGGTTTGCCATTTTCCTCTCCAGTTCATTTTACAGATGAGGAAACAAGGTTAAGTGACTTGCCCAGGGTCATGGAACTGGTAAGTGTCTGAGGCCAAATTTGAACTCTTGAAAATGAGTCCTCCTGACTGCAGCTCAGTGCACTCTGGCACCACCTACCAGCCCATCTAAACTCTCTACAATCTGACTTTAAGTTCATTATTCAACTGAAAGTGTTCTCTCCTAAGTTACTAATGAGGCCTTTTCTCAATCTTCATCCTTCTTTTCCAGGATATTATCTCCTGTCTAGATTTTCCTGACATTCATTGCTCTCTCCTGGTTCTCCTCCCACCTGCCTGACCATTCCTTTTCCATCTCCTTTGCTACTTCATCCATGTCACACCTGCTAATTTTTTTTTTTTTGCTTTTTGGAGGGCAATTGGGGTTAAGTAACTTGCCCAAGGTCACACGGCTAGGTTTTTGTTTGTGTGTGCTAAGTGTGAGGTTGGATCCAAACTCAGGTCCTTCTGACTCCAGGGCCAATGCTCTACTCGCTGTGCCACCTAGCCGCCCCTTCCTCATACTATCTTACTCCGTGATCTCATCACTCTAAAGGATTAAACTATTATTACCATGCAAATGATTCTCAAAGCTGCATAGTTAGCCCTAACTTTTTTCCTGAATTCCATTCTTACATCACCAACTACTTGGGTATCTCAGACTGAAGGTCCCATAGACATCTCAAGCTCAATATGAAAAAAAAAAAAATGGAATTCATCATCTTCCCTCCAAAAAATCCTTCCTTCTTCCCAGCTTCCCTATTATTGTTGAGAACATCACCATCTTTCCATTTACCTAATCTTGCATCATCACTGACTCCTCTCACACTCATTCCACATGTCCAATAATCCGTTTCTGAGTCTTGTTGCCTTAATGATATCTCTCATATATTCCCTCTTCTCTCCATTCACACAGCCACTATCCTAATGCACATGATGCAGGTGTACACCCTGGTGTCTTCATCACCTCATGCCTAGTCAGGCTGGAAGGCAACAGCCTTCTATCTGGTCTCCCTGACTCAAGTCTTTCCCTTCTCCAGTCATCCCCCACTCAGTTGTCAAAGTGATTTTCCTAAAACAAATATCTGACTCTCTCTCTCTCTCTCTCTCTCTCTCTCTCTCTCTCTCTCTCTCTCTCTCTCTCTCTCTCTCTCTCTCTCTATCTCTCTCTCTCTCTCTC